>CM060335.1:39116268-39121268 GCA_030674155.1 Stramonita haemastoma | reverse complement strand
ACACTACACTACACTACACCATACCACACCACACCACACTACACAACACAACACTACAAGACAAGACAAAACACAACACCATCTTTTCCTCCGAACCTTCCTATTGTCCCGTCTGGACTACACTACACTACACTACACTACACTACACTACACTACACTACACTATACTACACTACACAAGACAAGACAAAACACAACACCATCTTTTCCCCCAAACCTTCCTGTTGTCCTGTGTGGACTGCTGGTACTACACTACACTACACTACACTACACCACACCACACCACACCACACCACACCACACTACACAACACGACACTACAAGACAAGACAAAACACAACACAATCTTTTCCCCCGAACCTTCCTGTTGTCCTGTGTGGACTGCTGGTACTACACTACACTACACTACACTACACCACACCACACCACACCACACCACACCACACTACACAACACGACACTACAAGACAAGACAAAACACAACACAATCTTTTCCCCCGAACCTTCCTGTTGTCCTGTGTGGACTGCTGGTACTACACTACACTACACCACACCACACCACACCACACCACACCACACCACACCACACTACACTACACTATACTACACAAGACAAGACAAAACACAACACCATCTTTTTCCTCCGAACCTTCCTGTTGTCCCGTGTGGACTGCTGGTACTACACTACACTACACTACACTACAAAAGACAAGATATAACACAGACAAAACACAACACCATCTTTTTCCCCGAACCTTCCTATTGTCGCGTGTGGACTGCTGGTAGCGGTGCCATCTGCAGCCCAGCATGCCCGTCATGCACACCAGGCAGTAGTTGTGGCGGTAGTACTGGAACTTGGCGTGGGACACCGTCATCTTCCCCTTCATCCTGCTGCTGCTGCTGCTGCCCCCTTTGCCCCCTCCCTGCTGCTACTGCTGCTGCCTCCTCCTCCTCCCCTCTCCTGCACACAGCCAACCGGCCACCAGACATTTCACTACAGTGACAAGGGGTTTATTTTCTAAAAAAAAAAAAAAAAAAAGAAAAAAAAAGAGAAAAAGAGCCAAGAATGCACAGCGGCACGAATCCAACATCCAACATCGAATCCAACATCCAACATCGCTCCAGTCAAATGAGCTAAATTTAGCGTGCCCTTTTTCCTTTTTCCCTTGTCCAAGCGTGGTCAGTTCCTTCTATAATAAATAAAACCAACATACAACCATGACAAGGGGTTTATTTTAAAAAAAAAAATAAATAAAAAAAAAGAGCCAAGAATGCACAGCGGCACGAATCCAACATCTCCAGTCAAATCAGCTAAATTTAGCGTGCCCTTTCCTTTTACCTTGTCCAAGTGTGGTCAGTTCCTTCTATAAATAAGACCAACATACAACGATGACAAGGGGTTTATTTTCTAAAAAAAAAAATAAAAATAAAAATATTTGTTTAAAAGAGCAAAGAATGCACAGCGGCAGGAATCCAACATCGCTCCAGTCAAATGAGCTACATTTCGCGTGCTCTTTTTCCTTTTTACCATGTCCAAGTGTGGTCAGTTCCTTCTATAAATAAGACCAACTATCCCCACCTAGGCTGGGCTGGGATGGGATGGATTAATTACCAGCTGAGAGGAGCTGAAAGTGGGGGTAAACTGACAGCTGTGAATGGTGACAGGGTGGTTCATCGCAATCCAATCTTCTTGTTTATACCCCCACCCACCACAGTTTGAGGGGATTTTTCACCCTGCACTTAACATCAGTGCTGACTCCACTCCCCAGGAAAGGAGATGAGACTATAAACCCAAATCCTGAGTGCAAACGCATGCAGAAATCTTGGGCATATATACTATATATAAAAACCTGTCCCGACTTTTGGAAGAGTAGGCAATTCATGCTGTTAAGAAATGTTGGGCAAAAACAGTCGCATATGCAAAAATTTCTCCATCAGTGAACCTTAGAGCTCTAGCCCAGGAACAAACACACACAAAAATGTCTCTAGCAGTAGTGGTGATCAACTTCAAGTAAAATTGTCTTAAATGTATACATGTATATATTCACATATATATACATGTGTGTGTTTGTGTGTGTGTGTGTGTGTGTGTGTGTGTGTGTGTGTGTGTGTGTGTGGTGGCGCGCGCGCGCGCGCGCGCGCGTGCGTGCGTGCGTGCGTGCGTGCGTGCGTGTGTGTGTATATATATATATATATATTATATATATATATATACATACACACACACACACATGTATGTGCAATCTTATGCAATCATCAAACCATCAGCCATATAATCAATAAACTAATAAATAAATGTATATTTGTCTTGTAGTTTCTGTTTTTCTGAACAATGTGTCTTATGATTTCTGATTCTATATTTTTTCGTCCATTTGTTTGTTTGTTTGTTTTAACCACACACACTGTTTTTACACACACCTGCAAATTTACCAGTTTTGTCATTTCCTTCAAATGATTCTTAAACGTCCTAGGCAGAAACTGTATCCAAAATATTCAGAGCAGAAACTGTAGCCAAAATATCCAGAGTAGAAACTATATCCAAAATATCCAGGGCAGAAACTGTATCCAAAATATCCAGAGCTGAAACTATACTGAAAAATATCCAGGGCAGAAACTGTATCCAAAATATCAGAGCTGAAACTATAATCCAAAATATCCAGAGCTGGAACTGTAATTCAAAATATCCAGAAAAGAAACAGCATACATCACAAAATATCCAGAAATGAAACTATCTTAGTATCTATCCAAAATATCCAGAGCAGAAACTATTAATCCAAAATATCCATAAAAGAAACAGTATACATCCAAAATATCCAGAGATGAAACTGTATTCAAAATATCCAGAGCAGAAACTATTTATCCAAAATGTCCAGAACTGAAACTGTCATTCACAATATCCAGGACAGAAACTGCATCACATCCAAAATATCCAGTGCAGAAACTGTAAAAAACCAAAATATCCACGACAAACTCAGAGCAGATACTATATAATGTATTTAAACTATTAGTCCAAAATGTCCCTGGAGGCAAAAACTATACTAATCTATAATCCCAAACTATCCACAGCAGAAACTACTCCTGGAGCAAACGCCAGCAGGCGGAGAATGGACACACTTTTATAGCCTAGTACTGTGCTTCCCTTACTCCACTCTCTCTGCACCTTGGACACACGACACGTAGACACTTCAATACATGCATGCAAAGTGCACACACACACACACACACACACACACACACACACACACACACACAATTCCACATACTTGCAACAATGACAGGCGTTAAAAAAAAAGAGCAGAAGTGCCCATAATGACGTAAGCAGGATGTCGTTTAAAGATACAAGTTTACCTAAAAAACAGCAGCAGCAGCAGAACGTGGGGTCAGAGCACTTCAGGCACTTCACAATCCCTCTCAAGACATCAATGGAAGCCTCAGGAAACTTCTCTATGGGCCTCTTTAGTCTTACAGAGGATTGTTTATCGTTTGACCGATTCCTATCACACACACACACTCCACTTCACTACAAGCACCCTTACGACAGATTGAGTAACAATTACACACTCACACGCATGCACGCAAACACATGTAGATCTATATATATATATGCAGGTACATGCATGAGTAACACACACACACACACAAGTCCTTCGGACGAGACAGTAAACCGAGGCCCCGTGTGCAAATGCACACAGAACATCTTGCACACAATTAAATCCTGTTCCGCCTTTCGTAAGAGTAGGCCATCGTGTGCCGGTGGGAACAGATGGCATTTACAAAACTGCATACACACGGGGACTGGACGTAAAAAAGCACAAGAGTGCTTATTCCATTATCCTCGATATAAAAGAATAAATCATATCAAATCAAATCCTTGATATAAAAGAATAAATCAAATCAAATCAATCAAATCACACACACACACACACACACACACACACACACACACACACTACATTATATATATATATATATATATATATATATATATTATACAAATAGAAATTTTTTTTAAAATCATCCCTATCATTACCATCAGACCTCAAGCCACTTCACTCATTGTTCTGTTCACCTTTTCTTTTTGATCAGTATCATTCTTACCTTGTTCCTCATTCTTCACATCTCTATCACTACAACTGTACTTGACCTATCCCTAATGCTTAGTATAGTATTCTCCATAGATAACATTAAACAAACTAGAACAGATGAAAAAAAACACGCAGATTCCAAACCATTGTCATGAGGGAAAAAACACACCGAAAAAAAAAGTTAAGGAAAAGCAACTTGGTTCATTCTCCTGCATTTTTCCCCAGAAAGATTTTTCTTTTGTTCCTCAGCTAGAGCTCAAAAAAAATTTTTTTTTCCTACCATGCCAAAGTCACATTACGCTGGGCCTGGCTTGACAGGCACTTAACGGCAGTACATACAACACAATTTCGCTTAATTTTAATATGACAGACAACACTAGTTGCTAGCTGTCTAAGCGTTCGATGATGATGATGAAGAAGAAGAAGTAGTTTACTGTCCAGAACGCTATATATAACTGTTCAGCATTGATTCACATCCAGAAAAATATTAGTATACCAAATCCCATGAAGAGTGTCAGAAAAATTATATCTCTAAAAAAAATGTGGTTAATATCCACCCCCCACCCCCCTTTTCCTAGGCTTAAGTTCCACCGTTCACCAATGTGGCAATGCTGATATTTTGTGTATCGGAACCTTTACAACGATTCAGGTAGCAGCATTCCAACTTTGGGGATGATGTCTAAAAGCAACACCAGTTATCACCCATTCACTAAAATTCTGTCACCTGTTCCTACCGGTACACAACAAACCATTCCTCAAAAAAAAAAAGGGACCAGGTTTAAACATGTGCACAAGATGTTCCACATGCGTTTGTACAAAGGACTTTATATATAGTTTCATCCAAAATACCTACACAGGAATGTGGAGTCAGTACTGATGTTAACTCCAAGAGAGAAAAATCCCATCCAATGGGTC
>CM060335.1:39108768-39111268 GCA_030674155.1 Stramonita haemastoma | reverse complement strand
TTTATTCATAAAGGCCAAAGCCCTTAGAAGGGGGATAAACATAATGATAACATCATGACATAGAATGCATAAGTACAATAAATGTTGCTCACTTTAACACTGTACTTCTAATTGTAAATGCTTTCTGTAGATACAATGCTAAATGTCTTATAGTTGTATTGTTTGTTGCAGTCAGAAGCAATATCAGTTTAAACAAGCAAGATTGAGAATAGTATTTAAATGGAATAAACTGTTTTCTGAGATCACTTAATCCAGGACATGAAAGAACAAAATGCACTTCATTCTCTTGTGACTCAAGGCATAATGGACAAATCAAATTACAATCATCTACTTTTCTATAACGAAAACGATGAACAAAAATATCAGAAATGCCAAATCTAAATTTCGTTACAGCCCGTTTCAAATATCTGTCCATTTGCATCGATAAATATTCTGGAATACAATGCGAGGAATTTAACATTTTATACATGTAAAATCTACTGCTGTCTTCAATATGAGCACTCCATCTCTGCCAACCACAATCAATAACTCGTTGTCGAAAAACACCAATAAAGCCATTCAAATCACCTACACCTTGATTCATCCACACAAATCCAAACCATATTCAAACAATGTCATTCGTACACGAGAAACCCAATTACTTTTACCTCTGGCATCTAATTCTGCTAACATGTTGTAAGCCTTATGTGGCAGTCTATGTGGTTCCATTTGAATTACTTTAACCCAGTAACGAATACAAATTACCTTAGATCGTAGATATACAGGGTATCTGTTTGTCTCTCCATAAACAAGATCATTGGGTGTTTGGAAAGAAACTCCAAGAAACCTTTTCAGTGCATACAGGTGAACTCTTTCAATGTGCATAGCAGCTGGGTCCAAACCCCACAGTTCTGCACCGTACTGAACCATCGGTTGAATTTGACAGTCATAGATCTTTAAAAGTAACGTCAATGAATCATTTTTTAACCAAGCCAACTTCCTCATAATGCAGAGTAATGCATGCTTTGCTCTGCTTGCAAGGTTTTTGCAAGCAAAAGTAAAACTTAAACGAGTTGAAAAATAGATTCCCAGATATTTATAAACATTCACTACAGGCATACGACTTCCATTATATGTCCAATGTTCTCTATCAGCAAGATAACCTCCTTTTCTAAACACTATTATCTGACTTTTACTCATATTTATTTTCAACTGGAGAGAAGCAGCAGCTCTTTCTAAACTGTTTAACTGTGTTTGCAAGCCAACAACAGTTTCAGACAACAATGCAACATCATCAGCTAGTAGTAATATAAACATTTCTAAACCATCATTTCCAAATCTTGCACCATGCTTTCCAGACCTAATAACCTCTACAGTCAATTCATTGATAAACAAAGAAAAAAGGATAGGGCTACATACATCCCCTTGCTTTACCCCAGATGTACAATTTATATACTGAGTTAAGGAAGAACCAGATCTTACTCTCGCTTTAACAGAGTGATACATGCTTACAATACTATGATACAACTTTCCTCGCACTCCATTCTTAAACAAAACATTCCAAAGTATACATCTATTAACTGAATCAAATGCTTTTTCAAAATCAATGAATGCTACATAAAGTTTACGGTTTAAACAGAACTGTTTTTGTATAAATGCCATCAGAGTGAACATGTGGTCTATAGTAGAATAATTTTTCTTAAATCCAGCTTGACATTCCCCAGTTATATTATTTTCATTCACCCATTCCTGAAGTCTTCGATTAATTATAGCACTGTAAAGTTTACTCGCTACGTTGCACAAAGAAATTCCCCGATAATTGTTTGGATTATTAACATCACCTTTTTTATGTAAGGGGAGAACAACTGACTCTGTCCACGTTTCAGGAAAGATACCCTTATCAAATAGAACATTGAAGAGTCTACACAAAAACTCCATTATCATATCAGATTTACATGCATATTTTATCATCTCCCCAATTATTCCATCTGGCCCTGCAGCTTTACAATTCTTCAATCGTCTCAATGCTAATAATATCTCTTCCTTTGAAACAGGGCGATTCAAAAACTGAATATTGTCAGTATCATCATTATGAATAGTATTGTCTTCATGTTCTAGTAAAGTACACATGTTATCATCTTTTTCAAGCAGATTCTTAAAATGTAAAAACCAGTCATTTAGGCTTATGTCATTTAAAGGCTGTTTTCTTTTGTTCTGAATTTTCTGCATTGATATCCAAAAATCCCTCTGACAATTTATAGAGCTAATCAACTGTTCCAAAAATGCATTATTAAATTGTTTACATTTTGTTTTCAAAAGCTGTTTATACTCACGTCTAGCCTGTGAGTACAATACATGATCTTCTGGAGATTTAGTGCGGCGATATTTATTCAATAATCTACGGGCATTTTTTTTACTAACACGACACTCCACATCATACCAGTCATCCTTCCGTACTTTTGCATTCACATCAAACCGTCTTTTCATACACTCAGCAGCATTTACTAAACAATCATTAAAC
>CM060335.1:39101268-39103768 GCA_030674155.1 Stramonita haemastoma | reverse complement strand
CCTGTCTCTAAGGGGGATGGGATAGTCTAGTGGTCAGAACATTGCGCTCAGACAATTTGACAGGTTCAATTCCCGATCGAGGGAATTTTCCCTCTGCAGTTAACATCAGTGCTGACTCAACTCTCCCCCAAAATCTTTGGATGAGACTATAAACCAGAGACCCTGTGTGCGAACGTACGCAGAACATCTTGCTACACATTAAATCCTGTTCTCCTTTTCCGTAAGAGTAGGCCATCATGTACCGTTGGGGATAGATGACAAATTTACAAAACTGCATACAACACGGGGACTGGATGTAAAAAGCACATGAGTGCTTATTCCATTATCCTTGAAATAAAAGAATAAATAAATAATAAATAATAATAAATAGTAAATAAATAAAAATATAAGGATAGACTGATGGGTTAGTATGTTACACGTATCTAATTCCCAGATCTCAGCTACTATTGAGATGCTTGTTCAAGGGATTTTTTCCCTGGAGTTAACATCAATGCTAACTCTACTCCCCCAAACATTCGCCTTTAGATGTGACTATAAACTGAGGTCCCATGTGCGAACACTTGACCAACAACTTACACACATTGAAACCAGTTCCACTTTTCAGATGAGAATGCATGTGCCAGTGGGAACAGATCACAAAATTTACACAATTGCATGCTACGACTGGATGTAAGTTTAAATACATGCACACACTAGTGCTTATAAATTCATTATCCTTGAAATAAAAGAATTTGACTTGACTTCGATCTCTCTCTCTCTCTCTCTCTCTCTCTCTCTCTCTCTCTCTCTCTCTCTCTCTCTCTCTCTCTGTTTTTCTTTTGTACACCACAGCTAGTCCACACTGGCAGAAAAACTTGTCATCGTATTTGTAGTAATCTTCTCCCTCGTTCAGCAAGCTATCATCAAAATATGTTTTTCTCTTCTAAGAAATAATAAACGAAGTAAACACCAGGGTTTTATTGCAGCCATATCATCACAGCATGAACAAAATTGAGAATGCAACACCAGGACAGATTTAGACTGTATTCATGTCAGAGAAACTGCGTGCCTTTATTCCATTCAGTTCAGGTTTCTTGTTGTTCAACTCAACTGAGCAGGAAGGACACACATACTGACAGACACACAAGCATACACAGATAGACAGACAGAGACAGACAGACAGACAGAGACAGACAGACAGACAGACAGACAGACAGACAGACAGACAGACAGACAGATGGATGAGACTATAATAGTATAAACCAAGGTCCCATGTGAGTAGGCTATTGTGTGCCGGTAGAAACGGATGAAAAATTTACAAAACTGCAAACACACTGGGACTTGATTTTTAAAAAAACAAAAAAAAACCCACACATAATAATAATAATAATAATAATAATAATAATAATAATATAACAATAAATGGAATTTATCATGCATGTTTATTCTGTTATCTTCAAAATAAAAGAATAAAATAAGAAAAATAAAAAAATAAAAAAACAGACACCAAACACACAGTGACACACCATACACATGACACACACACACTTGCTAAACACACACGTGGCACACACACGTCTCACACTCACACACACACACACACACACACACACACACACACACACACACACACACACACACACACACACACACAGAGAAGTCAAGTTCCTTAACACATTGCATAATTATATTCAAAGAGACAAGATCTTGAAATTCAGACTACTACTTGTCGAAGAAGAAAAGAAGAAGAAGAGAAGAAGAAGAAGAAGAAAGAAGAAGAAGAAAGAAGAAGAAGAAGAAGAAGAAGAAGAAGAAAGAAGAAGAAGAAGAAGGATGACAATGACAATGACGAGGAGAGGAGGAGGAGGAGAATAGTTCTAATAAATAAGTTAAAGTTAAAGTCTGTCCCGAGCCTAAGGCTCATCAAGCCGGTGCTTATCCCGGTTTCTGTGGCGTTAAGCGACTGAGAGTCATAGACTCCCCCCTGGATAGGACGTCAGTCTATCGCAGGGTTAACCCCCAACACAAGGTTGGTACCCCTTTTACACCTGGGTGGGATGAGAAAATAGCCGTAAAGTGCCTTTTCCAAGGGCACAACGCCATAGCCGAAAGCTGGAATCAAACCCACAACCTTTAGATTATGAGTCCAACGCCCTAACCACTAGACTACAGCGGCGGATTCTAATAAATAACAAAAATGGTTATTATAAAAAATAATGATACTGATTACAATGATACTAATGATAACAACAACAATAACAATGATAAAGAACAATTCAACATTCATACTGCTTTATGATAGTTTATCGCATGAACTTGACAAAGACAAAATCCCTCTAGAGACGTTTACAGTGTTCAATATTTTCAACACCACCAACAGTCAACACCCTCAAAACAAAACAAAAAATATATTACAAAAAATAGCTCACCCTATCAATCTTTTACCTAGTGGGTTTTACACTAGGTACAGGCATTTAAACTTATAAAATCTGTTTAATAGATAAAGCAACTGCCATACTTA
>CM060335.1:39093768-39096268 GCA_030674155.1 Stramonita haemastoma | reverse complement strand
GAGTTTCGCCAAGGGGGCCACTGGGCCTAGCCTATTTTAATGATTGTTGAAAATAAATCGAATAAAACGTGAAATACACATGGCATTTTTTGTATCTTTACATTCTGTCTTCGCAGACAATTTTACGCGATTTCTGTCGGTTAGGCCTATGTCGAAAGTTCCAGCTCTGGAATACCTATGAATCTGACTGAATTGTCATAGAGCGAATCATCACATTATAGCGGCGCGTGTCAGTTAAGTGTGGGTGTGTGTCATAGGCATCCTGTGGTGTGTTGTGTGTGTGTGTGTGTGTGTGTTGTGGTGTGTGTGTGTGTGTGTGGTGTGTGTGTGTGTGTGTGTGTGTGTGTTCTATTTATTTTATTCTTTTATTTCGAGGATAATGGAATAAGCTCTTCTGTGCTGTTTTACATCTAGTACCCTGTGCGTGCAGTTTCGTAAATGTCATCCGTTCCCTCTGGAACAAATGGCCTACTCTTCCGAAAAGCGGAACTGGTTTAAAATGTAGGCAAAATGTTCTGCTTGCGTTCGCACACGGGACGTCGGTTTATAGTCTCACCCAAAGGACTTTTGGGGGAGTGGAGTCGGCACTGATGCCAACTCCAGAGGAAAAATCCTATTAAACGAGATTCGAACTCAGGTCACAGATCATGAGTGCATCACTCTAACCACCAGGTTGTCCTTTGTGTGAGTCCTGTGTGTGTGTGTGTGTGTGGTGTGTGTGTGTGTGTGTGTGGTGTGTGTGTGTGTGTGTGTGTGTGTGTGTGTTGTGTGTGTGTGTGTGTGTTGTGTGTGTGTGTGTAACAATAACAATGATAACAATAAAAATAACTTTTATTCAGTTTTTGCAGGCCATATAGCCGATAGGAACAACAGTTAAACATGTAGGCCTACTTTCATGTGTGGTAAACATCATTACTTCTGATATCTAAACATTTAGTTAGAAATAATCCAACTTTAAACATCAAACTAGGTTTAGTACACAAACAAGGAAGCTGGACTTTAAAGAGTCGAAGGAAATGTGTAGTAATACAGAGGAATAATATTTTCTTCGTAGCACATTATATTTAGATCTAGGGCATACAAGCGAAAAGTGACAAACATCTTCGATTTGTTGACCATCACACTGTGAGCAGAATGGATCGGTAATTGGTTTACCATAATGTGAAATTCCATTTAAAGGCAATCTGTTTGACATCAGTAAACATATAGCTCTACGATATTTTAAAGATTCTACTTTACACACATATCTTGCTCTACGGATAATGGGATGATAATCTAAATAGTCAGGGTATGCTGATAGAGAATCATGCCATTATAATGTTTGAACAAATATGCAATGTAGCTACTTCGTGTGTTTGATTATGATTTGTATCAATATGCCTGTCAGTATTGTAATTGCCCTTCAGGAATGATTAAAGTGTTTTTGACTTGACTTTGACTTGACTTGACTTGACTTGACATTATTGTTACCAGGGTCATCAAATATTGGCTAAAGCTTTCGGATATGCCTGATCATAGATATCCCAGACAATGTTACAATATGTTGTGTAAACAGGATGAAGCAGGAGAGACAAACTGGGTTACGCATGTGAGAAAGATTCTTCGTACTCATGGATTTGGTTTTGTTTGGACAATGCAGAATTGTGGTAGTTCTTCATCTTTATAATGGAATTTAAAAGACGAGTACAGGATGTGTACCAACAAGAATGTGTGTGTGTTTTGTGTGTGTGTGTGTGTGTGTGTGTGTGTGTGTGTGTGTGTGTGTGGTGTGTGTGTGTGTGTGTGTGTGTGTGTGGTGTAATGTCAATACCAGTTGTGTGTGGTGGTGTTATGTTTGTTGTAGTTTCTCCTCACACTTTTTTTTAACCTTGCATTGCGCTGCATGTTAGCCTATATTCTCTCATAAAGCACGTACATATCCATAAATACAAAACAATTCATTTATCGTCCAATATTACCTAAAGTGGAAGGACGTTAAAGCCAAAAACAACAACAAAGTGTATGTATGTAGCATGCTGACATTGTGATTGTAGTACACATATTAATGTTTCAATTATCTTGCAATGTTTGGGGGGGGGGGGGGGTGTGCTTTGTTTTTTTTCAGCAAAAAAAGGATGTACAAATACAGTTATCTTAGTATCCTCATTAATACTAGAATAAAGGCAACAGAATGGCAATAACAACAAAAGTCAAGTTTAAAAAAAGAAAGAAAAAAAGTGTGTACTGTTCAAAAAGTACTGTACTGTACTGTTCTCCTCACTCGTGGTAATAAAGTTAGACTTTAAAAAAAGAAAGTAAGAAAAAGGAAAAAGACGACAAAAAGGAACAACACTTAGGCTAATAACTTGACTTGGGGGAAGGGAGTGCTCTGACCACTTAGCTATCCTGCCCCCAATAGGCTAGCCTAGTTATAAAGCCTGGGCTGCCCGTAGGCTTAAAACGAAGGGCTTGCACAGCATCCTTCTGCTCTCAAGAATTGAACTAATTTTAGGGTGGCCCG
>CM060335.1:39071268-39091268 GCA_030674155.1 Stramonita haemastoma | reverse complement strand
GTAGTGTAGTGGAGTGTAGTGAAGTGTAGTGTAGAGTAGTGTCATGCAATATATTTTATTACTTTAAAAAATTGGATTATTTTATTTCGAAGATAATGCAATACATTCGTGTGCTTTTTTTATTTTTTAATTTTTTTTAACATCCAGTCCCTGTGTGCACGTGGCTTTGTAAATTTTGACAACAATTTCCAGCAGCACACAATTCACCATGGGGAATAGACCATTGTGAATTGTGAACTTGTGTTTCATAATTTTTCGCACTTTGTGTCAGATAGATTTGCATTTTTATTTAAACGGATTTGGAAACGTAATGTAGGAATCAGTGTTAAGCTTTATCGTCCCACCATGTCATAGTGTAGTGTAGTGTAGTGTAGTGTAGTGTAGTGTAGTGTAGTGTAGTGCAGTGTAGTGTAGTGTAGTGTAGTGTAGTGTAGTTATTTATTTATTTATTTATTTATTTATGTATTTATTCTTTTATATTGAGGATAATTCAATAAGCTTTTTTTTCCCCCCATCCAGTTCCCGTGTGTGTGTGCAATTTTGTAAATTTTATCATCTGTTTCCACTGGCACACAATGGCCTACTCTTTCAAAAAGCAGAACAGGTTTTAACTGCGCACAAGATGTTTTGCATGTGTTCCCACACAGGGCCTCCCTTTATAGCCTACTTTCACCCCAAAGACTTTTTTTTTGTCTTTTGTGAGCTTATATTTTACTCTTTCCTCTTGATAGCCATCATTCATTCCCTGACATGTTTATGTTTGTTTCTCTATAGCTCAGAGGAGTCAATCAACAGGAATAAAACATTGTGAATTATAAAAGTGAGAACTGGCCTCTCCGGTCAGGTAGAAGGGGAACAACTCTATAGGCTATGTATTTTCGAGTAGAGAGCAGTTATCTCTAGTAGATTGTCAATGGTGTGATCGTTTTTATGTTGTTTTTTTCTTTGAATGATTGTATTATTCTTAATGCTTAGACTATGTTTTTTTTTGGTTCCTTTTCCATATAGTCTGATTCATGATGTTGATACCTTATCCAGTTATTGACTTATTTTCCTGTCATTTATGCAACTTTTGTTGTTGCTCTCTCCCTTTTATCACTTCAGACAGGCCTACCTGTATCCTTCTTCCTGAAAGTACATGAGTAATTTACTATCTGTATAGAGTGCATCAGTCCTTGATAGTGTAAAGCTATGTCTAATTCATTTTCGTTGTCATTGTCTTTTGTGTACTTTTGTTTTGTTCTTCCTCTTTATGCCAGTCATTTATTTATTGGTACTACGCATGTTTTTTGTTTCTCTATAGCTCAAAAAGTGTTAATGGGAATAAACTATTGTGAACTTGAGTGAACTTTGACACCATAGCCAGAGGTTTAGACCATGACTCTATGAAGTCATAGGTTCGAATCTCGGCAGAATCGGGTGAATAAAGGGTGGGGATTTTGATTTTACCATCTTCCAGGTCAACTTTAAGTGCAGACCTGCCAGTGTCGTCATTCCACCTTGTATGTAAACTACAAAATGCAGAGGATCAAAATTAATAATTATGCATGTTAAAGATCCCGTCATTCATGACAGCGCTGCTCGGTGGGTTCAGGAAACACGAACATACCCAGCATACTTCCCCGAAGTTAGAATGCAGCTACCGTCATGGTAAGTTAAAAACAACAACAACAACAACAAAACAACAACAAACCCCAAAACAAAAACAAACCAACAACAACAAAAAAACAACAACAAAAAGCAACAACCAAAAACGGTGTGGCATACCCAAAATCTCACTATTTGGTGGTGAACTTCAGAGTTTGCTGAGGAACGAAAAAAAAACCAAAACCCCACAACTGGTGGTACCTTTCCTTTGATGTCGCGCGGCCACGTGTATGCACACATGTCTGTGTTTGTACAAACAGAAGGACACAGCTAGCCTCATGTTATGGGTCATGGTTATCTGGATGTTCTGCCGGTGGACTGGGTGTAACGGTTCGTTATTTTAATCTGATGTTGGGATGACCCTGTTCCTTCTGTTTTGTAATAACTGTGTCACCTTAAGTAGGCCATTGCTCGCTGCCTTGACTTCTTATTCATTTTTGTTTCATTGGAGGTCACCTACCACAACAGACAATTATGTAAACGTTTGAGCACGCTCGCACGCACGTGTGTGTGTGTGGGCACACACACACCACAACACACACACCCACACACACACACACCACACACACACACACACACACACACACACACACAACACACACACATATATGTTTTGTAATAACTGTGTCACCTTAAGTAGGCCATTGCTCGCTGCCTTGACTTCTTATTCATATTGTTTCATTGGAGGTCACCTACCACAACAGACAATTATGTAAGCGTTTGAGCACGCACGCACGCACGCACGTGTGTGTGTGCTCGCGTGCACACACACACAATCTCTCTCTCTCTCTCTCTCTCTCTCTCTCTCTCTCTCTCTCTCTCTCTCTCTCTCTCTCTCTCTCTCTCTCTCTCTCTCTCTCTATATATATATATATATATATATATTATATATATATAAATATCCACGCACACACCGTGCAAAATTTCTCGTGCACGTGTTAAAACCTGTTCCACTTTCCGGGAGAGTAGGCTACTGTGTGCCAATGCCATCAGGTGACAACATTTACAAAACAGCATGCATGCAGGGACTGGTTGTAAAAAAAATCCACATGAGCACGTATTCCATTATTCTCGAAATAGAAGGAAAAGATAATCTCTCTCTCTCTCTCTCTCTCTCTCTCTCTCTCTCTCTCTCTCTCTCTCTCTCTCTCTCTCTCTCTCTCTCTCTCTCTCTCTCTCTCTCTCTCTCTCTCTCTCTTCTCTCTCTCAAATCAATAATGAACATTTAAACTGCACAAAAACAAACAAACACACGAAAATGCTACATGGGCAAACAACACATGCACAGCAGAACGGACATCCTATGCCCATCCCCGTGTTTACAATATCACTACCTGGTTGCCAGAACAGAACAATACAGGCACAAAGTCATAAAATATCGTATGAAAAGAAAATATTCCTCAGATTTGTTTAAAAAAAAAAAAAAAAAAAAAGGCAAGAGAATGGACTTGGAAGGTAAAAAAAACAAAAAAAAAAAAGCAAGAGGGATGATAGTTAAAAAAACAAAACCCCAAAACCCCAACACACACAAAAAAACAGAAACAGAGAGAATGATAGAAAAGGGGAACTTGCTAGCACAGAAGTACCCACAAGATGGGGAATGTTATTTACACTGAAAGCCCCCCCCCTCTCTCTCTCCCCCCTCTCCCCCCCCCTTGCTTTTGGCATCCCCAGGGTACGTAACCCAGGGTCGCTATGTAAGCCCACTTTTAATGAAAGCATGACACTGAAAATCTAGCTGGTCAATATTACCATGGAGAAGACCAATAACAAAGGAGAGAGGGAGGGAGGGGAGCGGGGGGGGGGGGGGCTGATGTAAAGGAGAGGAAGAGGGGTGGGGGTGGGAGAAAGAAATGATGAAAGGGAAGGGAGAAAAATAAAGAAGATAGGGATGAATAACAGGAACAGCGAAGTGAAAGGGTGTACAAAAACAACAACAAAAAGATGGTAAAAGAGGTGCAAGGGAAACAACGAGGAAAGAAAGAGTGCACGACTCGACGAGGAAGGAGAGAGAGAGTAGAGAAAACCAAACAGAAAGACCAGAGAATAAAGAAAGAAGAAGAAGAAATAGAAACATGGATACGCCCCCACCCACCACACACGCACACGCACACACACACACACACACACACACACACAAAACACACACACACACACACACACACACGCACACACACACACACACACAAACACACTGTTACGTTATTGGTTTTGGATGAACAAACTCTTTGTTTTGAAAACACTTCAGTGGACGTAGGACGCTGACTGAAATGCCAAGAGAATGTTCCCAATCGCAACGTAGTTCTTTTATGAAGAACTCTTTGTTTAGAAAACACCCCAGTGGACGTAGAACGCTGACTGAAGTGCCAAGAGTTGCTTCCTATATCTCTCGTGAATCACATCCAACAGAGCACACGATGACTCAGGAATCAAGTTGTATTGCTTTATTCAACTGAATAACTTCAAAGCAGTATTCATTTCCAGTACAAGAATTCCAAAACAAAAAGAAAATTCCTTTCCAAAATCACCATGGATTTACAACCGAAACTCTGTGACTACACTCACTAAACACAACTTCAATCAGCTAATGACTTTCACAGTCCTCATAGCTCTCCTTCTATTCCTTCAATTTCTCTCCCCTTCTAGTCCAGGCGAAATTCGGATAACCTTGTTCTGAGAGATATATTTAGTTTTTTTGGTGATTCTAAAGGATTTTGGGGTGCTGAATCCAAATCCGTTGGAGGCCAAGTCGTAAATGTTGGGCATCTTGAGTTATTGCGTAATATCCAAGATGGCCGCCACCGATACAGAGAATGTTAAAAGTAGAGGGTATTTGACATCTAATTTCAAATCAAATATTTTTTCATGCAAAATTATTAATCAGTTAACTGAAAGGGGTTCATATCATCACAATTGTACACTTTTTATAAAGAGATTACGTAATTTTGCATAATTTTACGTATTTTTTGTATTTTTTCAAGGTAGGCAAGAAATACTTCAATGGATATACTTGGGCATGCTATTGAATAAAATAAATAATGTAAAGCAAACAGAAACAAACAAACAGGCAATCTAAAACAAGCAAGCAAACAAATAATAAAGCTTATTCCAGTATTGAATGATTAATGGATGCATGTGTTGGAAAATATGGTTTAAAGAATCAGGTACATAAATTCAAATCCAATCAGCTCTCCACACAGGTCTTGTCCACATCATCATTTTCTGGGTCTCTGGTGACGTCTGTCCTGGGGGGTTTGCACAGAAAAAAATCTTTTGCAATTGCAGAATTCCCTGCAGGTCAGTGCTAACTTGGTGCAGGTGAAAATGGTTGAACTGCATTCAGTCTTGCAGGTGCAGCTGTTGAGATTCAAGACCTCGTCTGGTGCTGGTCATTGTCCCCGCAATCCATGCTGTGGAATGAGTGTGGACCCACACAGTTCCCAGCCACAGTTCAGAGGACTGATGTCTGGAGTTGTTGGGTGTTCTGCTGCTTCCTTTCCACAGGGCCACCTGATAAATGGCTATAAGCAGTGTGCTTCAAAGCTGGTCTTGGTTGGTGGCAGACAATTCAATTTGTGAGCGATGTGTCGTTTCTCTTTAATCTTTGGTCTGAAGATGTCAGCATGCGTAGTTTCCAGGTGTGTTCTTTGCTCATGGTTGTATAGCATGGAAACACAATCCAAGCATGGATATAATTATGACGTCCTTCTTCTCTGCTGTCAGATTCCCAAGTCTCAGGAATCCATCAAATGACGAAAGCTTCTTCAGCACAGTTAGCTTGCCAACACCAGAAAAGGACACAGTGTAAGATCCAGTGAGTGCATGAGCACAGAGAAGGTGTGGCATGATGTTTGTGTGTCTTCTGATGACTTCATTTACTTTGATGATGGATTTGCCCAAACTGCATGACTCCATGGTCAGAAGGTCTTTAGAAAACCCATCAGTCCTGTAATGTAAGTGGTGGGTCCAAATCAAGACATCAGTGTCATCAGAAATCACGCATGGATTTGCGTCCATTTCTTGCATCTTGAAGCACAGTCTGTGCCATCAACACATCAGCCTCCTCATGGTGGACAGCTGTCTGCAGTGGACCAACACCTAGCACAATGGCTGCAGATCTGGCCCAGTCGTAATCATCTGCTTTCCCTTCACTGGTTCCATGACCCTCAGTTCATCTGCAATCATTTTGATGACTGGCTGCTTGTTGGCTGTTCCATTCAAGACCAATGTTTGCTTTAAAGAGATGTGCTCTCACTGAGGGTGTACAACTGGCTGAATCCTTCCTGTCACCCAGCAGGACAACATGACTTGGTACTCACTTCAAGGTATGGGTCAAACACCACATATAGAACTTGTGAAGTAGTTTCAGCATAACGAAGAATGATAGCAACAGCTGCATTCACAAAATCCGACACTTTTGCAAGCTGGCCAGGCCATGACACCGTGCACAGTACAGCACAGGCATCCAGGATGACAACATCTGCAGGGTCCAGACGACGTGTTTCCATGAACAGCCAGCAGCTTGTTCTTCAATGCAGACTTAGCTGTTGTGTGCATAGCGCTATTGACATAAAAAATGGTGCCAACTCATGAGAAAAGAGAGTTTCTAGTAAGATATTGTCCTTCATTTAGGCCATGATTCCAAGACAACGCACAAAAATGAACTCAGTGTCTATGCATGAATGTCCAGCCTGGTCGTTGTGGGCTCTCTTTGTTACAGAAGCCATTGTTCTGATGCATCTTATCCATTTTATGTGGAAACCAGTGGGCCGGTGGCTTTCAAAAATCAAATCTTCACATTGCTGGGATTTAATTTCAACAGCTTCATGAACGTTCAGCGAGGGCTCATCTACATCATTGCTTGATTAAGATAGATATTGATGATGTGCCATTTTCTGGGTGTTAACTGATGTCAAACACATCAACGCGTGTTGACAGGGCCTCTCTTATCTTCTCTCTGTCTGCAGCATCTTCTTTCAGGCAAGTATTGTGTTCTTCTTTTGGAGACTCAACAGCTGTGTGGGATTCTTTCCCTCTCTTCATCTCCTGAAGATCGTGCAGGATTGGCGTCATTGTACTGTGAGAGTATGCCCAAATAACCAATGTGGACTCACTTAATGTGGATCCAATAACCCCAGATGGTCCATGGCTATAGCACATGTATGTTGTCTCCATGAAGAGGTCAGACCATCTGTCATTCCAGAGACGTGCTTCATGGTGCATGACGTGTCCTCCACCAATGAACTTTTTGGACAGATCAAGATGTAGACTAGCTTGGAATGCAGACAGTAGAGCCCATAGCGTGCGTAGTTGAAGTAACCAGCAGGAAAAAAAGTATGCATTATTTTCTCAACTGCAAACAAATAAAGTGGCCAGTCTCTCTCTCTCTCTCTCTCTCTCTCTCTCTCTCTCTCTCTCTCTCTCTCTCTGAAAATGTTGACAACTATAGAGGGGTTTCTCTGCTGAGCACAATTTCCAAATGCTACAGCACAATACTAAACAAGAGGCTTTATACATGGTTGGAAGACAATGAAATGATCTCAGAAGGTCAGGCTGGTTTTCGTAAAAAATATTCAACAACTGATCATATTTTTTGTTTACACTCTATTATTCAAAAAATGCTTTTCTCAGCGGAGTAAAATATTGTATGTTGCTTTTGTTGATTTCAGAAAAGCTTTTGATTCAGTAAGACATGACAAGCTATTACAAATTGATTAGAGACCAAGGTGTTAGAGGAAAATTTTTCTGTTCCCTACGTGCAATGTACAGTAGTTTGATATCTTGTGTTAGATCCAATAACGAATATTCAGATTTTTTGGACTGCCCTTTAGGGGTTCGACAAGGGTGTGTCTTGAGTCCTACTTTGTTTGGAATGTTTATTAATCAACTAGCAACTCATATGTCTGAGAAGGGAAAACATGGTGTACAACTGATACCAGGTGCTGTAGAGTTGTTCATTTTGCTTTTTGCAGATGATGTTGTTTTGTTGTCTTCTACTCCTGTTGGCCTGCAAAATCAGTTGAATATTCTCCAAAAGTGTTGTGTGGATATGAAATTAAACATTTATACAGATAAAACCAAAGTTATGGTCTTTAGGAAAGGAGGGGTTTTGGGTAAGGATGAGGAATGGATTTTAGGAGATAAAAAGTTAGAAGTTGTAAATAAATATTGTTATTTGGGGTATGTTTTTACGACAAAACTTTGTCATAGGCTGGGTACAGAACATTTGTGTGTAAAAGGGAAAAAAGCACTAATAAGTTTCATTAGAGCATTTAAAAAAAACAAAGATATTTCTTACCAGGTTTATTTTAAAGTTTTTGATGTAAAAATTAAGCCAATATTGCTATATGCATCTGAAGTATGGGGAGTATATCGCTTAGAACATGTAGAAAAAATACATTTGATGGCTTGTAAACGTTTTCTGGGAGTTCCTGTTAAAACACCAAATAAAATGGTTTATGGGGAAGTTGCCAGATATCCTTTATTCATAAACTCATATATTTGTGCAGTTAGATATTGGTTAAAATTACTACAAATGAGTAATCAGAGGTTGCCAAGACAGGCCTACGAAATGCAATTAATTCTAGATCAGAAAGGTAAAAAATGTTGGGTAGCAAGTGTAAGGGAATTGTTGTGCAATTCAGGGTTTAATATTGTTTGGCTACAACAGGGTGTTGGTGATATTCAGGGATTCCTTAGTGCATTCAAGCAAAGATTAATTGATATGTTTATTCAGGAGTGGTCAGGTGTCATGAGAGAGAGTAATAGGTATGCAACATATAGATCTTTTAAGACTGTTTTTTGAAAAAGAATTGTATCTTCATAGTATTGATATTTATTGTTTCAGAGTTGCACTGTCACAGGCCAGAATGAATGTTCTTCCTTTAAATAATAATCTCAACCGATACAGCAACAACAATCAAGATAAAAACTGTTCTTTGTGCAAAAACGTTATTGAAGATGAATACCATCTAATATATATTTGTCCATTATATACAGATTTACGAACCAGTTACCTGAAAGATCTTCTTCATGTGCCTATGCCTTTTCTTCTTCAGGCACGTAGTAGATGTGGTTTAGTGCAGCTAGCAACATTTTTATTCCGTGCTATTCGAAGAAGACAGACAGTGGCAGAACTTTTGTAAAGTAAATAGATCTAGATCTAATAGTGAAAAAGATGCGTTGTATCAAGTGTGTACCGTTGCTTTATGATGAGACTTTGAACAAATTCGTTATATGCACATACATCCCACTCCCCCATCTCCCACTTCGTTTTGAATTGTGGCCCAAGGCTGATGTTCAATAAAAACATTTTCATTTCATTTCATTTCATTTCTCTCTCTCTCTCTCCTCTCTCTCTCTCTCTCTCCATCTCTCTCTCTCTCTCTCTCTCTCTCTCTCCTCTCTCTCTCTCTCTCTCTCTCTCTCTCTCTCTCTCTCTCTCTCGTGTCTTGATTTCCTACTTTGTTTGGAATGTTTATTAATCAACTAGCAACTCATATGTCTGAGAAGGGAAAACATGGTGTACAACTGATACCAGGTGCTGTAGAGTTGTTCATTTTGCTTTTTGCAGATGATGTTGTTTTGTTGTCTTCTACTCCTGTTGGCCTGCAAAATCAGTTGAATATTCTCCAAAAGTGTTGTGTGGATATGAAATTAAACATTTATACAGATAAAACCAAAGTTATGGTCTTTAGGAAAGAGGGGTTTTTGGGTAAGGATGAGGAATGGATTTTAGGAGATAAAAAGTTAGAAGTTGTAAATAAATATTGTTATTTGGGGTATGTTTTTTACGACAAAACTTTGTCATAGGCTGGGTACAGAAACATTTTGTGTGTAAAAGGGAAAAAAGCACTAATAAGTTTCATTAGAGCATTTAAAAAAAACAAAGATATTTCTTACCAGGTTTATTTTAAAGTTTTTGATGTAAAAATTAAGCCAATATTGCTATATGCATCTGAAGTATGGGGAGTATATCGCTTAGAACATGTAGAAAAAATACATTTGATGGCTTGTAAACGTTTTCTGGGAGTTCCTGTTAAAACACCAAATAAAATGGTTTATGGGGAAGTTGCCAGATATCCTTTATTCATAAACTCATATATTTGTGCAGTTAGATATTGGTTAAAATTACTACAAATGAGTAATCAGAGGTTGCCAAGACAGGCCTATGAAATGCAATTAATTCTAGATCAGAAAGGTAAAAAATGTTGGGTAGCAAGTGTAAGGGAATTGTTGTGCAATTCAGGGTTTAATATTGTTTGGCTACAACAGGGTGTTGTGATATTCAGGGATTCCTTAGTGCATTCAAGCAAAGATTAATTGATATGTTTATTCAGGAGTGGTCAGGTGTCATGAGAGAGAGTAATAGGTATGCAACATATAGATCTTTTAGAACTGTTTTTGAAAAAGAATTGTATCTTCATAGTATTGATATTTATTGTTTCAGAGTTGCACTGTCACAGGCCAGAATGAATGTTCTTCCTTTAAATAATAATCTCAACCGATACAGCAACAACAATCAAGATAAAAACTGTTCTTTGTGCAAAAACGTTATTGAAGATGAATACCATCTAATATATATTTGTCCATTATATACAGATTTACGAACCAGTTACCTGAAAGATCTTCTTCATGTGCCTATGCCTTTTCTTCTTCAGGCACGTAGTAGATGTGGTTTAGTGCAGCTAGCAACATTTTTATTCCGTGCTATTCGAAGAAGACAGACAGTGGCAGAACTTATGTAAAGTAAGTAGATCTAGATCTAATAGTGAAAAAGATGCGTTGTATCAAGTGTGTACCGTTGCTTTTATGATGAGACTTTTGAACAAATTCGTTATATGCACATACATCCACTCCCCCATCTCCCACTTCGTTTTGAATTGGGCCCAAGGCTGATGTTCAATAAAAACATTTTCATTTCATTTCATTTCTCTCTCTCTCTCCACACACACCACACACACACACACACACACACACACAACACTAATTCCATCTTTTCTGGCTTACATTCTAAAATATGGTACACGAAAGATTCTGGGTCGAAAACATTGCTCTTTCTGATCAAGCATAACAGCTTCTCAAGACGATCCGCTCACACAGTCGATCTGCCAAGAATGTTTGATAAAATTGTGTGCATATTTTTAATAATGGAGGATTGTACTTCACAAAAGAAACACAACGAGAATGTGTCAATGGTACAATATAGTCAACACAAAACGTGTAAAAGCCTAAACGCCTGCACGACTCGCTGTGAGCAAAACCCATTCCGTTTCACGGGGGTGAAAACAAGGCCGCAGGGCGCCTTGGCATGCAGCTGGCCCACTGTTTATAGAAGCCGCTTCCCCTGCGCGCTGTTGGGATGGTCTTCTAAAATCCCGGTCAGCTAAATTTAGAACGCCGCAGTGATGCCAGAAAAGTGTTTAGGGTAGGGATAAATAATGCTTTACATCAAGAGTTGCCCAACATTCCCAACTTGGCCTCCAACGGATTTCAAATAAAGACATATTAAAGTTTCAAAATCCGTTGAAAAACCTAATATATCTCACAAAACAAGGTTTAGTCGATTTTACAATACCTCACGCTCGGACTATTCTTCAAAAAATCTATTCTAGTCATCTGCAATCCGCATTGCTTCCCCTGC
Organism: Stramonita haemastoma; assembly: GCA_030674155.1. Lineage (NCBI taxonomy): Eukaryota > Metazoa > Mollusca > Gastropoda > Neogastropoda > Muricidae > Stramonita > Stramonita haemastoma. The sequence continues at coordinate 39,079,978 of CM060335.1, read as the reverse complement.
TCGCACACTAGGGTATCTGGACTCTCCTCCTCTCTGTTCCTCATCTTCTCCGTCTCATCTTACATCCTCCCTCTTCTTTCTTCCTCGACTCTCCTCCCTGTCGATGTGATAACAGCCCCTTGTATATATACAGTCCCAGGCCCCTTCTACTGACCGCTAGAAGATTCCAGAAACTTAAGGAGCTTTACACAAACATCTTAGGCTACAGTAGCATTCTGGCAACTTCTAGAACATCGTAGAATACTGTAGACCATTCCGAGCACTTCTAGAACCTCTTAGAATATTTGTAGAATATTCTGGAAACTTCATGAGCAAACAAACATATATGCAAGCTGCAGGTAATAACATTTCTCAATAAAACTATTATTCCATGCGTCATAAGCAAAGAATGTCAATCATAGCAGTTCTACACGTATTCTTAACAGAAGCTCTGAATCTGTTTGTAAACACACACACACACACACACACACACACACACACACACACACAACACACACACACACACACACACACACACACACACACACACACACAGAAAGTCCAGAAAATAAAGAAAAAAGGAGAGAGAGAAAAAAAAGAAACATTGTTTTCAAACAGGAGATGTGAAAAAGTAAGGCACATGAGGGGAATTACTTGATTAAAACATTTTTTTAGAAGGAGGAGGGGGGAGGGTGGTCGTAAAAGGAGAATAAGACGGTGGGTGTTATATAAGGAAAAAAGAAGATGAATGAATGAATAAATTTGAATGAATGAATGTATGTATGATATTTCATTTTAGGCAAAAGCATAGTCACACATTTTGGCTCTGTAAACATGCATGCATGCATTACAGTGATAAAACATTGCGGGGGTGGGGCGGGGTGGGGACACAATAACAACAACACTAAGAAACATCGACCCTGGATTTTGACCCTCCTCTCTCTTCTCTGCTTTCCCTTTCCGGGCGTGCTTGGTCGGTCTTCTCCTGTGCTCGTTGGAATACTTATATAAGTTATATTATCTATTATATATATTATCTATCTATCTATCTTCTATCTATCTATCTATTACTATCTATCTATCTATCTATCTATATCTATCTATTATCATATCTATCTATCGTATGTAATGTATGTATGTATGTATATATTATAGGTAAGTATGTATGTTTGGGGGGGGGGGGGGGTAACTAAGTGGTCAGAGGCTCGCTTTCCCCCAATCAAGTTAAGCAGCATCGAGTGTGGTTACCACTTGGATGGGTGACCGTTTGCGCTCCTTGGCTTCAGTACAGTCCCTCCAGTTCACCCAGCTGTAAATGGGTACCTGCCCTCTTTAGGGTCAGGGAAAGTAAAGCAGCAAGGGAGAGGAGATGGCGCCGCCCTCAACATGCTGGCCTCTAGAGAAGCTGAGGTCTCTGACACCTCGCTCCCTTACGACCACCTAGGTTATGGGACACCTTTACCCTTTACCTTCATGTATGTATGTATGTATGTATGTATGTATGTATGTATGTATGTATGTATGTTGTCTGTCTGTCTGTCTGTCTGTCTGTCTGTCTGTCTGTCTGTCTGTCGTATGTATGTATGTATGTATGTATGTATGCGTGCGTGCGTGCGTGCGTGGTGTGTGTGTGTGTGATATTTTTTAAATTTTATTTTATACTTTTATTTCGAAGATAAAGGAATAACAACTCACTGCTTTTAAAAATCTTTTTACATCCAGTCCCTATGTATGTATGCAGTTGTGTAAATTTTGTCATCCGTTCCCACCGGCACACAACGGCCTGCTCTTTCGAAAAATGGAACAGGTTTTAACGTGTGGGCAAGATGTTCTGCCTGCGTTCGCACACACAGGACCTTGGTTTATAGTCTCATCGAAGGACTTTTTTTTTTTTGGGGGGGGGGGGGGGGGCGGGAAGTGGAGTCGGCACTGATATTAACTCCACAGGAAAAATCCTCTTGAACGAGATTCGAACCAGTGTTAGAATATCACAAGCACATCGCTCTGACCACCAGGCTATCCCGTCCCCCCTCCTGTGTCACGCGTGTCCTTGTGCATGTCAAAGAACTCACGGCAATTGAAAATCGGAAAGACAACAGAGTCACTTTATTTAAGCAAGAAGTATATAAGTTATGCAAAGAAACCAGAACAAGTGCTAGTAGAGGACTACCCTGCTCTAAAGCTTGCCTGCTAAGGACTTGTAGGCATGCATGTATGGAATATTTTCGTTAGTGGGTAGTTAATTACAAAAGACAAAAAGAAATCTGGCGCAACTAAGAAGTGTAGTTTTCCTATAATTATTTTTAGTTCTCTGAGCTTCCTTTCAGTTTAAATATTGGCCAAATAATTTATATAGACCAGGTATTCCAACCGAAATAGGTAAAGGTAAAAAAAAAAAAAGGGGGGGGGGGTAAAGGTGTCCTATAACCTATGTGGCCGTAGGGGAGCGAGGCATCAGAGAGCTCAGCTTCTCTAGGGGTCAGCATATTGAGGGCGGGCGCCCATCTCCTCTCCCTCACTGCTTTACATTCCCTGACCCTTAAGAGGGCAGGTACCCATCTACACCTGGGTGAACTTGGGAAACTGTACTGAAGCCAAGCACACAAACGGTCACCCATCCACTTGGTAACCATGCTTGATGCTGCTTAACCTTTGCAGGGGGAAAGTGAGTGCTCTGACCACTGAGCTATCCCCTCCCCTTTTAAACCAAAATACAGAAGACATTGAACAACTTTGTGATTAATTTATGCGACTAGTTGACAATGCCTTAAGAAGGAAATCAGTAAGAATTAGCTTTTCTGCATGACAGACCAGACCATACCCTGGCTACACACTGACCACATGTATATAATTTATTTATTTATTTTTTTATATCGAGGATAATGGAATAAGCACTCATGTGTTTTTTTTACATTCAGTCCCCATGTGTATGCAGTTTTGTAAATCTTGTCATCTGTTCCCACCGGCACACTCTTAAGCAAGATGTTCTCTGTGTGTTTGCACAAGGGGCCTTGGTTTATTGTCTCATCTGAGGACTTTTGGGGAGAGTGGAGTAGGCACTGAAGTTTATATAGACCAGGTATTCGGAGTTTGACAAAAAAGGTAAAGGTAAAAAAAAAGTAAAGGTGTCCCATAACCTATGTGGCTGTAGGGGATCGAGGAATCAGAGACCTCAGCTTCTCTAGGGGGGCAGCATATAATGAGAGAGTTACTGCTATCACAATGTTTCCCAGACAACAATGCTACCCACCTGTGTCAAGGACACAGTCTAGTTTTGAAGCCAAACAGCCAACAAAAAAAAAAAAAACCCAAACAAAAAAGAGCAAAACACAACAAACAAAACCCCAACTACACAACGTTGGTGACCTAGATACAAGTTATAGGCCAGTGACCTAGAACACAATCTGATAACGTATGATACAGCGCCCACCGAGTCAGCAGCTAAAATGAACAGGGATGAGGGAACATTATGACATTATACAAGTAGTACCCACTATCTCAGTGTTAGGAGAAAACGTGACAGTGTAATGCACGCCACGTGATCGTCATACATGGGGGGCCTGTTACAGATGTGTCCAAGCAAACGTGACCTTTTGAGCTGTCTGACACAATTGTTTCAGTCTGGCCAAACTAGTCCCTGTGACTTTGGGGGGACTCATGGGGAGATTAATGCAAAAATAATAATATAAAAAAATCCTGTGTGCAACAATGTTAAATTAGCTGTTTGAATTATGAGAAACTAATACTACACACACACACACACACACACACACACACTCACACACACACACACTACACTCATCTCTCTCTCTCTCTCTCTCTCTCTCTCTCTCTCTTCTCTCTCTCTCTCACACACCAACAACGCACACACACTTGCTCTCTCTTTCTATCATTTCTCTTGGGCAACATGAACTTTGAGAGGAAGCAAGAAGTCGCCTTCTTAGTGTGCTCTGTTACAGTTTCTCATTATTTATCTTGAAACATTTAGATAAAACACTGACTGCCCTGCTGACTAACAGCCCTGTCTCATGTATGAAAGATTACAGCCCATGAAGATCAAACTGCTTTTATTCTTCCACTGAGGCCCAAACAAAGAAAATCAATACAAAACTATGGAGGATCCTGTTTTAAACTGACCCATGTGTTGTTTTTTTTCCATCCAGACCTCGTGTATATGCAGTTTGTAAATATTGTCATCTGTTCCCACTGGCACACAATTATACTCTTACAAAAAGCGGAACAGGATTTAACGTGTGGGCAAGATGTTCTACTGTGTTCACACACGCCTCAGTCTCATTGGAAGGACTTTTGGGGAGAGTGGAGTAGGTTAGCTACCCAAAGCACATAGAGAGGGGGCTCTGCATCCTCTTCACTCCCTCTCTCCCCCCAGGTCTTCTTCTCTTCTCTTATAGGTTATGTCTCTCTCTTAACCACTGTCCCAATACACAAGGAATGCCTTTTACTGTCTGCTGTCTTGCAAATGATTTTAAAAACAACGTTGTACTGAAGTATTGAGGTCTCTCTCTCTCTCTCTCTCTCTCTCTCTCTCTACTTATTCTATTTATATATATATATGATTGATGATGCCAGTACACACGCACTTACTATAGTTGGTCTAATAATATCACTTACTTGTGACAAGACATTCGTGTTGAGACCACACACACACACACACACACACACACAGGACAACCCATTTCCACGTGATATTGTAGCTGTAGGCCTACTCACAGTAGTGCGTACACCAAGTGATAGTGTAATGAATGACTATAGAGATAAGTGCCCCCTCCCTCTCTTTCTCGCTCTCTCAGCCTTATGTGTCCAGTTTTTTTTTCCTTTAATATAAACAATTGACTGTGTTGATAGAATGTCTCTGTGTGGGTATTTACTCTATTTGCTTTGTACAGTTATATATTATTGTCCCCTTGTCTAAAGGCTTTGATTTTGCAATGATCTAAACAACAACAACAACAACAATTTTTGTGTGTTCCCATTGCTTCTCCTCTCTCTCTGAATGTCTGTTTTTCGTTTCTCTGTTTTGTCTTTCAGTGGTTAGAATGTCAAGGCTGTAGGGGTCTGTGTCTGTCTCTTGAATGTATGTTTCTATCTCTCTTTGTGCCTGTATGTCTGTCTGTCTGTCTGTCTCCTTCTTACTCTTGGTATTTAGATCATTATTATTGTTGTTGTTTGGTTAGAGGAGTTTTTATATCTTGATCTTATCCCTGATAATGGCGGGGACTGGATGTAAAAAAAAACACCAGTGATTATTCATTATCCTCGAAATAAAAGAATTTCCTTGCCTTGTGCCTTGCTCTCTCTCTCTTCTCTCGTTCTGTTCTCCTAAAGTAACATAATCTGTGAAAAGCTGTCTCTTTTCTCCCTTTCACTTAATGAAAGAAAAATCATGTTAGGGTTGAGACAGCACAATTTGTCTTTTAAATTTTTTTTAATATGTTACAAAGACCATCACCCACTCATGGTAATAATTCACACACACACACACACACACACACACACACACACACACACACACACACAACACACACACACATACTCTGGTGTGGGTGTGTGTGTGTGTGTTCTCCTCTCTCTCTCTCTCTCTCTCTCTCTCTCTCTCTCACACACACACAGAGTTACAAATAGCCTCTGTGCTGTAAGAGTTCAGTGGTTCAAATATCAAGGCTGCAGGGGGTCAACAGTTTGAAGGTCAAGGCTGCAAGGGGTCAGTGATTTAAATGTCAGGCTGAGAGAAGTCAGAGGGTTGAATGTCAAGGCTGTGAGGGGTCAGTGATTTGAATTCTATGCTAAAAGAAGTCAAAGTTTGAATGTCTAGACTGCCATAGGTAAATGATTTGAATATCTATGCTGAAAAAAGGGTAAATGATTTGAATTTTGGGGCTACAAAGGGTCAATGATTTGACATGCCTAGGGGCTGCAAAGAGGTCAATGATTTGAATGCATAGGTGCAAAGGGTCAATGATTTGAATGCCTAGGCTGCAAAGTGGTCAATGATTTGAATGTAGAGGCTGCAAAGAGGTCAATGATTTGAATGCTAGGCTGCAAAGAGGTCAATGATTTGAATGTAGAGGCTGCAAAGAGGTCAAGGGTCTCCAGTCTGTGCTGAAACAGGATTTCCCCCCTCGCCCATTCTTGGTGGTCTGGGCGCTTGTCTCTTGTGTGAGATGATAAAGTGGAAATCCCCACAGGAAGCACAACAGCTCTTAACTCTCTTCCACTTTGAACTGTCTAAGCAGTCATTGGCTACACACATTGAAAGTGTCACACCCTATGGGCTTGAACTGTGGAATCTGACAGGGTCCATCCTATTCTGGACTGGAAGGGTGAATGCTGAGTATGTTCCAACAGGAGAATGGAAAATCTTATCTAAAAAGAAAAAAAAAAAATTAAAAAAGAGAGTGTGTTCCAACCCCCCCATAGCTTAATTTTTTTTTTTTTTATATACCACTTTATGTCACAGCGGATTTCTCTGCTGAAATTCGGGCTGCTCTCCCCGGGGGAGAGCGCGTCGCCACAAGTGCAGCGCCTACCCATTTTTTTTCATCAGGGATGGTGTCTAAACACGACACCTGTGTGCATGCTTTTTATATATATAATTTTGTCATCCGCTCCTACCGGCACATGATGGCCTGCTCTTCCGAAAGGCGGAACGGGGTTTTAACGTGTGCCAAGATGTTCTACGTGCATTCGCACACAGGGCGTCGGTTTATAGTCTCATCCGAACGACTTTGACATTCAGTTCGATTTTTTCGTCAAACTAGGAAGAAAGGGCGAGGCTGGTACGAACCCAGAACCTCACGGTTTACATATTGGCAGGCGAACGTCTTAACCATCCTGCCACCGTCCTTCCTATGGGTAGGTAGCTCTGCTTGGTCTTCTGTGGAAAATGGATGAGTTCTGAATGCGTGCCTGAGATGTTCTGCCTGCATTTGGGAACAGGATCTCGGTAATAAGATCCCTTCTTGAGGAATTTCAGGGCAATGACGTGGGAATCCGTTTTAACTCCAAAGAGGGAAAATCAACCTCACTCAAGACACTTTTGTAAGAGTAACAAGTAAGAACGCATGACTCAGGTGTGTTTGGTGGAACAAATGTTATCTTTATAGTATCAAAAACCTTCCTCAGGTTAAACAAACAAGAAATACTTCAACAAATACTCTTTTTTTTTATCGGCGACTCCAACCTGCGCCTTTAGATTATTAACCAGATCATGATAGACCCCAGTGCTTTAACCAACAGCTACTCCCCCCCACCCCCACCCCCTTCCTCTCAAGCATGCATTCAGTGCAAGTAAAATAACCCATACAAAGAAAATCGTCATCACTGGCAAAGTCCTGTAGCAAAAATATCATTCTCCAAGGCAATCAACAACTACAACAAACAATAACAATAACAACTCCCCCCCTACCCCTGAGAGCCAACAGCAAAGAAGAGCACCATGTTGTGACATTAGATTGTATCCGAATTTCTTAGGGCTAAAAACTTGATTTCAGAACAATTTGTGTACAACAGTTCTGTTACCCTCCTCCTTCCCTTAATTTTTTTTTCGTTCCTTGGCTAGAGCTCCGAAACTCACCAATGGCGAAATTTTTGTGTATGCAACCTCCCCCCCCCCCCCCCCCCTCCACACCAAACCATTTAGGTAACCACATTCTGACTTCAGGGATGGTGTCTAAACACAACACCTGTGTGCATGCTGGTTTTTTTTGGTCATCCATTTCTACCGGCACACTGTGGCCTACTCTTCCAAAAGCGAAACGGGTTTTTGACGTGTGCGCAAGCTGTTCTGCGTGCGTTCACACACAGTGGCTGGGTTTAAAGTCTCATCGGAAAGACTTTGACATTCAGTTCGATTTTTTTTTCGTGGAACAGGGAAGAAAGGACGAGGCTGGGAATCGAACCTAGAACCTCACGGTTTATTTGTTGGCAGGCTGGCATTTAAGCCAATCTGCCACCATCCTTTTTATAAAATAATAATTATAATTCATATTATTTACATTTGCATCAATCATGGAGTGAGACTGTGTCTGAAGTACAGGTGGATCTATGGAGGCCAATGAGACAAAACACATAATCAAAAACGTAAATGAACAGGGATGAGTTATGTCCAGGTTATAAATACAAAACACAACGAACGCTCATGGTCAGTGGTTAAGACCGTTCGACTTCAATCCCATAGGTCCGTCCATGAAGTCGAGGGTTCCAATCTCTCAAGGAGTCTGGTTTGAAGAGGGATTTTTTTTACGATCTCCCTCGTCGACTTCAAACACGCACACGTTAAATCTGTTCCGCTTTTCGTAAGATAGTCATTGTGAGCCGGTGGGAACAGATGGCAAGGTTTACAAAACTGCATACACACGGGGACTTGGATGTAAAAAAAATCACATGAGTGCTTATTCCATTATCCTCAATGACAAAAAATAAAATAATAAAATATATAATAATGATAATAATAATAATAATAATAATAATAATAATAATAAACACAGACCCGCCAATGAAGAGTTCCCTTCGTGTATAATTATTATACAGGTAGAAGATCAAGTACGCTCGTAAATGAACCCGTAATTCATATCAGAGTTTGGCGGGTTATTTAAGGAAACACGAACATACCCAGCATACATCCCCCAGTTGGAATGTGGCTACCTTCATGGTGGGTAAAAACGGTCGCAAACGCAAGATCTCACCATTGATAAACCTCGGAGCTGTAGAG
>CM060335.1:39063768-39066268 GCA_030674155.1 Stramonita haemastoma | reverse complement strand
GAACGGATGACAAAATTTACGCAACTGCATACACACGGGGACTGGATTTAAAAAGCACATGAATTCTTATTACATAAATAAAATAATAATAATAATAATAATAAACAAAAAATAAGATCACTCGTTAAGTACAATGCTTTAACCACTGAGCTACCCCTACCTCCCCCCTTTGGTTACTTTACAATACAATCCTCTCCATTCCTGTAGCTTTCACCTCGACCCAATTTATCACCATTGGAGTGGATTGCAGTGGAGTGGGGTGGATTAGAGTGGCTTGGAGTGGAATGGAGTGGAGAAGAGTGAGTAGAGTAGAGTAGAGTAGAGTAGAGTAGAGTAGAGTAGAGTAGAGTAGAGTAGAGTAGAGTAGAGTAGAGTAGAGTGGGGTGGGTGGGGTGGGGTGGGGTGGGGTGGGGTGGGGTGGGGTGGGGTGGGGTGGGGTGGGGTGGGGTGGGGTGGGGTGGGGTGGGGTGGGGTGGGGTGGGGTGGGGTGGGGTGGAGTGGAGTGGAGTGGAGTGGAGTGGAGTGGAGTGGAGTGGAGTGGAGTGGAGTGGAGTGGAGTGGAGTGGAGTGGAGTGGAGTGGAAACCACTTTCAATCACAGCAATGTCTCTGCATGGAACTCAGGCAGCTCTTTCCTTCTCCAGTCCCTAAATCGGAAATCTCCGCTGGGACATTAATTTAATCACAACAACAGCTCTCTCCGAGGAAAGCGAGTCGCTACAAAAGCAGCACAATCCTTCATTATTCCTGTTTACCTGTGTATTGGCTCATCTGTAATAATGGCTTTTTTTCCCTACAGAATTTTGTCAGAAACAAGTCTCTTATTGCCGTGGTTTCTCGACAGCTTTTATTCTCCATCTGCTGTGGGAAAAGCTCATAACCAGAAATAAATCTGTCATCTTCTAGTACTCATTACAAACTATTTATCTTTACCATTAACACTCCAAAGATGCTAGCCATTATAAAGGATGTACGCACTTGATAAAAGCAAAGAAGTGAAGACAGCCAGCTAACCTAAGACCAGTAGGCCTATATTTAATTGTCTTCATGTGATTTTTCAACCTTTTCTTACTGACTGAGTATTCACACGGTATGCTACTCCTTCGTCAAACATTAAGACAACAACATTTGTTGTCCGTCATATGAGCGAAAATGCGTTGTGCTGCCGTTAAGCGCCTGACAAGTCAGGCCCAGCGCATCCGACTTCGGCGTGGGAGAGAATTGTTGTTTAAGTCTTTGGAGGGGAGGGGGGAGGCAGGAGAATAGACTAAGAAGGCAGAAAATGGACGAGAAGGAGGTGACGTGAAGAAAAGGAACAAGATAGAAACAAAGAGAGAGATAGAAAAGAGGGAAATCCTTGCACATGATTTCCTGAAGATGGGGATGCTATTTACACTGACAGGCCCCCAACATTCACATGGGGGAGAGGGGGGGACAAATGATATACTGTTGGTAAAGATATGATACTTTTTTTCCATTCCTATGCTAGAGCTAGATCTTTGAGGTTCACCAGTGGTGAAATTTTGCGAATGGGACCCTTTTTGCCTACCACTATAAGTAGCTACATGCGGACTTTGGGGATGAAGACACAGATAAAATCCTTGAATTCAAGGGCCATACGAACAGTGCCCTATATGAAACTATCCTGAATACCGCTAGAAATAAAAGCAGACACGTTTTCCTCCCGTTCTGAAGTGTGACAATACCAGCACAGGATACTGCACAGAAAAGCCCTGGTTTGTTCCAAACTGAAGTGTGGGGGCGGGAAAGCGTAGTGGTTAGAGCGTTGCCTTCGTTTCTTCCACGGCCCAGGTTCCATCCACCACCAAGGCACCCGTTTGATGGATTTTCCCCCGTAAAGTAATCATCAATACTGACTCCACTCCCCCGTAAATCCTTTGGCTGAGATTATAAACCGAGGTCTCACGTGCGAACGTACGCAGAACACCTTGTGTACACGTTAACCCCGTTCCGCCTTTGGAAGAGTAGGCTATTTCGTGCCGGTTAGGAACAGATGACAAAATTTATAAAACCCATGCACACAGCTGTCGAGTTTAGACACCCACCATCCCGAAGTCGGAATGCGGGCTGCCTTTCAAGTGGTTAAAAACACAAAAAACACAAACCAAAACAAAAACGGGTGCCTACACAAATTCTTACCACTGGTTACAGAACCACGGGAGCTTTCTAGCCGAGGAACAAAACACAAAAATATCACTGGGACCGTCGACGCTGTTGTATCTCAGCACTTTAGGCTGGTGACTTCAAGGTGAAATGCTAGGCAGAGTTGCAACCCCAGGCCATGGCATGACTTTGACTTACAATCGGGCATGACTTTGACTTACAATCGGGCTTGACTTTGACTTACTATCAAATCGGGCTTGGGCCCATGCGGCACTTCGTGCCTACGCAAGAGAAGTTCCGGCTGCTTCAACAGAATTGTATACGATTTTTGGGGTGGCCTGAGGCGCTGAAGTGGGAGAACTCGCCGAAGTATGTGG
>CM060335.1:39051268-39053768 GCA_030674155.1 Stramonita haemastoma | reverse complement strand
CAAAACATCTTGCACACACGTTAAATCCTGTTCCGCTGTTCGTAAGAGTAGGCCATCGTGTGCCGGTGGGAACAGATGACATTTACAAAACTGCAAACAAACGGGCAATGGATGTAAAAAAGTACATGGAATACTTATTCCATTATCCTCAATATAAAGATAAATAAATGAATAAATAGATAACACACACACACACACACACACACACACACACACACACACACACACACACACACACACACACACCACACACACACACATACACACACACACACACGTTCGATTCCCATTCGAGGGGATTTTTTCCCCTGGAGTTAACATCAGTGCTGACTCCACTCTCCCCCAAAAAACCTTCGGATGAGACTGTTAACCGAGGCCCCGTGTACGAACGCACGCAGAACATCTTGAGCACACGTTAAATCCTGTTCCGCTTTTCGTAAAAGTAGGCCATTGTGTGCCGGTGGGAACAGATGACAGATTGACCAAACTGCATACACATGCGGACTGGATGTAAAAAAAAAAAAAAAAGCACACGAGTGCTTATCCCATTATCCTGGATATAAAGGAATTAATAAATAACTGATGAATAAAATAACACACGCACACACATTTTATCTGTGTATTTATCTACTGAAAACCCGTGTGCACACAGGGACTGGATGCTAAAAAGCACATGAGTGCTTATTCCACCATCCTGGAATTAAAAGAAAGAGTATATAGATAGGCAGGCAGATAGATAGATATCTGTCTGTCTGTCTGTCTGTCTGTCTGTCTATCTATCTATTTACTATCTACTCTATCTATTTGACTACGTCTCTCTATAGGCCTGCCTGCCTGCCTATCTATCTATCTATCTATCTATCTATCTATCTATCTATCTATCTATCTATCTATCTATTATGACTAGTCTATCTATTGGCCTGCCTGTCTGTCTGTCTATGTATGCATGGATGCATGTACGCATCTATCTACCTATCTACCTACCTATCTCCCTTTCCATCCATCTGTCATATGTCTGTCTGTCATATGTCTGTCTGTCTGTCTGTATACCTGTCTGATCAAACCTGTTCAACACCATTAATGTACAATCGTGGTTAATGGCTTCCACAAATTAAATTAATGTCACTCAAAACCTAGCTCTCTAGTAAACGCGCGGCATTGACAATATATATATGTATTTATATAATATATATAACTATATTAACTATATATAACTATATATAACTATATATAACTTATATATATATATATATATATATATTTGTGGCGATAAGACAGATGCGGTAATGGTGTGTTACATCATCGTTATGGCTTGTCACCATTCAATATACGAAAATGCACCTTTTAGCGCCGGCCAGTACCGTTGGTGAATAATATATGTTCCAATAATCTCTCTGTCTCTGTCTGTCTCTCTCTGTCTCTCTTTCACACAAATACACACACACACACACACACACACCACACACACACACACACACACACACACCACACACACACACACCTATTTTGATTGATTGATTGATTGATTGATTAATTGATTGATTGATTGATTGATTGATTGATTGATTGATTCACACACACACACACACACACACACACACACACACACACACACACACACACACACACACACACACACACACACACAGAAGGGCGTCATAGCCGCGTGGTTAGAATGATGCCATTTCGCTCGTTATCTGCTGACCCGGGTTCGAATCTCGTTCAAGAAGTTTTTCCTCTGGATTTAACATCAGTGCCGACTCCACTCCCCCCAAACGCCCTTCACATGAGACGTACTCCGAGGTCCAGTGTGCGAATGCATGCAAAGCATCTTGCGCACACGTTAAAACCCGTTCCGCTTTTCGGAAGAGTAGACCATTGTGTGCGGTGGGAACAGACGACAACATGTTCAAAACTGATACACAAGGGGAGTAGATGTAAAAAAAAAAAAAAAAAAGCACAAGAGTGCTTATTCCATTATCCTCGAAATAAAAGAATGAAAATAAAAGATAAATAACACACAATCACGCACACTCACACACAAGCAAGCGCGCGCGCGCACACACACACACACACATCTGGAAACAAAAATTTGACTTTGACTTTGACTTTCACACACGCACACGCACACGCACACATACATACATACATACATACATACATACATACATACATACATACATACATACATACATACATACATACATACATACACGCGCTCACACGCTCTTCGGGGGACGGATAGCTTAGTGGTCAGAACATTGCGCTCGAAATTTGATGACCCGGGTTCGAATCCGGTCGAGGAGATTTTTCTTCTGGAGTTAACATCAGTGCTGACTCCACTCTCCCCGAAAGTCCTTCGGATGAGACTATAAACCGAGGCCCCGTGTGCGAACGCACGCAGAACATCTTGCCCACACGTAAAATCCTGTTCCACTTTTCGTAAGAGTAGGCCATCGTGTGCCGGTGGGAACAGATGACATTTACAAAACTGCATACA
>CM060335.1:39046268-39048768 GCA_030674155.1 Stramonita haemastoma | reverse complement strand
TCTCATCCCTCCGAATATTATATATATGTGTGCGTGTGTGCATGTATACGTGTGTGTGTACATGTGTGTGTGAGAGAGAGAGAGAGAGAGAGAGAGAGAGAGAGAGAGAGAGAGAGAGAGAGAGAGAGAGAGAGAGAGAGAGAGAGAGAGAGGAGCGTGTGTGTGTGTGTGTTGTGTGTGTGTGTGTGTGTGTGTGTGTGTGTGTGTGTGTGTGTGTGTGTGTGTGTGTGTGTATCTTCTGTTTAACGTCTATTCACATTTCGTGATTTTAGACAAACAAACAAGCAAACAAACAAACAAAAAACAAAACAAAACAAAAACCTGAAAGAGTTAACAATAAACTGAAAAATGTCATTTAACAATGCTGAAATAAGAAACTAATCCTAACACTACAAAAACTGGATTATTGGACTTCTTTTTCAACGCTAACACAATGTCCAACAGCAAAGAAGGTTCAGACAAAATCTGATCCAGTGACAAACTAGGTACAGCAGGTAAAAATGTTTTTAAATGTTCACAATTAAAAATGACATGACTATTTGTAATCTTCTCACCACAAATACAGTTTACATCTTTCACGTATTTTGTTCTGAATGCGTTTTAGTTTAAATCTATAAATGAGGGATGACACATTTCTCCGATTATACCAACCAGAAACTTTGTTACATACTAAAGCATTTTGAAAATCTATCACATTGCTTGTGCGGCTATTATACGGACAATAGCCAGACTCATTTATCTTCTTTCTGAAATGCTTCCAGCAAGCGTTTTGTAGCAAGTTATAACCCTCATGCACAGATAAGGCAACATTTATTTCACAAGAATTATTTTTACACCTGGCTCCAAACTTTGCAAGGCAGTCAACTTTTTCATTAAAATAGATACCAGTATGTGAGGGAACCCAACAGAAAGTAATAGTGCTACCTCTTAAAATCAAAAAGTGTACCAGATGCCTGATTTCAGTGATGAGGTCTTTTCTTACTTTAGAAGTAGAATTGTTTAAAGCATGCAAAACCGATTTAGAATCGACACACATAAGGATCTTGAATATGTTTTTAGGGAAGTCAAGGACATGGTATAATGCCAACAGAATGGCAGTTAGCTCAGCTGTAAATATAGATTTATTTTTTCCCAGGTAGAAAGATCGTTCTACTTTCAATGATGGGATAATGAAAGCTGCACCTGTCTCATTAGTATTTAGAACAGACCCATCGGTATAGATTTTGAGATGATCAGGGTAAGTGGTTTGAATATGTTCCTTTACTAATGATGTAAGAATGTTAACATTGTCAACTTTTCTTACAGAAGAATAATTAATGTCAAAATGAGCTTTAAGCAGTTCCCAAGGTGGACAGGGAGCTGACTTTACCTCTGATTTAGCTACTTCATTTGGATTAAGTTCTGAATGTTTAAAAAGTGTAGAGGTATACGTGCTAATTGTGGTAAGTGAGCTAATAGTTCTTGCTCTTTTCGGAAAGTGAAAGTCAGACTTTATCTGGACTTCTTTTTCAACATTGCTATCATTTGTTGTACTTCTTAGAACATATTTTGCCACAGCAAGTTGTCGATATTCATTTAAAGGCAGAACCCCTACTTCTTTATATGTGCCTGTAGATGAGGCATGAGGTGGTACACCTAAAGCAAGTCGAAAAGCTTTACAATCAAGACTCTGGATTTTCTTAAGCAAGTAATTTGGAGCACTGAAAAAGACCTCTTGTCCATAGGACAGTCTTGAGCGCACAAGGGACAAGGATAGATGCTTTAATACAGAAGTATCTTGCCCCCATGGTTGTTTACTGGTAACTTTTAAGAAGTTAAGAACTTTTTTAGCTTTAGTTGCCAAGTATTCAATATGTTGATTCCACATTAACTTAAGAAGTAAGGTATACTCCTAAAAATTTCACTGCTTGTTTGTATTCTAGATCTTCTCCATTAATTCGAAAATTAGGTAAATCTTGTGGGTCAACACCGTTGTTAAAAAGGACAAGGTTGGTCTTTTCAGGTGAAAGTGAGAGACCATTTTCAAAAAGATAACTACTGAGTTTGTCAATTTCTTTTTTATATACATTTTGATAGAACTTCAACTGTCTTTTAGGTGTTTTCTTTTTCATTGTAACATCCATCCACATGCATATGTCGTCAGCATATTGTACAAGAACAGCACTGCTTGATAAAAGTCTAGGCAGATCATACAATAAAATATTGAATAGATATGGTGATATTACTGAACCTTGTGGGATACCCATGTGTGGTGATCTTGGAGTAGAATAACAATTTCCAACTTTAGCTTGAATGATTCTTTCTGACAAAAAACTTTTAATATAGAAGTAAATACTGCCAGAGAGGCCAATAGATTTCAGTTTATATAGCAATCTCTCATGCCACACATGATCATATGCTTTATGTACGTCAAAAAAAGTGGCGAGTACATTCTTCCTGCGAGCAAACTGATGTTTTACATGAGTCGTTAGTTTTACCAAATGATCAACTGTAGATCTAC
>CM060335.1:39038768-39043768 GCA_030674155.1 Stramonita haemastoma | reverse complement strand
CACTCTTACCATTAAGCTATCTGTTACATTCTAACCATAAGGCTTTTATGGTTATCCCACCCCCGTATGATATTTTCATTTCATGTCGTTTATTGCCCTACCGACCACAAAAGCCATAATGGGGGATGTCGAACCTCATTCAGTTTCTGTACTGCCTGAACCATTCACTTTTAGTTCAAAACCAAAACCTTATTCCTTCAAAGCCCAGGCGCTTGAGGGCTGTTGGGGGGCAACAGCAAAGTGAGAAGCTGTATGATCAGTGGCTTTCTTTCCCACTCCTGGAATTTCACTTTACAGCTTAGTCTTTAGTGATCGACTATGACTTTCTGACTAGGAGGTTTGACTTGCACAGTCCTTATGTGCTGCAGCCCAGGGGCTAGTTGGCCTTTGGTGAACATCTCCAACGCTGGAAGTCCTTAGGCCCTCTTGGCCGAGAGAGTGGGGATGTACTGTGGGCAAGGCATCTCCACTACAATCAAATTTCTGCCCAGTTTCCGAAACAGCAGCTGCCTCCTCTGCTGTTTTGGAAGTCATTGTCGAACACGACGAACAAACAAACAATTCCTTCAAAATAACCAACACAGTCATTCCGAATAAAATAATTAAATGACAAGGAATGAAATGATTATAAGTATTGTGTCATTTAATTATTTTATTCGGAATGACTGTGTTGGATATTTTGAAGGAATTGTTTGTTTGTTCGTCGTGTTCGACAATGACCTCCAAAACAGCAGAGAAGGCTGTGCTGAGGAAGCCAGCCACTCAGCTTAAGTCATCAGCTCGTGTTCTGCTGACCAGGGTTCGAATCTCGTTCAAGGGATTTTTCCTCTGGAGTTAACATCAGAGCCGACTCCCCTCCCCTCAAAAAGTCTTTCGGATGAGACTATAAACCAAGATCCCGTGTGCAAACGCACGCAGGACATCTTGCGCACTCGTTTAAACCCTTTTCGCTTTTTGAAAGAGTAGGCTGTTGTGTGCCGGTGGGAATGGATGACAAAATTTACGAAATTGCGTAACCACGGTGACAGGATGTAAAAAAGCACGCGAGTGCTTATTCCATTATCCTCGAAATAAATAAATAAATAAATCCCCAGGTAACAGAAAAGCATAAGCAGAGATAACAAACATTTTAAAGTACAAAAATATGTATAAAAATGGCCATATTGGCAAACAACATTGCGGAATGGACACCGTGTGCCCATCCCAGTGTCTACATTATCACTGCTTGGTTGCCAGGACAAAACAAAACAGGCAAAGTGCTATTTGGAAACAAAGATGCTTTCGCAAACTTCGTGGTTATCTCATACAGAAATCACATAACCAACGAGGAAGAGCAAACCAGATTTAAGAACGCTATAGGTCCGTAATATGAGCTCCTCACTTAGTGAAAATACAAAAAAAAACAAAAAATCCCAGCAAGCTAAAGTGGTACGGGCACGTCACACGAACATCTGAACTAGCGAAGACTAACCCTACAGGGAACAGTACAAGGAGGGAGACGAAAAGACAGACAGTGAAAATGATGGAGAGACGACATGAGAGAGTGGATTGGCCTTGCGTGGAACAGCACACTACGAAAAGCTGAGAACCGCGCGGGGTGGAGGAAGCTGGTTGCAAAATGTCAGTGGTGCCTCAACGGTCTACTGGACTACAGTGAAGGTGAAGGAATACTTTGTTACATGCCTCTATTTATCTATCTATCTATCTATCCCTTAGTCTGGCGACCGTGAGGGCATCCATGCCTACTGTGTGAAAATAGAAGCAAAATGTCTTCACTTTAAAAAAAAAAGAAATCGACACTATATAGTTTTTAATTGAATCTGGATGGCTCACGCATTAACTTGTTTTCATTTTATTTTCATTTATTATTTATTAATTCTTTTATATCGAGGATAGTGGAATAAGCGCTCATGTGCTTTTTTATATCCAGTCCCCGAGTGTATGCAGTTTGGTCAGTCTTGTCATGTGTTCCCAATGACACACAATAGCCTACTCTTACGAAAAGAGGAACAGATTTAACGTGTGCGCAAGATGTTCTGTGTGTGTTTGCACACGGGGCCTCGGCTTATAGTCTCATCCGAAGGACTTTTGGAGAGAGTATGAAGTAGCAGTCAGGAAAATTGAACGATTCACATTTTTGTATGTACAGTGAATGCGTGTAACTGATGATGTGAAAGCTGCCTATGTCGTTCGTGTGCGATGATTTGAGTGTCAACGGATGAGCAACATGCATTATAATGCATGCAACAGCAGGCTTGTCTAGTTGAAACTTGTTGAGTCTTTTTTTTTTATAATAAAAATAATTTGTTTCGTGTCATTTCAGCGTTATTGTGTAGCTAGCTGCACATGCACACGACAGCTGTCGTGGCCATTACGATTCTGTAAAAAAGTGTCAGATTTTATTCTGTGTCACGGGTTTGTTTTTTTGTTTTTGTTGAGTTGTTTTCTTTTCACACTCGTTTTGTTCGTGTCTGTCATTATGATTCATAAAATGTCCAACCTTTCTTTTGTCTAAGCGGAATATCGATGCGCATTTATAATGTACATCTGCAGCCTTTTGTGTTTCAAGCTTGCATGCACACCATTCATTGTTTCACACGTCCGTTTTGTCGTCATTGTACTCCTTTGTTTGCCTGTGCTGTGCGAGGAGCAGTTTTTTTCTCTGTTCAAACACTTTCTTGCTGGAATTATCTCCTATACTCTCTCAGGCACAACAACACAGCTTGTTCATTCTTTCCAAATCCAACCTTAAAACCTATCTCTTTCAGATTTAAATTTTAAACATTTAAATAACTCTGTGTCGAGGGAAAGGGGGTTGTGGTGCTGCTGATTTGTGCATGGAGACAACTCCTGCTGAAAAATCGAGGTAGTTGGGTAGTTTGGCTTTTAACCGACACACAAACTGTAAGGAATAATTAGTAAAGATATTTCTGGTAGCGCAGTCATCACGGTTTTTTGGACATTACAATGACAGTTTGTTTGCTACTGCTTGATCTCATTCCAACAGGCTTTTGAATACTTCCATGAGGTTTGTCACTCGCCGTACTACAAGTTAAGTACACAATACTTTGAAGCAGAGTACTGCTGGTCCAGTCCATTCTAAACTGTTTCTTCTGGTGTTGGTTTTTTTGTTTTTTATCATAACGTTGCTGGGTTTGTTGTTGGTCCTTCCCCATTTAGACCTACCTCCGAAGTTCACCAATGGTGAGATCTTGTGTATGTAACCTTTTTTGCCCACCCTGAAGGTAGCCGCATTCCGACTTTGGGGAATTTCGATCATGTCCGGATTCGCCAAGTGCATGGAGTTAAAACTGGTGTCTGTGTATAGACTGAAAGTTAAATGTTTCAAGAATTAAAGTGTTTGCCTTACATCATTTTGTAATAATACGCACAGACAGACAAACGATATGATTACAGAAAAGCGTTTACCGTCTGCACCATTTCAGGGTACATTTTCAGAGGTCACTTCACATCATTTGTTTCAATAACAAAGAATGTGATCCGAAACATTGTTGAATGGAAACCCAACTTTCTACATATAGATCTAGTACATACCCCAAAGAAGGGCAAACATTTTCTTAGTCTTCAGTCCATGCCATATTTCCAAACATATCTTTCATTTTTATCATTCTATTTTACAAAATATTGCTCGTAAAACTAACCTAAAACATTTTCAAGTCACTTCCTTCAAAGAGCGCACGCAACGCACAGCACGCACGCACACCACACACACACACACACACACTCCTCTCTCTCTCTCTCTCTCTCTCTCTCTCTCTCTCTCTCTGTGATGAGACTATAAACTGAGATCCCGTGTGCGAACGAACGCAGAACATCTTGCGCAGCCCTTAAAATTCGTTCCCCTTTTCGGAAAAAGTGGGCCATTGTGTGCCAGAGGGAATGGATGACAATATTTACAAAGCTGCATACACACGGGGACTGGATAAAAAAGCACATGAGTGCTTACTCCATCATCCCGGAAATAAAAGATTTTTTAAAAATCTTCTCTCTCTCTCTCTCCTCTCTCCCTCTCCCTTCTCCTCTTCTCTCACTCTCTCTCTCTCTCTCTCTCCGTCACACACACAACACACACACACCAACACCACACACACACACACACACAACACACACCACACACACACCATTCCACCCACCCATCCCCCAACATAGAGGCAGTTCAATTTCGTTCCCCAGAAAAAACAAACAATACCCAAAGACCAGGTTGATTAAAGAAACTTACACAAGATAACGAAGGGAAGGACACCAATGGAAAATAACTTACGAAACGCGGAATTTTTTTTTTATAATGAAAACAGACACACGTCTCGCGGTCCCTATGGGGTCGGTCTTTCGTGCCCTCGCACACTGATCTTTGGCCAACACTTTCTTAAAACACTATGTCCTACTTCACAGTTTTCTAAACGTAAGCATTATCCGGGTCAAAAACCACATCCCAAAAAAAAAAGAAAAGTAAACCCAACGCGAAAAGAGACTTGATGCAATCCTACCCCCCCCCCCCCCCCCCCCCCCACTGTTTGTCATTCCACCATTGAAAGTAAAAAGCTCATTATTTTCATGATGAGAAAAATCGATCTATATTTCCACCTGAATTATTTGCCATTTTGATGGCTTTATATCATCTTCTAGATTCTCCTGAAGACGCTTTTCTGCATTCCAAGTCGGTTTTACTTGCTCTAAAAATTTCCAGTTCAAAAGTGAGACAAGATCTCGTGACTGATTTTGAACATCTGATTCATTTTCTGATGTTACGAGGCACCAGTGTTACCTTTTGCTGGATTCCTTCGCATTGTGGTATCTACTTTAATGAAAAAGTTGACGAAATAGCAAAATGTGGAGCTAAGCATACTAATGGGTCCTATAGAATAAATGTCCCCTTATCCATTAATTAGGGCTATAGCGTGTTACAAAATGCATGCTGGAAACATTTTAAAAAGAAACTACAAGATATCAGTTCTCACTGGAATGATGATGTAACCCAT
>CM060335.1:39028768-39031268 GCA_030674155.1 Stramonita haemastoma | reverse complement strand
CAGTAGGAGGGTTTAGTTGTCTACGGTCTCATATTTCCATATTTCCATTGCATCTCTCTCTCTCTCTCTCTCTCTCTCCTCTCTCATCTCTCTCCTCTCTCTCTCTCTCTCTCTCTCTCTCTCTCTCTCTCTCTCTCTCTCTCTCTTCTCTCTCTCTCTCTCTCTCTCTCTCTCTCTCTCTCTCTCTCTCTCTCTCTCTCTCTCTCTCTTCTCTCTCTCTCTCTCTCTCTCTCTCTCTCTCTCTCTATGTTGTTGTTTTTTAATCTGTTTTTCTTCCCACTTTTATGCCTACTTTGCTTGTTTTTCCCGCTTACACACACACACACACACGCACGCACACACACACACACACACACACACACCACACACACACACACACACACACACACACTCACACACTCACTACACTCACGCATTATATATTTGTAATGCCTTCTGTTTCATGGTCCTGAATATTTGCTATTTTTAAAATGTTTTTTGCTATGTTATTTTTTGTTTAAATAATTATCAGTGTATACAGTTGGGATGACGCGTTTTGTTGAATGTATTCTGTTTTCTTTTTTAAAATATTGTTTGAACTGCTGCTGGTGGTGATGCTGGTATGTAGGGGTAGGGAGGGGGTTTCTTAGCTTTATTCCCTGATCAGGGCAAGGCCGGATGAAAAAAGTATGTAATGCTTACTTACTCTGTTACCCTTGAAAAATAAAGATTATTCATTCATTCATTCTCTCTCTCTCTCTCTCTCTCTCTCTCTCTCTCTCTCTCTCTCTCTCTCTCTCTCTCTCTCTCTCTCTCTCTCTTCAAGCCAGCAACAGGTGGAGCTACTACAGGGATGGAATGCTGGATATTCAAATGGCTACCAAGCTAATCCAAATGGCATTTCTCCATATGCACATCGGTGGGAAAGGCATCAACATGACAGTGCCGGAGAGGACAATGCACAGAATCATTTCCGCAACAGGGCCAAAAAAAAACCTCCCAACAAATCAAAGCGTTTGCATTTGACAAATACAACACACAAGCAATTAATAACAATTAATAATTTTAGCAAATTCGAATGTACACACCCGCAAACACACACACACACACGCGCGCGCAAACACACTCACACACACACACACACACGCACGCGCGCGCGCACACACACACACACACACACACACGCACGCACGCGCGCGCACACACACACACACGCGCGCACCACACACACGCGCGCGCACACCCATCAGTCACAGCAGCAATGCAGCCCAAACTTGCAAGCCTTGGAAACGAAGGCACGGAATCAGCAAAAACTCACGTGTCCTGCCACATGCAAAGCACCGTTCCTATCAGGGGAACTATATATATATATATATATAATATATATTTGTACCACTTTATGTCACAGCAGATTTCTCTGCGTGGAATTCGGGCTGATCTCCCCGGGGAGAGCGCGTTGCCACACGTGCAGCGCCTACCCATTTTTTTTTCTTTTTCCTGCATGCAACTGTATTTGTTTCCCTATCAGAGTGGCTTTTTTTCTAAGGAATTTTACCAGGGTCAACCTCCTTGTTGCCGTGGGTTCTTTTACGTGCGCTAAATTGTGATGTGTAACACACAAGACCTCGGTTTATCGTCTCATCCGAAAGACTAGCGCCCAGACAACCACTCAGGGTGTAATGGATGGGGGGAAAGTTTTGGGCCCAAATGAGATACAAGCCACCGCACACTCCGACCCGGACTTTTTGCTTTCTAGGCAAGGCGCGTTACCACCTAGACCACCGATCCACCATATATATATATTATATATATATATATATATATATATATATATATATATATATATATATATATATATATATATATATATATATATATAATATATATATTTATATCTATATATCTATCTGTATATCTATTATCTATATCTATCTATCTATATCTATCATCGATCTATTTTATCTATCTATCTATCTATCTATCTATCTATCTATCTATCTATCTATCTATTATTATCTATCTATCTATCTATCTATCTATCTATCTATCTATCTATCTATCTATCTATCTATCTATCTATCATCTATCTATCTATATATATATATATATATATGCAGCACCCTAGCCCTGACCTAAATACCGGCGATAGCTAATCTACAAACCTCAGGTCGTTCGCAAGTTGTTTGACTTTCGTGCCTTCTATCCGATGGTGTTATATATATATATATATATATATATATATATATATATATATATATATATATATATATATATATATTATATATATATATATATATATATATGTCATGACATATGTTATACTTCTTGTTTTGTGTGCTTTACGTAACTCGCCAGAATGCCGATCTCACTGTTACAAAACGTTGGGTTTTTTTTTGTTGTTGTTGTTTTTTTTTTGGGGGGGGTGTTATTCTTTGTTGGAATATTTTTGTTTGTTTTTATTGTTGTTGTTTGTTGTTTGGGGGATTTGGTTTTTTTTGTTTGTTTTGTTGTTGTTTTTTTG
>CM060335.1:39016268-39018768 GCA_030674155.1 Stramonita haemastoma | reverse complement strand
TATTCAGCATAAGGGGTAAAAAGTATGTCGCCTACTCAAACTGTAGGCCTACTTACATACACTCTTTGTGTAAAGAGTCACCCTGTCGCAAGCAACCATTCAGGTATTGACACTGAGAGAAAGAAAAAAACGGATTAGACGATCCCTTCAATCATAGCCGAGATCTGACTTCGGAGAAAGGAACAAGATCTGACTGGGGAGCTCAGTGTTTGTTGGAGACGGTGTGAATTTTCAGTTTTTGGTGGAGCTGTTTTGAAAGCCATGCCTGTATTAGAGGCAGTATCGATTTTCAGTCTATTGGTGGTATACAGTTTTGAAAGCCATGCCTATATTAGAGGCAGTATCGATGTTCAGTTTATTGGTATACAGTTTTGAAAGCCATGCCTGTATTAGGGGAGATATGATATCAAAACGGCGTCACTACGTGAACAATTGTTTGCATTGGGCTAGTCTAGGTGACATGTGAGAAGAATTACCTACAGAGTCGATGCAGAGGGCAACACTGCTGGCCTTAAGTTAAATACCCCCCCCCACACACACACACACACACAAAAGAGACTAAAGTGATGCACGTCAGTATATCAAAATCGATGGAACAGATTTAGGATACATTCAAAATTTCAAATATTCAAGCTCTGTGAGTGAGAATAATGGCTCCTGTCTGCAAGACGTGAAGTCTGGAATCCGTAGAGCCAAGCAAACGATGCTTCAGTTTAACAACATTTGGAAAGTCAGAGGCACACCCAACTCTCTCTCTCTCTCTCTCTCTCTCTCTCTCTCTCTCTCTCTCTTCTCTCTCCTCTCCTCTCTCTCTCTCTCTCTCTCTCTCTCTTTTCACCTCTCTCTCTCTTTAACCTATCCAGTCTCCTACCTTAGGGTCGTCTGATATCACTTAAAGTGGAAAGACGTTAAAATTGAAGACTTACTTAGGCACACCCAAAGATCTCACAATCGGAGTTGTCCAAACACTAATCTGGCCTGTACTGCTGCGTGGATCAAATCTTGGACACTGCAAAAACTGGAAAGAGACAAAATAAACGCAGCCAAAATATAGATATACAGGCAACTTTCAGAGTAAATTGTCTGACAGGAGAACAAAATAAATGAAAAGAGTCTTGATGAACTTTCAATGCAAAGAGAATAATTGTTAGCTGAACTTGCTTAGCGCAGACAGAGATATGTTGGTCTTTGATATAGAAACACAGGCAAATCGGATGACAGTTCTACAAAGCAAAGTCGAGGGCAAGAAGAAAAGAGGCAGACCCTACATTGCCAACATCACTGAAATCAGCGGTCTGGGAGGAATACAGTAGATCGTAGAACTAAGCACATAGAGAGGGGACAGGCCTTGGTGGAACGACCTCTACGGAGGGCGGAGGACCGTGGGGAGTGGCAGGAAGCTGGTTTCAAAATCTTCAGTTGTGCCCCACGGTCCACGGGACTACGGGACAGGTGAAGGTGAAGGAAGAAAGCACATAGAGAGAGAGATGGCGAACCCTGATGGCATTGCGTGGAGCTCCTACCGACAACAGAGGCGATAGGAACAGTTGAGTTGAGTTTGATTTTGGAAGCCATACCTAATTACAAGCAGTTTCAAAAAGAGTATCTGCGTGGAACATTACTTCCATTACAAACAGATACTAATTATTTGAAACATAGTTTGAAAAGGCAAGATAACTTGAACAGCACAAAGCCTGACTTTGACAGGGAACAAGCCTAAAGCTTATATATCCTGCTCTGTTAAAGCAAATCATGCCATACATGCAATGACTGCAAATGAATACAAAATATGCGTTTTACAAGAATATATAATCGAATACAGCCATATCCCGAAGTCAGAATACGGCTACTTTCAGGGTGGGCAAAAAACATGTACGCAATATCTCATCATTGGCGAACCTCGGAGCTCTAGCCGAGGTGCAACCCCCCAAAAAAAAGAACAGTCATAGAATATTTCCATCACAAAATTTAACAAGGAATCATATGATTGTAACACAATAGTGGTAATGGGAAATAACATACATAAGAGTTAGCAATAACAAGAAGGGAGATGGCACTAAGAGACTCCTCCGTAGAGATGCCGGGGGGGGGGGGGGGGGGGGGGGGGGGCTTGTCAGTATAAATAATCCCCACATTCTGGAAACTCTGTGTTGAGAATTCCCTCTTTTCTATCAATTTCTTTGTTTCTGCCTGGTTCATTTGCTTCCGTCACCTCCTTCATGTCAATTTTCTGCGTTTTGGGGGCCAATTCTCCTGCCTGTTTTCCAGAGAGGCTTAATTAAAACAGCAATTCTCTCCAACGGTGAAGTCGGATGCGCTGGGCCTTACTTGTCGCGGCGCTTATATCTTAGTTGTGCATCCTTTCATAGACATTCTGTAAAAAAAAAATATACCCAGCAAAATAAAACCCACCATCCTGTGTATTTAGACTTTGTTTGCTCCTAGGACGCAGTTATAAAAATATCATAAGAAATTTAGCTTGATATTCATATAAAACCTC
>CM060335.1:39006268-39011268 GCA_030674155.1 Stramonita haemastoma | reverse complement strand
GGATCTTCTGTGGATCTGAGGTCAAGTGTTGCAGCTATGGAGGAATGTTTCGGCACAGGGAATCAGTTTATGTCTTCTTCTTCTTCTCTTCTTCTCTTCTTTTTCTTTTCTCTCTCTCTCTCTCTCTCTCTCTCTCTCTCTCTCTCTCTCTCTCTCTCTCTCTCTCTCTCTCTCTCTCTCTCTCTCTTCTCCTTTCTTCCTTATTTCGCTAAAAAGTCGTTGGGTCAATGCACTGATATTTTCAGGCCATGTCTCTTGGGCAAGCTGAACCTGGTAGAGCCCATCCCTCTGCAGGTACAGGGTGCATGTTGGGTATTAATGTTTCCATAACCCACTGAACGCTGACAAGTATTTGATTTTTTTAGGCATATATTCACAACACCTGAATTCTCTCATTCTACAAAGACCGCATAAGTCATAGGAACACCATTTTTTTTTTAACACATAATAGGAATAAAGACACTGGCAGGTCTGCGCTTATGTTGATCTTGGAGATTGTAAAAATTCCCACCTTTTAGTAACCAGACCGCGCTGCCGAGATTTGAACCCACGACTTCATGGACCCATTAGATGGAAGCCAAATGCTGTTATCCACTTGGCCACAGTGCCTGACTCCTGTGGCACGTGCTATACGTTTGTCTTGTCACTAACGCTGTACTGAGGAGGGCTGGAATTTGGCTGGTTCAGCTTGCCCACAACACACTGCTGGGAAAAGTCGGTGCAGCGTCTGTGGTGTCCTTAAAGGGATTCTTTGTCCCTAAGTGGATTAAGTTTCGTAAGAATAGGCCATCGTGTGCAGGTTGGAACAGATGACATTTACAAAACTGCATACACACGGGGACAGGATGTTAAAAAGCACAAGAGTGCTTATCCCATTATCCTCGATATAAAAGAATAAAATAAATAAAAATAAAGAAATAAGATGTTCAGCTGCATGAACCTGTCAAAAGTTAGTAGAAATTAATTGTTAACTGGTTAACACATGATTTTCTTTAAACACACACGGAAACAGGGACCCAAAATGATGGTAATACGCCACAAAGACGATTGAGATTGTCAGATTTGGAATCGGGTGTCTTGCAATGTGTTGAGTGTACATTGGCAGCCCACCTGGTGGAGGAAAGAAGAAGAGTTTTTCTTCTGCAGGAAGTTTTCAGGCCCACAGAGAAGTCCTTTTCTCCAATGAGCCTGTCCACTTGACAACAATGACCACTTTACGATGATATCCACTCTACGACAATAACCCAAACGACAAACGAAGTTAGTGGTACAAGTAGCAGCAGCTGCAGCAGTAGTAGTATCAGCCACTTTCTTGTCCCTAAAGAATTTTTTTTTGGTTATATCTGATCCTGAAGTTTGTTATTATAAGCTGAAAACAACGTTTGAATAACCAAAGAAACTTTAAATCAATTAAATATTTTATTTATCTATAAATTTATTATTTATTCATTTATACCACTTTATGTCACAGCAGATTTCTCTGCGTGAAATTCGGGCTGCTCTCCCCTGGGAGAGCGCGTCGCCACAAGTGCAGCGCCTACCCATTTTTTATTTCTTTTTCCTGTCTGCAATTGTATTTGTTTCCCTATCAAAGTGGCTTTTTTCTACATAATTTTGCCAGGGACAAACCCCTTGTTGCCGTGGGTTCTTTTACATGCGCTAGATAATGATGTGTACCACACGGGACCTCGGTTTATTGTCTAATCCGAAAGACTAGCACCCAGACCACCACTCATGATCTAATGGATGGGGGAAAAGTTTTGGGCCAAAAAGGGATTCAAACCACCGCACACTCCGACCCGGACTTTTCACTTTCTAGACAGGCGCGTTACTTCTAGACCACCGATCCACAGACTCAGTAGATTGTCTCCCAAAAGCACAGTAAGCCTTCTGCTTTAAAAAACAAAAACAACAAAAAACCCACTCTCACAAGGCTTTTTTTTTTTTTTAAATAAAAAATTGAGGTGGGGAGGGAGAGTGGTGGGAACATTGGAGATGGGGCCCATCCATCAAGATTAATGCTATGATGGTAATGATAACAAAAATATAATGTTACCATGGTAACGACAACAATACGATTTTACTATGGTAATTAAGACAATGATAACAACAACAAAAAAGACACAACGATGATGAAGATGATGATGATGATGATGTTACTAATAACAATTCTTACCTTTCTGGGGGTGTTTTTCACGTGGCTCATAGCAACCAACACGTTTTTCGTCTGATGAAAATCACACACTATAGACCAGCACACAAACAGGTTTGTTTTATAGTCATTCCTTTGTCATTTCTTTAAAAGAACAGAAAAGAAACTTGAACAAGCGAAAAAAAAAAAAAAGTTACTTAAATCTTATCTTCCTCTTCGTGTATCGGGAACATGAAACTTGTCAGTTTCATAAATGTCAAAACGGCAGTGATTGTCCCAAGGATCAACACAAGTTTTCTCTCCAACTCAACTGTCAAAAAAAAAAAGTAGACACCTACAAAAAGAGAGCCAAGAAGAATGCACTGTTGGAACGAAAACGTTGTAGAAGTAACAAGCAACTTCGCTGCAGACAGGAAAAGATGTCGTCTGCCAAGAGAGGCATTCCAAGCGGCTGCATCAAGGGGTTGAGTTACAGCCCTTGGTTTTTTGGGTTTGCCATCTTGTTGACTTGCCCACCTCTCGTGCTCTCGTGCCGTGAGGTAATCCTATTGTAACCAATGGCGGGGCAGATGACTGACACAAATGTGACCCAGTAAGCAAAGTATGTTTACAACTGGGTCAGTACGGGGGGGGGGGGGGGGGTACAGTCAGTCACCAAGCGACTTGATCAACGGGAAAATTTCTAGGAAAATGAGATCTATTTCCATATTTTTACTTCTTACTTGAGAAAAGTTAGGTGGGGTTTCTAACTCATGTCCTGTTACCGTCTACTTTTGAAATCGGTGTTACTTACACTTTGTGATACTCTCTCTACCTCCCCCTCTCCCCTTACCACCACTCCCATGTGATCGTATGTGCAAACACTGCATATGTTTAAAAATTCCTTAGCTTATAATATAACATGCAGGCATTCACAATAGGTGATTAGGCCTCTGTGCATGTTGAGTCAGGATAGAAGCAAGACTTTAAGAATCCCCATTAAATCAAATTCTGTTTCACACACACACACACACACACACACACACACACACACACACACACACACACACACACACACACACACCACACACACACACACACTGCTGCTTCTTTTTTGTTAGTTTGTCTTTTGTTTTGTTTTTTATAAATGGGTTTTTCTTTGGGTTTTTTTTTTGTTTTGTTTTGTATTGTTTGTTTTGTTGTTGTTTTTTACTAGATAGATGGCTTGATAAAAAAAAAAGCAAATTTATTACTTACTCAATGTACCATCTGAAAATACAATTTTGACTTTGACTTTCACACCCACACACACACACACACACACACACGTATGTGCGTGCGCGCTCGCACACGCATGCACGCGCGCACGCACGCACACATACACACACACACAGAGCAAAGCAAGCAAAGCAAAGCAAAGCAAAAGAAACTGTGTGATAGAGGGGTGTTCGCCAGTCATCGTGCTGAATGAAATGTTACAGGAATACCAGCTTCAATAGTTAGACTGGCTGACCGACTTTTTCCTGATTTCTCCTTCTCCTAGTTTCTCCTGACCGACTTCTGATTTCTCCTTCTCCTAATTTCTCCTGACCGACTTTCTCCTGATTTCTCCTGTTTTTTTCTGGCCGATTTTTTCCTGATTTCTCCTTCTCCTAATTTCTTCTGACCGACTTTTTCCTGATTTCTCCTTCTCTGTTTTCTCCATCTTCTAATTTCTCCTCACCGACTTTCTCCTGATTTCTCCTCCTGATTTCTCCTGGCCGACTTTCTCCTGTTTTCTTCTGACCGACTTTTTTCCTGATTTCTCCATCTTTCGATTTCTCCTGACCAACTTCTCCTCATTTCTCCTGATTTCTCCTGACCGACTTTTTATTTCTCCTGACCGACTTCTCATGGCCGACTTCTCATGACCGACTTCTCCTCATTTCTCCTTCTGATTTCTCCTGACCGACTTTTCCTGACTTCTCCTGTCCGACTTCTGGGCTGACGCCTTCTCAAGTCATTTTCTATCTTTGACAATAATTGTGTGGAGTCTTAATAATCATCCATAAGGTAGAAAGGGCACAGGCCTCATAACTCATTCTAACCTTATTTATTTATTTATTCTTTAATTCTTTTATATCGAGGATAACAGAATAAGCAATCATGTGCTTTTTTTCATCTGGTCCCCGTGTGCATGCAGTTTTGTAAATATTGTCATCTGTTCCCACCGGCACACGATGGCCTACTCTTACGAAAAGCGGAACAGGATTTAACGTGTGCGCAAGATGTTCTGCGTGCGTTCGCACACGGGGCCTCAGCACCTTGGTGCTGGCAGCAATACAGAGGTAGCAGAAACATAGTGACTGTGTTGGATTGTGTGGTTAGTGATACTTTATTTATTTTTATTATTATTATTATTCTTTTGTATCGAGGATGATAGAATAAGCACTCATGTGCTTTATTTTTACATTCAGTCCCTGTATGTATGCACTTTTGTAAATTTTGTCATCTGTTCCCACAGGCACACAATGGCCTACTCTTACGAAAATCGGAACAGGATTTTACTCTGAAGCGGACTGTGCAGAAGCTGGCTTGCAATGGTACAATCATCTACAGTGATTTCATGCAATGTCTGCAGAAATTTTATAAAAAGGAAAAAGAAACTCCAGTCAAAAGACATGGACGATATCTTCCACATGTTAAAAACAAATATCAGCAAGTAACAGGGCATTGGTAGGAAGAAAATAATCTTACTGAAATAAATGTGTCATGATTTGCTGTGAAGTTTATATTGATCCTTAACATGATAATGAAGTGATGGTGTGATTGTGCATTATGTAATTATATATTTCATGGTATGGTAGACACGTCATGCAGATGTTCCGAC
>CM060335.1:38986268-38998768 GCA_030674155.1 Stramonita haemastoma | reverse complement strand
TTAAATCCTGTTCCACGTTTCGTCAGAGTATGCCATTGTGTGCAGGTGGGAACAGATGACAAGATTTACAAAACTGCATACACACGGGGACTGGATGCTAAAAAAACACATGAGCGCTTATTCCATTCTCCTTGATATAAAAGATTAAATAGATAAATAAATAAATGAATAAAATAAATAAACAGGTTTTGAATGGAGCATGTTTATCATAAATAGATGCACATGTCTCTAGCCAGGATTCTAGGGCCTTTTTCTGGGTCTGTGAAGTTTAAAGGACTATTCATTGAGGAATTCATCAAATCAGCAAGAAATCTATTTTCATCAAATTTAGCAAATTAGCTATGAGTCATTTCCTGGGGACCAGCTTTGGGAATCTTTATTTATTTTAATTTTATTTTTGGTCTAGGCGAGACAAGTTGGAAGGTGGTCACTGCAACCTTAGGTAAGAACACATAACTCTTCGATATTTTCTTCATTAATTACATAATTATACCTGGTCAGTCAGAGTTACTCTAGAGGAGGTTAAATGAGTGGGTATGTCAATGATTTGTGAGAGATTGTAAGAAGTAGACTTGTTTATTCGTGAAGGCTGTGGTTTAAGTAGATTGTCTTAAAATCACCCAGTAATAAAAGTAATCTGGCACCTAAAGGTGCTGCATCCATCATTGAAGAAAATCTGTAAACCCAGTTTACCCTTCCAGAAGGATTTCTGTTGACAAATCCAATGTGATGGGTTTATTTCTTCTGAATTGGAGAGAGAGAGAGAGAGAGAGAGAGAGAGAGAGAGAGAGAGAGAGAGAGAGAGAGAGAGAGAGAGAGAGAGAGAGAGAGAGAGAGAGAGAGAGAGAGAGAGAGAGAGAGAACTCGAACTCGAACTCGAACTCGAACTCGAAAAATTTATTCACAGAAAGGCCATTGGCCCATACATGAAGGGGGTTGCCAAACTGCTTAGTATTTTGGTGGAATAAAAGACAACAGCAATGACAACAGCAGAATTGTATTGCAACAAAATCAGAAACAAAAATATGACTTAAGATAATAAAGTATCTCTTAATCTAAAGGCTTTACACAAATAAAGAGTGAGGCTGCGCACAACCTCAGGCTGACTTGATGCCATGAGTAAACAGAGTCTAAATGAATTAGGCTGCTTTCTATATTTCACAGGGATGTAACTCTGCCTAACATCCTCTAGCACTGGGCAGCATAACACAAAATGCACCTCATTTTCAGGTACTTGCTTACATAACGGGCATAGTAACCTGAGGTCATCAACATCATAACCTCTGTATCTGAATTTATGAACATTTATATCTGATACACCAAGTCTAAACTTTGACATAATTCTTTTCAAATGTATGTCCATATCAAGCTTTAAGTAAGGTTTGATATCATGTGCACTTATAAATTGTCTATACATTTGATACCTTTCACTGGTTTGTATATGATCATTCCATTGCTGCCATCGGCAGTCAATCAGTCTTTGTCTGAAAGTGTTTATAAATTCTCTACAACTTCCAACACCTTGATTGAGCCAAACAAATCCAAAACCAAGTTCACATAAACAGGTGCGTATTTGTGTAGCCCAGTTGTTTTTCCCTTTCACATCTAGATCATAAAGCATCTTGTAAGATTTAAAAGGTAGCCTGTTCTCATCCATATGTAGAATCTTAATCCAGTATCTAATACATCTTACAGCAGCATTAACAGAGAGAGGATATCTATTAGTTTCACTATACACAAGGTCATTGGGCGTTCGTCTATCTAAGCCTAAGAACTGCTTTAATGCAAAGAGGTGCACTGATTCACAATGCGTTACAGCTGCATCCAAACCCCAAATTTCTGCACCATATAGCACAGTGGGTTGTATTTGGGCATCAAATATTTTAATGAACAGGTCAAAAGAGTTATTATTCAATATTCGCAATTTCCTCAACACCAATAACAAGCTTCGTTTACCTCGACTTGCCAGATCTTTACATGCAGTTGTGAAACTAAGTTTTGTAGAAAAACAGATTCCTAAATATTTATATACATTAATCACAGGCATGACTTTTCCATTGTACAACCATTTTTCATGAACAGCTAAATGCCCACCTTTTCTAAATACAACGATATTGCTCTTATTCAGATTAACCCTAAGATCAAGTGCCGATGCAGCACTGCTCAAGCTATTTAACTGCTTTTGTAAGCCAACAACTGTTTCAGATAGCAGGATAACATCATCAGCAAGTAGAAGAATAAACAATTCTGTGACATCTTGGGAGAAAGTGGCACCATGTTTACCATTATTGATGACTTCTCTGGCTAACTCATTAATGAAAACAGAAAACAGTAAAGGGCTACATACATCACCCTGTTTAACACCAGTGGTACAGTATATTATGTCAGTCAGTTTAGTACCACATCTTATTCTACTTTTGACATTCTGATACATGGCGAGAGAGAGAGGAGAGAGAGAAGAGAGAGAGAGAGAGAGAGAGAGAGAGAGAGAGAGAGAGAGAGAGAGAGAGAGAGAGAGAGAGAGAGAGAGAGAGAGAGAGAGAGAGAGAGAGACAGACAGACAGACAGACAGACAGACAGACAGACAGACAGACAGACAGACAGACAGACAGAGACAGAGAGAGAGAGAGAGAGAGAGAGAGAGAGACAGAGAGAGACAGAGAGACAGAGAGAGACAGAGAGATTGATTTGATTTATTCTTTTATATCGAGGATAATGGGATAAGCACTCTTGTGCATTTTTACATCCAGTCCCCGTGTGTATGCAGTTTTGTAAATGTCATCTGTTCCCACCGGCACACGATGGCCTACTCTTACGAAAAGCGGAACAGGATTTAACGTGTGCGCAAGATGTTCTGCGTGCGTTCGCACACGGGGCCTCGGTTTAAAGTCTCATCCGAAGGACTTGTGGGGAGAGTGGAGTCAGCACTGATGTTAACTCCAGGAGAAAAATCTCCTCGACCAGATTCGAGAGAGAGAGAGAGAGAGAGAGAGAGAGAGAGAGAAGAGAGAGAGAGAGAGAGAGAGAGAGAGAGAGAGAGACAGAGAGACAGAGAGAGACAGAGACAGAGAGAGACAGAGAGAGAGAGAGCATGCATACATGTGTACGTTTGTTGTTGTTGTTGTTGTGTGTGTGCGTGATTGCGTGCGTGTGTGTGCGTGCGTGCGTGCGTGCGCGCGCGCGCGCGCGCGCGCGCGCGCGCGTGTGTGTGTGTGTGTAAAATAGGCCTACTCTGTTTTCTTTTTTTTTTAGTTGGACAAAAGTTTTATAAGCACCCCTTCATTGATTGCTATGTCTTCACAGGGGGCACACATTCACTAATCCCACGCTATCATTGCTCAATATGATCTCAAGTAGAATGTATGCAAACCAGCCTGCTGCTATTCTTCATGTCAGAATTTAATCATCGGCGGCTGTGCTATCAATATCGTCTGTCAACTCGGTCAACTAGGCAAAAATTACAAGATCGACCACCTACATAGATCTAAACACAACACACTCTACCCACATTTTTCTCCCCTTTCCTGTAGCCTACCTGTGACAACATGCTTATCTATTTTTCTTTAGATGCGACAACAACGACAAAAATAATAGCAACAACCATAATCATCATCATTAAAAAATAATGATGATGAAAATAACAACAACAAAGCAAGAAGAAGAAGGAGGAGGAGGAAGAGGAGAGGAGGAGAAGGAGGAGGAGGAGGAGGAGCAGCAGCAGCAGCAGAAGAAGAAGAAGAAGAAGAAGAAGAAAATTAAAACAATATGATTTCAGGTTTGTTTCTTTGTGTTTGTTCAAAAATAATATTTTTAGCACTGCACTGGTCTTGTTATGAACGAAAGTATGAAACATTCATTCACACCTTTACCATTACAGTATGGTTAGCATTGCAGTTTCTTAAACAGACATTTAATGTTTTGTTGTTGTTGTTGTTGTTATTTTCGATAGAACTGATTTGGTTTGTTGCTCCTCTCTCTCTCTCTCTCTCTCTCTCTCTCTCTCTCTCTCTCTCTCTCTCTCTCTCTCTCTCTCTCTCTCTCTCTCTCTCTCTCTCTCTTTTGAAGTTTATTGTTCCTGTTTGCCAAAATATAATTGTTGATGATGTAGTGTGAGTGTGTGGGCATTGAGCTTATTTTCCTATCAAGACGTATCCCTGATAAGGGCGGGGATTAAATGTATATTTAAAAAAAAATTAAACAGCACACGGGTGCTAATTCATTATCCTCGAAATAGAAGATTTGATTTGATTTGATTTGATTTGATTTGATTTGATTTGATTCTCTCTCTCTCTCTCTCTCTCTCTCTCTCTCTCTCTCTCTCTCTCTCTCTCTCTCTCTCTCTCTCTCTCTCTCCTCTCTCTCTCTCCATGTGTTTTCATGTAGCTTTTTGTGTTTAAAGGGGTTTTATGTTATTTTTTAAAATCTGTTTTTTCCCCCTTTTATGCCTACTTTGCTTGTTTTCCCGCTTACACACACACACACACACACACACACACACACACACACACACACACACACACACACACACACACACACACACACATACACACACACACACACACACACACACACACACACACACACACACACACACACACACACACACACACACACCACACACACACACGTTTGTTTAAACAATTATCAGTGTATCCAATTAGGATGACGCGTTTTGTTGAATGTATCCCGTTTTCTTCTTTTAAAATATTGGTTGAACTGCTGTTGGTGGTGATGCTGGTATGTAGGGGTAGGGAGGGGGTTTCTTAACTTTATCCCTTGATCAGGGCAAGGGCCGGATGAAAAAAAAGTATGTAATGCTTACTCTGTAACCCTTGAAAAATAAAGATTATTCATTCATCTCTCTCTCTCTCTCTCTCTCTCTCTCTCTCCTCTCTCTCTCTCTCTTCTCTCTCTCTCTCTCTCTCCTCTCTCTCTCTCTCTCTCTCTCTCTCTCTCTCTGGGACGGGATAGCCGGGTTGGTTACAGCGTTGCGCATTGCGCTCGAAATCAGCCGACCTGGGTTCGAATCTCGTTTCAGAGGATATTTTCCACCGGAGTTGACATCAGTGCCAACTCCACTCCTCGCAGAAGTTTTTCGGATGAGACTATAAACCAAGCTTCCTTGTGCGAACGCACGCAGAGCATCTTGCGCACACGTCAAAACCTGTTCCGCTTTTCAGAAGAGTAGGCCATTGTGTGCTGGTGGGAATGGATGACAAAATTTACAAAACTGCACACACACATGGGGACTGCTAGTAAAAAAACAAACACAAGTGCTTATTCCTTTATCCTCGAAAAGAAAGAATTAATTTATAAAAAAAAAGAAGAAAAGGAAAGAAAGAAAAAAAGAAATGTGTGTGTGTGTGTGTGTGTGTGTGTGTGTGTGTGTGTGTGTGTGTGTGTGTGTGTGTGTGTGTGTGTGTGTGTGTGTGTGTGTGTGTGTGTGTGTGTTTTAAATTCTTTTATATCGAGGATAATGGAATAAGCATTCATGTGCTTTTTTTTCATCCAGTCCCCGTGTGTATGCAGTTTTGTAAATCTTGTCATCTGTTCCCACCGGCACACAATGGCCTCCTCTTACAAAAGGAGGAATAGGATTTAGTTCTGTGTGCGTTAGCACAAGGGCCTCCCTCGGTTTACAGTCTCATCGAAGGACTTTTGGGGGGAGTGGAGTCAGCACTGATGTTAACTCCAGAGAAAAAATCCCCTGGAACGGGAATCGAACTCGGGTCGTCAAATTGCGA
This sequence comes from Stramonita haemastoma, assembly GCA_030674155.1. Lineage (NCBI taxonomy): Eukaryota > Metazoa > Mollusca > Gastropoda > Neogastropoda > Muricidae > Stramonita > Stramonita haemastoma. The sequence continues at coordinate 38,993,024 of CM060335.1, read as the reverse complement.
ACACAATGTTCTGACCACTACGCTATCCCGTGTGTGTGTGTGTGTGTGTGTGTGTGTGTGTGTGTGTGTGTGTGTGTGTGTGTGTGTGTGTGTGTGTGTGTGTGTGTGTGTGTGTGTGTGTGTGTGTGTGTGTGTGTGTGTGTGTGTGATTCAAATTCTTTTATTTCGAGGATAGGCTAATGGAATAAGCCTTCGTGCGCTTTTTAAACTTTCAGTCCCTGCGTGCATGCAATTTTGTAAATTTTGTCATCCCATCCCACAACACACAATGGCCAGCTCTTCCGAAAGGCGGAGGGGGGGGGGGGGGGGTAATTATGCGTGCACTCCCACACGGGGCCTTGGTTTATATTCTCTAGTGTCTTAGAGGTCCCTGTTTTCATCAACTGCGCATTAGTGCTTATTCCATCATTCTAACAAATAAAAGAATGAAGAAGCAATTAAAAAATAAATAAAACAACTCCTCCAACCAGTGGCCATTGCTGCTTGTCTCACATTTGTGGTAAGCAACCAAATTAGGCTAGACCTACCGGAAGTTTCAACTACGCCGAATCGGCTGTGCGTGCTGTCTGCATTGATCATAGCATCGTGCTGTTGTTATTGTATTGATGATGCGCATCAACTGATTCAGATCTGCATTCTCTGTTTGGAATACCGTTGAAACAAACTTATATCAGCTCGAAACAGGTAACGTTTGTTTTCTTCCGGTCAGATATCAACGGCGATTTTAGTTCGTCTTGCAAATTAGAATGATTGAAATCGTTGACTTCTCTCAGTCTCAACTCTCATGTTCGTGCATGTCACATTCGGTTGGTTACTAATGTCTTGTAGTCTTGAACAGAATCCAGACTGTAATGCCGATATGTTACGATTTTTCAACCATTGCCCCCTTATCAACAGTTTGCCAGTGTGTCAAATCTTAATATCACTGTCCAACGTAAAATAAGGGCGTACGCTGTTATAATAAAAAGGAAAAAAAAAAGAAAACAACAAGAAAAAGAAGCTTACACAGTTGCAGATCCTCAAGATCAAGATGTTATGCTAGTATTATTGTCAGAAAGGAAATGCATGTGTTTCGTAACAGTATAATTTTATAATTCCATATAAAATCATCACAGTGGTAGCTCTAGAGTTAGAAACTAAAGACCAAAGATATAATATTAATACTAAGTGTGTGTTTGTTAATCACTTAGTTGATGTGCCTGCATTTGTCACTGTGTGTGTGTGTGTGTGTGTGTGTGTGTGTGTGTGTGTGTGTGTGTGTGTGTGTGTGTGCATGCACAGACAATAGACATGCACATAATTATAAATATAATTGAAACATAATGATCCAAAATTCCCAAAGTTGATACTGGTACATGTCAAAAGATCACCAGGATATTTATGGGGTGCATTGTACTTGTAGTACCCATTAGAGAGTTACCTTTAGAAACAGTGGGTGTGTGCACTGACATAGTATCATTCATAGTGATAGTGACAGACCCACATGAATACACATGCATGCACGCACACACACAAACACATGCTCGCTCACACGCACGCACACACACACACACACACACACACACACACACACACACACACACACACACACACACACACACACACACACACACACACACATACACACACACACAACACACACAGTGACACACACACACACACACACACACACACAGTGACACACACATACAGTACACACACACACACACACACACACACACACACACACACACACAACACACACACACACACACACACACACACACACAAACACACACATCTTTAGATAGATGGCTTGATGGAAAAAAGCAAATCGATGCTTACTCAATGTACCATCTGGAAATAAAAATTTGATTGATTGACACACACACACACACTCAGAGAGAGAGAGAACTCTGCTTCACAGAGCCAAACATGCAGACTTTCTAAACACTTGGATTCAAAGAGATCCAGAAACTAGAGGGACTGAAGTGGTCTTGAAGCAGAAGACTGAAGAGTAAAGCTTTGACATTTCAGAACTTGCAGAGTTAATTAATCAAAGACCTAATCATAGGTAGATAAAAGCAAAAGACAAAGGTCAAATATATTGAGAATTTGGAGAGCCCATGAAAAGAAATGGTCTTTGTAGACCTAGTCAGGCTACTATTACAAAGTATTAGTATTATAGATCTGTGTATGTCTGCAAAACATCCATCCATTCAGTAAGGTATATTGGTAGGGGAGCTTCTCACTCTCAGTTTGACTTCATATGAAAACTTTGAAAATGTGTCAAAAGGCTGATTAAACTAAAGTGATTTATCTCTACTAGAACACTGTGGTTCATGAATAAAAGCAGACAGTTGCTGAGTAGTTGACTGTGATGGTGTAGAATGATGGGTGTGAATCTTGGAGGCCATGTCTGGTGGAAGAAGGATGATGAGTACTACTACTACTAGGATCAATCTCTGAATGTCACCATTTGTGCAGACCTGGCAATGCCTTTATCCCCTTTGGATGAATGGGTAGGCATAGGTATGGAAAGCACTGCTGGTATAGGTGCATGTGTCTCTTCCAGAAAATATTTGCCTGCTGATTTGTATGCATGATGTTTTTTACAGTCCAGTACACCTGTACCAAAAAATAATCATAAACATCTGCCTACCAAACAACAACAGAAAGAGGGAGAATGAAAGGGGAAAAAAAAAAGAATGAAACTAAGAAACAAAGAAACAATCTCTGAATATGTGTTGGTCAAAATGTCTGTGTTCAGAAAATAACATAAAACTGATAACAATGCACACTGTAAACTTGCAGGGCTGCCATGGCAGATATCCCAAGCGGTGATGGCACATCGGACTCGGTCCAGATGGCAGACCTCGCCCTGGACCTGGCAGATCAGCTGATCAGCGCCTTTCAGCAGCAGACGGCAGACGGCGCGGGGGAGGGGGAGGGAGAGTCTGCCCAGGAGGACGGGAACCTGCCCCCTGATAACGGAGCCGTGGACCTGGAGACTGAGGCCAGAGATGGCAATGACGAATGGCAGGACCTCCCGGAGGACACAGAGCTGACTGAAAGCTACGACAACGGCGTCAAAGAAGAGGGCGTGGGACAAGAGAACCCTCAGTCCTGCTTCAGCCCCTTGGGAGGGGGCCATGTGTATGTGGGGGACGCCATGGCTCTGGAGCAGGAGAACGATGAAAATGGTGAAGACGTCATGTTCTCCCCCGACCAGGGTCCTGAACTTTGACGACTCTGACGGCGACGATCTGCCTGCCGTCGAGCAGAGGTTTGTTCCCAGAGGTGTCTTTGTCATGGATGACCGACCTGAACTGCACGGCTCGGATGAAGCCAATTACTACTCCGGACCGGCGAGAACAAACATGCTGCTTGGCGACTACTCGCAGAATGTCCGCATCATTGAAGGTCATGACGACCTGGATTTAGACCGAGGAGCGGGGTATATGTCGATGACAATGAGGAACCATTTCCTGCAGACCCAGATGGTACAGCTACCCCCCTTTTGTGCCGCCGACGACCCCAACTCTTCAGCTCATCTCTACGACAGTTTGGAAAGAGAGGAGGAGGAGGAGCTGTACCCTGAGGAGGACCACGATCAGGAACACCAGGACGACAACGCTGAACAGCTCCGAAGGGGCGATGCTGGCAGGGAGGATGTGAGCGATCAGAGGAGCTCTGACCCAATGAGTCTGGACGTGCACTTTGTTCAGGAAGACCTCATGGCGGTGAACGCTGGCCAGCATCAGCTTAGAGTTGGTGATAGAAAAGACCAGGATCACGACCAGTTCTACGAAGACGGAGAAGTGGCCGGGGCTGCAGAACTCGGCTCTGTGTCCCACGGTCCCCAGGACAGAGAGCAGCACGAGGATCCGTCTCTGAAAGCTGAAAACCCAGGGGCAGCAAACCACAGCCTGAGTGGAAGCGGTGAAGTTCAGGGCGCCGGCCCCACCCTCGTTGTCACGCTTCCTAAACCTTCCAACAGTGGCGTGAACCAGAACCAAGATTCCGGGGACGGTTCGCAAGCCAGCAGAAGCGAAAACCTCCAGCAACCGTCGGCACGACCCAAACAGCCCCCGAACAAACGGCAGCCCAGGGGAGACCGGCCGGCAGTAACGGGAGAGAAGCACGTAACCCCGGCAACCGACCACCAGGGGCGTTGGCGGTGCCAGAGGGGCCGACCAGAGACCAGGGTTGAACAGCAGAGCCACGGGGAGCCGAGTGACGGTGCCCGGCTCCTCCAGACAGCAGGGCACCGGGGCACACAGCCAGCGCCCGGCAGTGCAGGGCGCCGCGGTGACTGTGGCGGGCATCAGCGGTGGGGATGGGGACGGTGCTGTGGCGGGCAGTGGTGGAGGCGGTGGTGGCGGTGGTGTGGCTGCTGCCGCTGCTGCTCCCCCTCCCCCTCCCCCCTCAAACCCCGGGGCTGTGGGGGCCACGCTGTTGTCCAGGACCTCCTCTCAGGGGTCCCTGCACTCCACGGCCAGCAGCAGCGTCAGCAACAGCCGGGTGAGCGGCGTGGGCAAGGAGTCCAACAGCACGCGCTACAGCCAGCCACGCTCGGCCCGCACCTACGCCACCATCCCTGGCAGCCAGGACCCTGTGGGTAAGGAGGAGAGAGAGAGAGATGGTGTACTGAGACGGTGGTCATTGTTGTTTAGGAAATGTGTGTTTTAATGATGTTTAGGAATTTAAACTCTCTCTCTCTCTTTGTCTCTGTGTCTATGTCTCTGTGTGTAGTGTCTTGTCTTATCTTATACCACTTTATGTCACAGCAGATTTCTCTGTGTGAAATTGGTTCTGCTCTCCCCGGGGCGAGCGCATCGCCACAAGTACAGCGCCTACCCATTATTTTTTTTATCCCCGAGCCACCCTGGGGACTCCAACTCGATTTTTCCTCAGGAATAGTGACTAAGCATTACACCTCTGTGCATGCTGGTTCTTCATAATTTTGTCATCTGCTCCTACCGGCACACAGTGGCCTGCTCTTCTGAAAGGCGGAACGGGGTTTTAACGTGTGCGCAAGATGTTCTGCGTGCCACACGGGGCCTTGGTTTATAGTCTCATCCAAATGACGTGTCTATTCTCTGCGTTCCCTTACTACTGGGCAGGATGTGTAGCGCATGGTCTTCTCCTGTGCTTGTGACTTTGCAGGAGGTCTGCCCGCTGGCCTCAACTGACACTTTTCTAATTTCCGAGCAGCTTCATTTCACTATGCAGGTTGCATGCTGGGCATGTTTGTGTTTCTGTAACCCACCAAAGGCTGACAATAAGTGACATAAATGACAGGATTTTTAACACTCATATTTAATCTTCCTTGTATAAAATGTATCAATTTCTTGATCAAAGTGTCATGCCTTTTTTTTCCTCCTTTCTTTTTCGACAGCTGCCTCCCGAGTAGCACCCCCCTACCCAGCAGTCTCAGCGAGGCTCGCACCCCCCTCCTCCCCCCCCTGCAGCCCCCCAGCGCCCCCCACCCCCTCCTCACCAGCGCCAGCCCAGAGCCCAGCCCCCTCCCGCGGGCAGTGGCCCCCAGACCTCCCACTCCCTCCCCGCCCCCCAACCACTCCTCCCCCTCCTCCGCCAAACAGAAAGGGGGCATGGCTCGGGGCATGAGCAGCCGATCCGTACAGCTGCAGCAGCAGCAACAGCAGCTGCAGCAGGAGCAGCAGCGTCTGCTGCAGAAACAGAGGCAGCTGCAGCAGCAGCAGCAGAAGGAGCAGCAGCAGCAGCAGTTGCAGGCTGGAGGGATGGAGTCCCCGGATGGGGATCATCTGGTGCATCACCAGCCAGAGGCCGTCATCACTCAGATTGGTCACATGCAGCAGGAGAGTCAGAGACAGGTGTGTGTGTGGGGGTGGGTGTTGGGGGGAGGGGGGGGGTATGGGTGTGTGTGTGGGGGGGGGGGGGTAAGTGTGTGTGGGTGGGTGTCGGTATGTTTGGGTGTGTGTCGGTGTGTGTGTGTGTGTGTGTGTGTGTGTGTGTGTGTGTGTGTGTGTGTGTGTGTGTGCGTGAGTGGCTCTGTGTGTGTGACTCTGTGTGTGTGTGTGTGTGTGACTCTGTGTGTGACTCTGTGTGTGTGTGTGTGTGTGTGTGTGTGTGTGTGTGTGTGTGTGTGTGTGTGTGTGTGTGTGCACGTGTGGTGTGTGTGTGTGTGTGTGTGTGTGTGTGTGTGTGTGTGTGTGTGTGTGTATAATATCAGTGCATCACTGTGTGTTTGTGTGTTTTTATTTCTATTCTTTTATTTCAATTCCAAGAGAATTGAGTAAGTGCTAGTGTACTTTTTGTTTTTTTGCATCCACCAGCACAAATGGCCTACTCTTCTGAAAGGAAATTTGTATGTAAATAGAAACATATATAGGTCTGTTAGACTTAGAACTTTTTTTTACATGTATAATATGTGTTGAAAAAAATTATTAGCACATCAAATCTTCTAAACTTGGGCTTGCTTGCTTTAATCATTAGACAGGCTCATGTTGCTTTAGCATCACTCAGATTCAGTCTCTCTCAGGCTTTTTGTGCTATCACTTGAGGTACTGGCAGGTCTGCAACACTGTGTTATTCAGGAGCGGTCGGGCAGTGGAGGAAACATGGCGACGGAGGTTCAGGGCATGGAAGAAGTGCGCAGTGCCCTGCAGAGTATGCTGAGGTTGCCCAGGGAGGCGCCCAGCTTTGGTGAGTCAGTGTGTGTGTGTGTGTTTGTGTGTGTGTGTGTGTGTGTGTGTGTGTGCATGTGTGTGTGTGTGTGTGTGTGTGTAGGGA
>CM060335.1:38978768-38981268 GCA_030674155.1 Stramonita haemastoma | reverse complement strand
AAATTTCCGGAAGGTGGGGATACTGTTTATACTGACAGGCCCCCCAGCTCCCCTGCAGGGAAACATGTCAGACAATAGCAGTTGCTGTCTGAGCATTTGACAAGGGAGAAGGAGAAGCACAGTGCACAAATCCAACATCACTCAGTCAAGAGTGCTAAATTTAGCGTGCCCTTTCCTTTCACCTAGTCCAAGTGTGGTCAGTTCTTGTTATAATTAGCACCAGCTGGCCCCTTCTGGGCTGGGCTAGGCTGGATTGATTAGCAGCTGAGAGGAGCTGAAAGTGGGGGAAACTGACTGCTGTGGAAGAAGAATGGGAAAAGAAGCCTGGTTACTGACTGGGTTTTTTTGTTGTTCAGTTACTGGAGGTGCAGCAGCAACTGGCAGTGGCGGTGTCCACTGACAAACGGAAGGACATCATGATTGACCAGCTGGACAAGGTCAGTGGACTGGGGCTGAAAGGATCACAGAGAGAGAGGGAGGGAAGGAGGAAGGGGAAGAGAGAGAGACACACAGAGAGAGAGAGAGAGAGAGAGAGAGAGAGAGAGAGAGAGAGAGAGAGAGAGAGAGAGAGAGAGAGACACACACACACACACACACACACACACACACACACACACACACACACACACACACAGAGTGACAGAAAAAGATAGGGAGGGGGGGGGGTTGAGCATGTATGTGTGCGTGTGTGTGTGGGGGGGTATGTGGTTGAGTGAGTGAGTGAGAGACAGACAGACAGACAGAGAGAGAGAGAATTGTTATTTGTAATACTGTGTGTGTGTGTGTGTGTGTGTGTGTGTGTGTGTGTGTGTGTGTGTGTGTGTGTGTGTGTGTGTGTGTGAGATACTTTGTGTGCATGTGTGTGTATTTGTAATACTCTGTGTGTGTGTGTGCATCTTGGCGCCGCTACAATCAAGAAAACTTATGAGATATGTAAAAATTATGTGATTTGTTAATTGTTTGCCTTTGCTGAGTAATTTTTCACTGTGTGTGTTTGTGTGTGCTTGTGTGTGTATGTGTGTGTGTGTGTGTGTGTGTGTGTGTGTGTGTGTGTGTGTGTGTGTGTGTGTGTGTGTGTGTGTGTGTGTGCAGCAACTGGCCAAAGTTGTGGAAGGGTGGAAGAAACGAGAGGCGGAAAAGGACGAATACATGTCCATCGTGATGAAGGAGAAATCACAGATTGAAGAAACATTGCAGAAACAGCAAGCTGTAAGTGCTCACTGTGTTGTCAGAGTGCATACTTTTGAAAGGTGCAATGTGTGGCTGATGTTTGCCATGTGTGACTGAAGTTTGCAGTGTGTGGCTGATGTTTGCAATGTGTGGCTGAAGTTTCCACAAGTGTGGCTGATGTTTGCAATGTATGGCTGAAGTTTGCACAAGTGTGGCTGATGTTTGCAATGTGTGGCTGAAGTTTGCACAAGTGTGGCTGATGTTTGCAATGTGTGGCCGAAGTTTGCACAAGTGTGACTGAAATTTGCAAATGTGTGGCTGACGTTTGCAATGTGTGGCTAATGTTTGCACACATGTGACTGGTGTTTGCACAAGTGTGGCTGATGTTTGCACAGGTGTGGCTGACATTTGCCATGTGTGGTTGAAGTTTGCAATGTGTGGTTGAAGTTTGCAATGTGTGGCTGCTGTTTGCAATGTGTGGCTGACGTTTGCACGTGTGTGGCTGGCGTTTGCACATATGTGACTGAAGTTTGCGCTTTTGCAAAGTGCAACTGAAGTTTTGCAAAGCGCAACCGAAGTTTTGCCAAAGTGTGATCAAAGTTTCGCAAAGGGTGACTGGAGTTTGCCAAGTGTGACTGGTGTGCAAATGATTACTGGGTTGATGTGCGGATGATTGACAGCTTGATAACGGTGATGTGCAGATGATTGACAGATTGATAGTGGTGATGTGCAGATGATTGACAGATTGATAACGGTGATGTGCAGATGATTGACAGATTGATAACAGTGATGTGCAGATGATTGACAGATTGATAATGGTGATGTGCACATAATTGACAGGTCAATAATGGTGATGCGCAGATGATTGACAGATTGATAACTGTGATGCGCAGATGATTGACAGATTGATAACGGTGATGTGCAGATGATTGACAGATTGGTAACGGTGATGTACAGATGATTGACAAATTGATAATGGTGATGTACAGATGATTGACAAATTGATAACGGTGATGTGCAGATGATTGACAGATTGATAATGGTGATGTACAGATGATTGAAAGATTGGTAATGGTGATGTACAGATGATTGACAGATTGATAATGGTGATGTACAGATGATTGACAGATTGGTAATGGTGATGTACAGATGATTGACAGATTGATAATGGTGATGTACAGATGATTGACAGATTGGTAATGGTGATGTACAGATGATTGACAGATTGATAATGGTGATGTACAGATGATTGACAGATTGATAATGGTGATGTACAGATGATTGACAGATTGATAATGGTGATGTACAGATGATTGACAGGTCAATAGCG
>CM060335.1:38971268-38973768 GCA_030674155.1 Stramonita haemastoma | reverse complement strand
GCAGCTGCATTCCGACTTCAGGGATAAGCCATCAATTAACAGTGATCAAAAATAAAGGAAAAGAACTTGACAGGAGTTAAAGGTGAAAAGTTATTTTACCTGACACCTCCTTTCACGCTTGTGAAAACAAAAAATATTATTTTAACGGGGTTTTTGTTGTTTTATTTTTAAACAGGAATGGACCATTCCAGTGGTGTGGAGAGGGGGGGTGTCTGCTGCATGGGTAACAGCTTGACCTCCATACTTACTTACCCAGGTTTTGCACTCTAAAGACTAGAGCGCAACTCCATAGTCTTCCAGACTGATGGGTGCCTACTACTGTTGTTGTTTTATGTTTTAAACAGGAAAGTCTGAAGGTGGAGATGGCGTTGATGGAGGCCAAGTTTGAAAGTGCTCAGCGTGCTCTACAGGCTGATCTACAGGCCACCATGGAGAAGGAGGTCAGTGTCTCTCTGTCTGTTTGCTTTTTCTTCAACAGTCTATAAAAACAAAAAAAATTTAATTCTGTGTATGAAATATGTGATCCTCCACCACAAAATGAGTCACATTGTGGCTGAGTGACCCACTTTTCTGCTCAAAGTGACCCACTTTTCTGCTCGAAGTGACCCACTTTTCTACTCAAAGTGACCCACTTTTCTACTCAAAGTGACCCACTTTTCCACTCGAAGTGACCCACTTTTCTACCCTCAGCGACCCACTTTTCCTCGAAGCCCCTTCAGGGAGTTGGCAGTAGTCATAATTATGTTGATTTCAAGATTTTCATGGATTGTAAAATTTATAGATTTGATGTTACAACTATGCCAAAACTACCATACCATCAGCCTGATCAGCCGTCCAAGCAAAGTCATGTTAAGAATCATCCTGAACAGACTAAAGCCTTAAGCTGAAAAGATCATCAAAGAAGAGCAGGCAGGTTTCAGAGCAGGACGGAGTACAACAGAGCAAATTTTCAACCTTAGAATACTCTGCAAGAATTACTTGAAATACCAGCTAGATCTTTACCACATCTTTGTAGACTTCAAGAAGGCATTCAACAGAGTCTGGCATGCAGTTCTGTGGGCAATCATGAGGCTGTCCATCAGTGCCAACCAGAGGACCTCATCAAAATCATGGAATGTCTGATAACAAGGCAGCCAGCACAGTATACTATAACAGCAACATAAGAGATTGGTTCCAAACGCCATTGGTGTATGCCAAGGATGTCTGCTCTCTCCCACCCTCTTCAACATCTTCTTAGAATAATTGTTGAAACAGTTGAAAATCATGAAGGAACATTCAGCATTGGAGGCAGGACAAATAACCCCCAAACACCTCCCCACCCCTCCCCCCTTTCACATAGATGTGTGTGTGTGTGTGTGTGTGCTCGCCTCCACAGATGGCAGATCAGGTGAGGGAGGTGCAGAGGCGGATGGGGCAGGAGCGGGAGGAGCAGGGGGAGAAGCACCGCCACCTGGTGGAGGAACTGCACCAGCGACACCAGCATGACCTTGACCTCCAGATGGCGACCTTGAGGCAGGAGCTGAGCCGCCGCGAGGAGGACCTCAAGCAGCGGGTTTCAGAGCTGGAGACCAGGTGAGGGGCATGTGGGAAGCTGTGTCGTGCTCTGGCTGGCCGTCAGTCTGGCTGGCTGGCTGTAGGTCTGTGTGTGGCTGGCTGGCTGTGTGTGTGGCTGGCTGTGTCGGTCTGGCTGGCAGGCTGTATGTCTGGGCTGTGTGTGTCTGGTTGGCTGTGTGTGTGGTCTGGCTGGCTGTGTTCTGGCTGGCTGGCTGTGTTCTGGCTGGCTGGCTGTGTTCTGGCTGGCTGGCTGTGTCTGGCTGGCTGTGTGTCTGGCTGGCTGGCTGTGTTCTGGCTGGCTGTGTTCTGGCCGGCTGGCTGGCTGTGTTCTGGCCGGCTGGCTGGCTGTGTTCTGGCCGGCTGTGTCTGGCTGGCTGTGTTCTGGCCGGCTGGCTGGCTGTGTCTGGCTGGCTGTGTTCTGGCTGGCTGGCTGTGTTCTGGCTGGCTGTGTTCTGGCTGGCTGTGTTCTGGCTGACTGTGTTCTGGCTGGCTGGCTGGCTGTGTTCTGGCTGACTGTGTTCTGGCTGGCTGGCTGGCTGTGTTCTGGCTGACTGTGTTCTGGCTGGCTGGCTGGCTGGCAGGCAGTCTCTCTGTTGGTCGGTCTGGCTGGCTGGCTGTGTGTCCGGCTGGCTCGCTGGCTGGCTATCTGTGTTCTGAAGGAAGGTCTGTGGGGTGGTGTTGTAGGCCAGCCTGAGGCCAAGGCCAGGGGGTGGGTGAGGAGCCCGTTCTGCTATTCAGAAGAATAGGCCATTGTGTGCTGGTGGGAACGGATGACAAAATTTACAAAACTGCTTCATACACACGAGGACTGGATGTAAAAAACAAAAAAGCACATGAGTGCTTTTCCATTATCCTTGAAAAATAAGAATAAAATAAAATAGATAAATGAATGAAAAAAAAAAAATCCTGACGGCGATCTTTCTGATTTCAGGCTGAGTGAGAGTCG
>CM060335.1:38963768-38968768 GCA_030674155.1 Stramonita haemastoma | reverse complement strand
CAACACACACACACACACACACACACACACACACACACACACACACAAAGAGAAAAAATACCCACCCACCAAACCAAGCAAGCATGCAATATAGCAGAAACCATGGACCAGAAAAGTTGTACATAAATTCCATGTATCATTATTATTGTTATGATTATTAAAACAATGTACACATGACATAAACTGATCAACACAACCCATTGTTGCAGACGCTGAACACATCCTTATCCTCATCCCTGGGCGGTGGCAGCAGCATGATGACAGGGGAGGAGGAGGGGTGGGAGGGATGATGGGCCAACTGACCTCCTCCACCACTGCTCCCCCTCCCCCCCCCTCCTCCTCCTCCTCCTCCTCCGCTGCCCCTCACTTCAACATCTCCTCTGGGGGTCAGTCCACTGCCACTGTGCTGCACAGCGCTGCAGGCAACAACAGCCGCACCTCTGCTCCTGGGTCAGTACACTGTGAGGGGGATGTGTCTGTGGGGGGAGGAAGGGAGGGAGGGAGGGGGAGATGGTTTTGTTTTGGGGGTGGAGAGGGGAGGTTTTCCCTTAGCTAGAGCTAGTGTGTTGGTGTGCGTTGATGTGTGTTGTTATGGGTTGATGTGTGTTGATGTGTGTTCATCTATGTTGATGTGGGGAGATGGTTTGGTTTGGGTTTTTTTTTGGGGGGGGTGTTTCCCTTGGCTAGAGCTAGTGTGTTGGTGTGCGTTGATGTGTGTTGTTATGGGTTGATGTGTGTTGATGTGTGTTCATCTATGTTGATGTGGGGAGATGGTTTGGTTTTTTTTTTTGGGGGGGGGAGGTTTTCCCTTAGCTAGAGCTAGTGTGTTGATCTGCATTGATGTGTGTTGATCTGCGTTGATGTGTGTTATGTATTGATCTGCGTTGATGTGTGTGATGTGTTGATGTGTGTTGATCTGCATTGATGTGTGTTGATCTGCATTGATGTGTGTTGATGTGTGTTGATCTGCATTAATGTGTGTTGATCTGCATTGATGTGCGTTGATCTGCATTGATGTGCGTTGATGTGCGTTGATCTGCGTTGATGTGTGTTGATGTGCGTTGATCTGCGTTGATGTGTGTTGATCTGCATTGATGTGTGTTGATGTGCATTGATGTGTGTTGATGTGCGTTGATGTGTGTTTATGTGCATTGATCTGTGTTGATGTGCATTGATCTGTGTTGATGTGTGTTGATGTGCATTGATCTGTGTTGATGTGTGTTGATGTGCATTGCTGTGTTTTGATGTACATTTATGTGTGTTGATGTACATTGATGTGTGTTGATGTACATTGATCAGCATTGATGTGTGTTGATCTGTGTTGATGTGCATTGATGTGTGTTTGATCTGTGTTGATGTGCATTGATGTGTGTTGATCTGTGTTGATGTGCATTGATGTGTGTTCATCTGTGTTGATGTGCATTGATGTGTGCTCATCTGTGTTGATGTGCATTGATGTGTGTTCATCTGTGTTGATGTGCATTGATGTGTGTTCATCTGTGTTGATGTGCATTGATGTGTGTTCATCTGTGTGTTGCAGTCATTCAGGACAGCAGGGCCGGTCTGGGCAGTCCTCTCCCCTCAACAATTTGTCAGGTGGGAAATCTAAATGTCTGCTGTATATCTTTTTTCTTTTTAATTGTAAAAAGTGTGTATATGTATGTGTGTGTTTGAAAGAACTTTTCCTCTATGGGGATGCCAGGGGCCTGTCAGTATAAATAGCATTCCCACCTTCTGGAAACTGCTAGGAATTCCCTCTTTTCTATCCCTCTCATTCTTTCTGTCTTCTTCCTTTTCTCCCTGTCATCTTGTGTATTTTTCTGCCTTCTCGGTCCATTTTCCTACGTGAGGTTTTTACGTTTGCAACTATTCTCCCCCCCCCCCTCCTCCTCCCACTCAACCATTTAGGTATCTGCATTCCATGGTTAAACCATGTTTTAATCTGTATTATATATACTTTCACAGTTTTCATCAGAGATTTAACATTTTATGAGGTGGCCAGCTCCTGATATGGCCTGTGAGGTCAGCAGGGCTATAAATAACAGGATTGGATTGGCCTTAGTTTTTCTTGAAGAACTGTGCTGAATAAGGGGTAATTGTTTTTCCTTTTGCTTTGAAAAAGTGTTTAACCCCCTCCCTCCCCCAAACACCTTTATTCTGATCACATATTGCTATGCAAAATTCATGTTCCATATTGTCACTGCCTGGTGTATAGCATTTCAAATTGTAATCACTGTTCATAGAATCTTCAGATTTTCAATCTTGGGGTTTCATTATATTGAATAGCTTTTAATTTAAAACATTTTTTTTAGTGCAGAGTAATAAGTTAACAGTTACATACTGACCTCCGGTACAATATGACTCATTATGTGGTGGCATGTCACATATGTAGTTAAACCTGTTCCGCTTTTTGGAAGAGGAGGCCATTGTGTGCTAGTGGGGAAAGGATGACGAAATTTAAAAAGCTGCTTACACACGGGGACTGGATTATAAAAGCACACAAGTGCTTATTTCATTATCCAGGAAGGAGGGTGTCAGGATGGTTAAGACGTTCACCTGCCTAACAAGTTAACCGTGAGGTTCTGGGTTCAATTCCCAGCCTCAGCCTATCTTCCCAGTTTGATAAAAAAAAAATCCAAACTAAATGTGAAAGTCCTTCAGAGGAGACTAAATACTGAGGCTCCATGTGCAAAATGCGTACACCACATCTTGCACACATGTTTAAAAACCTGTTTTGCCTTTCAGAAGAGTAGGCCATTGTGTGCCTGTAGGAATGGATGACGAAAAAATGCCAACCCAACTGCAGGCACATACGTGTCCTGTTAAGACATCGTCCTTGAAGTCAGAATGTGGCTACTGAAATGGTGGGGGGGTGAGGGGGGCATGGTCGCATAGGCAAAAATCTCGCCATTGTTGACCCTCGGAGCTTTAGTGGAGGAATGACAGGGAGTAAAAATAATTCCATCCTCCTCCAAAATAAAAGAATTTTTAAAAAAATATGTATAAACTATTTTCAGTGATGTCTCTGTGTGTTCTTTCTATTCCATTTTATTTCGAGGATAATATAATAAAAAAAACACCCACTCATGCGCTTTTTTTTTTGCTTTTTTTTTTTACATCCTATCCCTAACGTGTCTATACAGTTTTTTTTTAATCAATTTTGTCATCCCCTTTCCCCAACCGGCACACAATGGCCTACTCTTCTGAAAAGCAGAACAGGGTTTAACGCACACTCAAGATTGCTCTCTCTGTGTGAGGTTGACTTTGCATCGTTAGTTGCTTGCACCACTGCAGGTTCCCAGTCGTCTCACTCCTCACCCCCCAGCCCAGCCCACCCCAGGGGAGGAAGAGGAGGCAACAGCAACAGAAGCCGAAGCCAGGGTGGACAGAAAGAGAGCGATGCAGGAGAGCAGCTACCACCCCCACCCCCACACCCCTCCTCCTCCTCCTCCCCCTCCCCCTTCCCAGCTGCCGAAACGGGCGTGTCCCTTCAGGACCTGACGGCCCTCCTCTCCCAAGGTCACCACTACCTGCCCCCGGCCTTGACCTCCTCCATCCACGGGGTCACGCACCACGCCGGCCTCGTCATCCACCCCCACCCCTCTCCCCACCACCCCCACCCCCACCCTGCTCACTCCCACTCCCATCCCAACCAGACCGCGAGACCCCCTCCCCCACCCTCAGAGTCGCAAGCCTTCATGATTCGCCCGCCCCAACAGTCGTCACGACCCACAGGATCAGACTTCAGTTTCCTGTCGGACATTTCTCATAACGGCGATGGGGAACGTGTTCCGAGCGGTGACGGTCACCGTTTGCTGTCTCTGCCTCCACAGAGCTTGGTGTCGTCAGATCGGGGACTGGAGCTGAGGGACTTGGAGGTGGTGGATTCACAGTCTGGGGGGGTGCGAGGAGGAGGGGGAGGAGGAGGAGACTTTTTGAGGGTGGGGGCGGCCGCTGTTGGTGGTAGTGTTGGTGGTAGCAGGGAGGAACTCAGCTCTGTCAGTTCAGGTGAGTTTGTATGGGTTGGGGGTGGGTGATGTGGGGTGTGTGTGGGGTTGGTTTGATGGGGTGTATGTGGGTTGGTTTGATGGGAGGGTGCGTGGGTTGGTTTAATGGGGGGGGTGTGGGGGTTGGTTTAATGGGGGTGTGTGGGGGTTGGTTTAATGGGGGGTGTGTGTGTGTGTGGCAGAACAAAGAGAGGAATGGAGGGAACTGGTTGTCAAGTCTTCAGGGGTGGTGCCCCACGGTTGCCAGACTAAGGATAGATAGATAGATAGATAGTGTGTGGGTTGGTTTAATGTGGTGTGTGGGGGCTGGTTTAATGTGGTGGGTGTAGGCTGGTTTAATGCGGTGTGTGGGGGCTGGTTTAATGTGGTGTGTGTGGGTTGGTTTTATACGGTGTGTGTGGGTTGGTTTAATGCGGTGTGTGGGTGTTGGTTTAATGCGGTGTGTGGGGGTTGGTTTAATGCAGTGTGTGGGGGTTGGTTTAATGCGATGTGTGTGGGTTGGTTTTAGGGGGGGGGGGGGGGGGGGGGGTGGATTGATCTAATGTGGTGTATGTGGTTGGTTTAATAGGGTGTGTGTGTGGATCAGTTTAATGTGGTGTATGTGTGTGGATCGGTTTAATGTGGTGTGTGTGTGTGGATCAGATTAATGTGGTGTGTGTGTGTGGATTGGTTTAATGTGGTGTGTGTGTGGGTTGGTTTAATGTGGTGTGTGTGTGTGGATCGGTTTAATGTGGTGTATGTGTGTGGATCGGTGTAATGTGTGTGTGTGTGTGTGGATTGGTTTAATGTGGTGTGAGGGGTGTTTACTGTTGCCTGTGTACGATATAATGACCATGACTGTGTGTGGGTGTGGCAGCATACCCCCCCTCCATGTCCCCCCCAGTGAAGCAAGGCCGTGATGGGGAGCAGGACTCTGTGGATGGCGGGGTGGTGCACGAGACAGACCAGTGAGTTCTCTCCTCTAATTTGTTATTTTTATTATTTTTATTTATT
>CM060335.1:38926268-38961268 GCA_030674155.1 Stramonita haemastoma | reverse complement strand
GCCATGGACATCTCCTTTGGGTCAGGTCAGTATAGCACCACACCTGCAGACACCATAGCCCAGATGGTTAAGACCAGTCCACTTCTTTTTTTTTTTTCTTTTTTGCTGCCTCTTTTTCTGTGACATCCCCATCCTGCTACTCCCACTCCACAGATAGTTTCCCCCACTTTCAGCTCCTCTCAGCTGCTAATTAATCCATCCCATCCCAGCCCACATGGGACCAGCTGGTGCTATTTATAGCAGGACTGACCACACTTGGACTAAAGTAAAAGGAAAGGGCGCGCTAAATATAGCACTCTTGACTGAGTGATGTTTGATTTGTGCGCTGTGACTCCGCTCATTTCAATCTCCCCGCCACAGTCATACTCTGATTCGCTGTGTCTCATCCCTGGGGCCAGGAGGCCACAGGGAACCCATCAATATTAGGCCGCCGAAGACCGTTCCACTTCAGTCCTGTAGGTCTGTCAAGTCATGGGTTCGAATTTTGGCAGCTACACCTGGTGAATTAAGGGTGGGGATTTTTTTTACAATCTCTTAGATCAGCTTAAAAGTGCAGTCCTACCAGTGCTTTAATTCCCTTTGTGTGTAATTATTTATACATGTAGATGATTGGAACATTGAGTTCGCAATCTGACGACCCAGGTTCGAATTCCGTTCAAGGGGATATTTATCCCCTTCAGTGCTGATTCCACTCTCCCCAAAAGTCCTTCGGATGAGACTATAAACCACCTGTGTGCGAACGCATGCAGAACATCTTGCACATGCAATAAAACCTGTTCCTCTTTTCAGAAGAGTAGGCCATTGTGTGTCAGTGGGAACGGATGGCAAAATTTATAGAACTGCATGCATACACGCTAGGACTGGATGTAAAAAAAAAGTGCATGAGTGGTTATTCTAGTATTGTGGATATAAAAGTGAATAAATAAAGGAAACAAACAGCTGGCATAGACAGGAGTGGTTGACAGAGAGTGGTGTGGTGTGGTGTGGTGTGGTGTTGCAGTGGTGGCAGACCTGGGGCTGACAGAAATGCTGCAGGCTGCCCAGGTCAACTCGGAGCTTCAGCGTCTGCAGCAGCTGAGAGACAGACAGGTGAGTCAGTACATTTTTACATGGAATCTGTGGGTGTGTGTATGTGTGTGTGTGTTGCGGGGGGGGGTATGTGGTATGTGTCAGTGGGTATGTAGGGGTGAGTGTGCATGTGAGCGTGTGTATGTGTAACAGTGTGTGTCTATATGTATGTGTCTGTGTGCATTGCATGTATGTGTGTGCATATATGCGTGTGTGTGTATGTGAGTGCCATGTCTAGACGCAGTATATAATGTAATAATCCCCCCCCCTAAAAGAAAAAAAAAAAAAAAAGCCCAACCCTTCTCAGTAAGTTTTAAAAATGAAAGCAATATTGATATTTTCAATTTATCTATTTATTTATTCTTTTATATCAAGGATAATAGAATAAACACTCACGCACTTTTTCTTTACATCCAGTCCCCCATGTGCATGCAATTTTGTTAATTTTCTCATCTATTCTCACCGACACACGACACCCTACCGACGGAAAACAGACAGCGACAGAGCAACAGCAACAACAATCCCAATCCACACGCCCCAAACGCGGCGGACAGGGGAAACCGTCACAAAGCCGCCACCAGCCCAGATCAGGGGGAGCCACCGCTGTCCCGGAGCAGACAGGAGTTCTGGCCCCTGAGCAGCTGGCGGAGATTTCGCGGCTGTTGGGGCAGTACAGCGAGGATGTGGAGGCGGGGCAGGGCGCGCTGTCTCTGGGCGCGCTGTCTCAGGCAAACCCCTCCTCCATGGCCCAGGTCCTCAGGTTCCTGGCCTCCCTCCCCCAACAGTGAGTGCTCTTTTTGGTTCTGATTCTGTGGTGTTGTGTTGTTGTGGTCTGGTGTTGTGTTGTGGTGTGGTTGTGGTCTGGTCTGTTGTGGTGTGGTCTGGTGTGTTGTGTTCTGTTGGGGTCTGGTCTGTTGTGTTGTGGTCTGGTCTGTTGTGGTGTGGTCTGGTGTGGCTTGTTGTGTTGTGGTCTGTTGTGGTGTGGTGTGTGCTGGCCTGTTGTGTTGTGGTCTGGTCTAGTCTAGTCTGGTCTGGTCAGGTCAGGTCAGGTCAGTTGTGTTGTGGTCTGGTCTGTTGTGGTCTGGTCTGGTCTGGTCAGTTGTGTTGTGGTCTGGTGTGTTGTGGTCTGGTCTGTTTGGCTGTGTTGTGTTCTGGTCTGGTCTGTTGTGGTCTGGTCTGGTCTGTTGTGGTCTGGTCTATTGTGGTCTGGTCTGTTGTGGTCTGGTCTGGTCTGTCTTCATGCTTTCATCCTGACCCGTTCTCAAGTGTACTTGTATAGTATTGTGAAAAACATCCTTCAGTGTGTGCATACTTCCACACACATACTCAATGTGCATGCATGCACAGACTGTGCATGCACAGACACTCTCACACAGAGATATATATATATACATACACTCACACACAATCACACAATGTACACACACATGCACGCATGCACACTCACACACACACACACACACAAACAAACACACAACCCCGTCTCCAACTTTTAGTCTAAAACCACTTTTTTTGTTTTAGTGGATAGACATAAGTGAAGACACACACACACATCCCCCCACCTCCCTCAACACACACACACACTCACACTCACACTCACACACACACACACACACACACACACACGCACGCAACAACAACCCCTCCTCCTCACCCCCCTTTTCTCCCATACACACACACACACACTGACAGAAGTCATGGATTAGTGGTCTGGTGGTATTGCACCTGCCTAGAAAGAGAAAAGTCTGGGTTCAATGTGTTGATAGTTCAATCCCTGTATGGGCCTGAAACTTTTCCCCCATCCACTAGACCGTGAGTGGTGGTCTGGGTGCTAGTCTTTTGGATGAGACGATAAACTGAAGTCCCGTGTTTTACACATAATTATTTAGCGCACGTAAAACAACCCACAGCAACAAGGGAGTTGTCCCTGGCAAAATTCTGTCGAAAAAAGCCACTTTGATGACAGGGAAACAAATATGGTTGTAAAGAAAAAAAAATTAGCGGGTGCCACTGTTCTTGTGGTGACATGCTCTCCCCAGGGAGAGAGCAGGCCAAACTTCATGCAGAGAAATTTCCCTGTGACTTAAAGTGGTATAAAATTCAGTATGATTCAGTACAGTGCAATACAGTACCATACAATGCAATACAATGCAATACAGTACAATGCAATACAGTACAATAAAATGCAATACAATACAGTGCAATACAGTACAACACAATACAGTGCAATACAATACAGTACCATACAGTGCAATGCAATACAGTATTATACAATACAGTGCAATGCAATTCAATACAGCACGAAACAATACAATGCAATACAGTACAATAGTGTGGTACAATGCAACACAGTACCATACAATACAGTACCATACAATGCAATACAATACAGTATAATACAATACAGTACCATACAATACAATACAGTGCAATACAGTACCATACAATACAATACAGTGCAATACAGTACCATACAATACAGTACCATACAATACAATAGAATACAGTACCATACAATATACAGTACCACACAATACAATACCATACAATGCAATACAGTACCATACAATACCATACAATACAACACCATACAATACAATACAGTACCATACAATACAGTACCATACAATACAATAGAATACAGTACCATACAATATACAGTACCACACAATACAATACCATACAATGCAATACAGTACCATACAATACCATACAATACAACACCATACAATACAATACAGTACCATACAATACAGTACCATACAACACAGTACGACATATACAAAACGTGTGTGTGTGTGTGGTGTTGCAGACAGCAGGGGGGTGAAGGGGAGAAGATCCCCAGCACCAAGAGTTCCCCCAGACAGCAGACGGCGTCACGACAGACCCGAGACCAGCAGCAACAGCGCCGCAAGAAACAGGGGGGAGACCCTCGCCATCATTCCGTACGTGCTGTGTCTGCTCTTTCTTCGCTGATTGTGTGTGTTGTGTTTGTGTAGGGGGGGGGGGGGGGTGTTGTGTTTGTGTGCACTACACACACACACACACAAACCACTGCACAACACAAACCACACACATACACACACACACACACACACACACACACACACACACACACACACAACCACTGCACCCCCCCCCCCCCCCCAACCATACCATAAGACACACACACACTCACACATACATACCAACCATACCACAAGACACAGACACTCACACACTACAAACACATACACCCACACATACATCACGACACACACACACACACACCACACACACACAATACACACTCACACTCACACAACACAAACCCACAACACACACACATACACACCACACACATACACACACACACAAACCCACCACAACACACAACAAGGTGGAGGAAGGTGGCAGGATGGCTAAGACGTTCACCTGCCAACAAGTAAACCGTGAGGTTCTGGGTTCGTACCCAGTCTCGCCCTTTCTTCCCAGTTTGACGAAAAATCGAACTGAATGCCAAAGTCAGTCATTCGGATGAAACTATAAACCGAGGCCCCGTGTGCAAACGCACGCAGAACATCTTGCGCACACGTTAAATTCCTGTTCCGCCTTTCGGAAGAGCAGGCCATCGTGTGCCGGTAGGAGTGGATGACAACAATTTTTTTTTTTTAAACCTAGCATGCACACAGGTGTCGTGTTAAGACACTATCCTTGTGGAAAAAAATAATAAATAAAAATAATGGGTAGGCGCTGCACTTGTGGTGACATGCTCTCCCCAAGGAGAGCAGCCCGAATTTCATGCAGAGAAATCTGCTGTGACATAAAGTAGTATAAAGTAAAATAAAATAACACACACACACACACACACACACACACACACACAACAACAAACCCACCACAACACAAATCCACCATAATACAACACACACATCCACACACACACACAAACAACAAACCCACCACACCACACACACACACACACACAATCCCCTCTCCCACTCAATCACAGCCCTCTACAGGAAAACTCTCTCTCTCTCTGAAACCAGGTGGGCCCAGACACCAGCAGCCTGTCCTCAGCATCAGCAGCCACCGACAAACACGAGAGGAGCATGGCTTCCTCCACACGCTCCACCACCACCACCTCCACCACCCGCAGAACGGACAGAAAAGCCGCAGCCAGCAGCGTACCAACTCCCTCCGCTACAGCCTCAGCCAGCAAGTCAGGCGCCCGGCCTCAGAGCCGAGAACAGCAGCAACAACCCCCTGTATGGAAATGAACTGTGCCATCTTTGTGCTGTAGGGGGTGAGGGTGAGAAGTGAACTGGTCTGGTTTTAGGGGGGGTGGGGAGGTTGGAGAATGAAGTGTCTGTTTTTTGTTTTAGAGATTGAGGGGACAATGGTGTTTTTGAGGGTGTGTGGGTGAAAGTGGGGAGGATAGGGGAAGGTAGGGGAGGTTTATGGTGGCAGTGGTGGTGATGATAGTATCGTTTCATTTTTTTTTTCCTTCACTTCTTTTTTTTATCAGAGCTATTCAGGCACTGTAGTTAGTTAAGTTGCACTGCCACTTATAGATAATAGCGTGTGCATGTATACCCACATAATATACAGATATTCCTTGCATACACAACTGTGTACTCACACATACATGCACACACACACGCACACACACGCACACACACAGAGGCACGACACCCATTCACTCACTAGGTCTTCCAGTCCCTTACAACACCCACACACATGCACAGCCGTTCAGGTGCATGTAGATATGTGTGTGCGCACACACAACATTTACAAGCATGGATATGAAAATAATCTGCCAACATATGTGATGTGAGGAATGCATTTGTGCACATTGTGATGTTTCATCTTTGTATTTATTATTGTTAAAATCCAGTAGACTGTAAGATCCGTCCCCTGTGTTATGTGACAGAAATTGGGTTTTTTCTCGGTGTTTGGCAGAATTCATTTGGATAAGAAAGCAAATCTGGTCTGAGGGATTTCGTTCTGTCTATCAGATGGTGAAACTATGAACTGAACTCAACTCTGAATTTTTATGTTGTTCAGTTTCTGGTGTAATCGTTTGCATGTGTTTTTGTGTCAGTGGCTGTTTGTATTATTAGAAAGTGACGTTGTCAAAGTTAAGCCTTTCAGCGTCAGAGAAAAATGTACAGAAGTCCTTTCTCTCTCTGTTCATGTTTCAACTGGTCAGTGGTGCACAGAGGCAGTCTGCCAGTATTGATCTGTGATCTAGAGTCTGTGTTTGTTGGGGGAGGGGGGGGGGTCTTTTTTTTCTTTTTTTTTTTTTTTGGGGGGGGGGAGTTAGGGTTGTTGTAGTTAAAAGATTCTTGCCTTTCTGAATATGTTTGAGGAATATGACAATATTCAATAACCGTTATTTTCGTCTTAATTAAACACAAGTACAAACAATGCCAGCTAACCCAGCTGCAACCATTGTAACTGACAATGTCTAGTCCTTACGGCTACTGACAGTACTCATACACAGAATGAAAGCACACAGAAACTGTCACACTTGTTTCTCTAAGAGAATTAGGCAGTGAATTGACGGCTGTGAATTTCTGAGTTTGGGAAGGTGGGGGTGATGACTCGTTCAATATGAAAAGTTGGCCATGAAAAGTTGGACACAGCAATATGAAACAAAATGCCAACAAATTATTTTATAGTATGACTATGGAATTTATGATTCAGTGCTGAAATGTGTAGCTTCATTCCGCCCCCCCCCCCCCCTAGCTTTACAAACAAACTGTGTTCAAGACTCGGTTATGTCCGAGCTGTTCATTTGCATTTGGTGTGTATGTGTGTGTGTGTGTGTGTGTGTTGTTGTGTGTGTGTGTTGTGATGTGTTTGTGGTGTGCGTGTTGTGTGTTGTGATGTGTGTGTGTGTGTTGTAATGTGTTCTGTGTGTGTGTTGTGTGTGAGTGTGTGTGGTGTTGTATGAGTTTGTGTTGGACAAGGTTGTGTTTTGGTATTTTGAGTGTGTGTTTTGTTGGTTGTACGATGTATGTGTTTGTTGTGTGTTGGTTGCACGAGTGTATGCATTACATAATTCTATGTATGTGAGCTTGAACTGCAACTCGGTAGAAGCATTAGTAGTTTCAGTGCATATTTTTGAAGATTTAATTCCCAGTTGTGAACACTCGCTACAAGTGTTATGTGCTTAAAAAAACTTGCCCAAGTTTGTTTCTCCATTTTTGTTTTCTTCTCCAACACTGCGCTACTGAAAAGTAGGACGGCAAAGTGATTTTTAAGTTATTTTATTTCATAACCTGTGACACTTTACACTGTGTATCAGTATGTTTACTCTTTATGTGAATATCGTTTGTAACAAAGAGCATCGGAAGACTTTGTCATAGAAATGTATATATATATTATATATATGTCAGTTATCTGAGTAGTGGACGAGGTTTTTTTTCCATTGATGGACGAAAATTTACGTTATATTGTCAGTATGTTGCAAAGACGACAGGACAAGTGCATAAAAGGCGAAAACCAACACCTGCTGTGCAAAGTGTTATTATGTTCTCTTTGTGTGTGTGTGTGGTGTGTGTGTGTGTGTGTGTGTGTGTGTGTGTGTGTGTGTGTGTGTGTGTGTGTTTATACACACAACATGAAGAATCTATCTGCTTTTTGCACAAATTATGTCATCTCTTTCCATAGAATCATGCGCCTTTCTCGAAAGCTGAAAAAAATCAACTTCCCTTGAAAAGAAGAAGGATAAAGAAAAGTGCTAACCTGCTGAATAAAAGACGTGTGGAATTTACCATTAAAAACTGCTACCTCCTATCCCAGTACAAGATTGCTTAGAGATTAGTCTCCCGGGATGCTGTCGAGTCAAATGTATGTGCAACATCACTTTGATAACAATAAGATGATGGAACATTATGGTGATTTTTGCAGAAAAACTGAGCATTTTATTAATATTTTGTGCCTTTTATGATTAGTTATGCCACAAACTGGTTTTCTCATGGGGAGAAAATGCTTATTCATTGCTAGATAGCAACAATATTGGAGTATACATATTACACACTTTCTCTACCTCTCTCTTCTCTGTAACAAACACAATCTCACCCTCCCACTCCCTCCTTAATTTGTCCTCTCATACCCACCTCTCCCCCTCGGTCTCCCCCACCCTCTCTCTCTCTCTCTCTCTCTCTCACACACACACACAACTTTATGAAAGCTTTAAAAAAAAAAAAAAAAGTTCTGAACCATGTTCCATGATCAGACCTGTTAAGATTTTCAAGCTTGTGAAAGAGAACAAAAAGTTTATGAACTTGTGAACTTGAGAGTTAAATGTATGACCTAGGGAGTTCAAAGAATGATTTCATGTCATGGTGTTTATAGCCCCACCTACCACAACGGCCATATCAGGGCTGTCACCTGTTTTCAATTTCAGCGACTTCAATAACTTTTCACCTCAATTTCAAAATCAACACCACCTAATCCATTTTTAAACATCTAACACCATCGATCTGAAGAAAAAGAAAAAAGACTGAGTACCCAAACCATTTCATATCTTACAGCTAATGGAACTAGAGGAAGGAAGGTGGCAGGATGGTTAAGATGTTCACCTACCAACAAGTAAACCATGAGGTTCTGGGTTCAATTCCCACCCTCACCCTTTCTTCCCAGTTTGACGAAAAAACTGAACTGAATGTTTAAGTCATTCATATGAGATTAAGAGCAGGCCATTATTTGCTGGTAGGAACATATGACAAACAAAATTTAGAAAACCAGCATGCACACAGGTGTTGTGTTTAGACACTATCCCATAGGAAAAATTGAGGAGTTGGAGTTGGGAGTCCCCAGAGTGGTTTAGGGCTGTATATGGCAACATTCTGGCAGCTCCTGCAACGGCACTGGAACCACTTGTTTCAGCGATTGCCTTTCCAATGAACCATTCTAGAGATGTGGAGAGTGGGGGAGGGTCCGCTGTCTGGGTAACAGCTTGCCCTTCATTCTAACTTGCCCAAGCTTTGTGCTCTCAAGCCTAGAGCACTACTCATAGTCTTCCGAGACTGACAGATGCCTACAGTTCCTACGATAAAACTAGTCTGTACTAAGGACACCAGCCATTCCACATAGTTTACCATCCCAAAGTTACAATAAAGAGCATTAAAAAGGATAATGAACACTTCAATGTACATAAATACTGATGAAAAATGCCAACTGGGCATACAATAGAATGGACATCCTGTGCCCATCACAGTGTTTGCAATATCACTACCTGGTCTCCAGAACAAAACAATACAGGTAAGATGTCATAAACATGTGAAAAGAAAATAGTTGAAATTGCTCGAACAAAGGCAGGTGAACGGACTGGGAAGGCAGAAAATGAGCAAGAGATACGAAGGAAAGGTAAGAAAAAAAAAAAGACACTCTCAACAAGCCCAAGTACAAAAATATTTGTCAACTCCAGAATACTGTCACGCTTTAAGAAATCTGAAGGGTTCACTTGCCAGAAATCTTATGTAATCGGCAGCGCTAACAGGCTCTCTCATTCAAATAAACACATGCTCACAAAGCATGAATTAGAAACAACAATACACATGCGACAGTCATATAATCATCAATACAGATCGGTGACGATTGTAATGCAATATCAAAACAGATGCCAACCAGTGAGCACTGTACATAACAAAACAGACATCGACCAGTAAGAGTCTGACACATCTATGCTGACATCAGTAAATGAGTCACCTTACTTATCCAACATCACCCTTGTGAGTCATACAACACTACATCTGACATTAACCCTGTCATATACATCACTACATCTGACATTAACCCTGTCATATACATCACTACATCTGACATTAACCCTGTAAGTGTCTTATACATCACTACATCTGACATTAACCCTGTCATATACATCACTACATCTGACATTAACCCTGTCATATACATCACTACATCTGACATTAACCCTGGCATATATACATTACTACATCTGACATTAACTTTGTCATATACATCACTACATCTGACATTTACCCTGTCATATACATCACTACATCTGACATTAACCGTGTCATATACATCTGACATTAACCCTGTCATATACATCTGACATTAACCCTGTCATATACATCACTACATCTGACACTAACCCTGTCATATACATCACTACATCTGACATTAACTCTGTCATATACATCACTACATCTAACATTAACTCTGTCATATACATTACTACATCTGACATTTACCCTGTAAGCGTCAGAATTTAACTGGTGATGTATATTATACATCACTACATCTGACATTAACTCTGTCATATACATCACTACATCTGACATTTACCCTATTGTATACATCACTACATCTGACATTTACCCTGTAAGAGTCATATTCATCACTACAGGTACTCTGGGAAAGTTGCCATACACACTGGTAGAGTAAAAATGGAATCTTACAGAACTATTTTGAAAAATCGCTTCTTCCCAAGAACTCTCACTCATAACTCATAACCTGTAATAAAAGAATAAATAAATAGATAAATAAATAAATAAAATCATCCTTGACAGTAGCTGGTGGGAGATGGGTGTGTGTGTGTGTGTGTGTGTGTGTGTGTGTGTGTGTGTGTTGTGTGTGTGTGTGTGTGTGTGTTTGCGTGTAGACATGCATGTAACATATTTGTAGGGGTAATATTCTTGTCGGTTTTGCAGACCTTTTGTCTTATGGCGCCCACGAACACACAAAATGCTTACATGGAAAAGTATTACCGTGCCTGGTGTGACTACTTTATTCACTCATTCACGGAGTTGTTGCAGGATCAAGCATCAGACAACAACAGACATCCCCCAGAACAAAAAAAGACAAGCAAGTGCTGTACAAAGTATACGAAGACCTACTCTTACAAAACAGGCTCAAAGCAACATTACTGCTCCCCCACTCTATTCTACATCTTTCAAAACAGGCTCAAACCAACATTACTGCTCCCCACTCTATTCTACATCTTTCAAAACAGGCTCAAACCAACATTACTGCTCCCCACTCTATTCTACATCTTTCAAAACAGGCTCAAACCAACACTACTGCTCCCCCACTCTATTCTACATCTTTCAAAACAGGCTCAAACCAACATTACTGCTCCCCCACTCTATTCTACACTATCACACTCCTCAATTCAAAACACATCTACCCTCCTCTTCCACAGAAAAAGCCATACCACTTTATTAACACAAAACTAAGAGTACACACTGATTCAGGCCGCCGCTGTAGTCTAGTGGTTAGGGCGTTGGACTCGTAATCTAAAGGTTGCGGGTTCGATCCCAGCTTTCGGCTATGGCGTTGTGCCCTTGGAAAAGGCACTTTACGGCTATTTTCTCACCCCACCCAGGTGTAAAAGGGGTACCAACCTTGCGTTGGGGGTTAACCCTGCGATAGACTGGCGTCCTATCCAGGGGGAGTCTAGGACTCTCAGTCGCTTAACGCCACAGAAACCGGGATAAGCACCGGCCTGATGAGCCTTAGGCTCGGGACAGACTTTAACTTTTTTTAACATACTGATTCACAGGATACCACTTCCATGAAAAAGATGACCAACCCCCCCCCCCCCCCCAAAACACCCCAACGCGACAAGCCCGGCATCTATTTGTCGAAGTAGAGCATGTGATAAAAGGGGCTGGGTTCGTGTGGCAGGACCATCCTGTGTGGGTAGAAGGTGTAATCACTGGGGTAGTGCAGCAGGTTGGTGAGACTGGACATGTAGATGTCGGCGAAGCGAGCCATGCGGCGGAAAAAGTAGGTGGGGTTGTGGTGGGTGCGGAACAGGCTGCCAAAGTAGGGATTGTTGATGGACTTGGCAAACACTCTGCGATCACACACACACAAAATTTCTTAGTCGTGAGGGAGGTAGGCTGCCTACCTCTCGTGTGTGATTTCCTTCCTGACAAAATTGAACAAGTGTTCTTAGAAACTTAATCCGGATGAGACCATAAACCGAGGCCCCGTGTGTGAACTCACGCAGAACATCTCCCGCACACGTTAAACCCTGTTCCGCTTTTCGTAAGAGTAGGCCATCGTGTGCCGGTGGGAACAGATGACATTTACAAAACTGCATACACACGGGGACTGGATGTAAAAAAGCACAAGAGTGCTTATCCCATTATCCTCGATATAAAAGAATAAAGTAAAAATAAAATTTTAAAAATTCCCCTTGAAAACAAAACCAAAAAAATCCTGCTGACTCTTCGTTATGAAGGTTGTTCCGCCCTTTTAAAAAAATTTTTTTTATCAAGTTTCTACTTCTCTAAGCCTTTAGCTGATCTATATACATTATAGTAGTGGAAACACTTGGAAAGCTATCTTCTTTCTTGTCATCGCCCTCGAACGCTCCAGACAGCAACCATTGTTGTCTGTCATACGAGTAAAAATGCATTGCGCTGTTGTTAAGTGCCTAAGTGCCTGGGAACAGATGACAATATTTACACAACTGCATACACACGGGGACTGGATGGAAAAAAAAGCACAAGAGTGCTTATCCCATTATCCTCGATATAAAAGAATAAATAAATGAAAACAAGTCAGGCCCAGCGCATCCGACTCCTGCACTGGGGAGACTTGTTCTAAGTTTTTTTGTGGAAAAAAGGCAGGAGAATGGACGAAGAAGGCAGAAGGAAGTAACAGGAAGAAAAGGAACAAGGCAGAAACAAAGAAAGGGACGGAAGAAAAAAACGGAATTCTTAGCACAAGGTGGGGATAGTATTTCTAGATAGACCCCAGCATTCCCACAGGTGAGAAAATGCACTCTTCTTATCAATAATCCAAAATTCTGCTGCTGTAGAAATGGTAGTTTGTGAGTAAAGAGTAGTTTTAGAGCTGATCCTGTTTCCGTATGCACACACACGCACGCACGCACGCACACACACACGCACGCACGCACGCACATACACACACACACACACACACACACACACACACACACCTCGAAGACATGCGCGCGCACGCACACACACACACACACACACACACACACACACACACACACACACACACACACACACACACACACACACACCTCGAAGACATGCGCACACGCACTCACTTACTCACTCTTTCTTTCACATACACACACACACACACACACACACACACACACACACACACACACACACACACACACACACACACTCTCTCTCTCTCTCTCTCTCTCTCTCTCTCTCTCTCTCTCTCACACACACACACACACACACACACACACACACACACACACAGTGGACTGGATAGCCTAGTGGTCAGAACATTGCGCTCGCAATTTGATGACCCGGGTTCGATTCTCGTTCGAGGGGATTATTCCCCTGGAGTTAACATCAGTGCTGACTCCACTCTCCCCAAAATTCTTTCGGATGAGACTATAAACCGAGGCCCCGTGTGCGAACGCACGCAGAACGCATCTTGCGCACACGTTGAATCCTGTTCCGCTTTTCGTAAGAGTAGGCCATTGTGTGCCGGTGGGAACGGATGATAGAATTTACAAAAACTGCATACACACGGGGACTGGGTGTAAAAAAGCACATGAGTGCTTATTCCATTATCCTCGATATAAAAGAATAAATAAATAAATCACATACACTCACGCAACACTATTAGGTAGGAATGTTGTGCTTTTTTTTTTTTAAAAGGCGGAACAGATACTAGGTGTAGCAACAGTATAGGGAGAAAGATACTACTACTAGGGCAGAAACAAACAAGTGGTGCCTGGAAAAGTTGACTATCACGTGGATCTAAGCTTACCTCAGCCTGTCCCGCTCGTCCATCCATTCGGCGATGACTTTCTTGGAGTCTGCGCCCACTTGGTGCTGCACACAAAAAAGAGCAGTTTTATTCCATTATCCTCGATATTAAAGAATAATTTTTTTTAAGTGTTCCCTATGGTTACAAGGCTGGTTCACACTCTTCCTTTTTTTTTTCCCTGGCCGATGTTTTGAGATGAGACGACGCGCACAAAATTTTATCTATCACACATGAAATCCCCATCCACATTACTTTTGGAAGACATGAATAACATGGACGTGCCACTGTAGCCAGCAATCTGTACCCTGGAGAGGTATGGGCAGAGGGATGGGCTCCTGGAGAGGGATGGGCTCCTGAAGAGAGGGATGGGCTCCTGGAGAGAGGGATGGGCAGAGAGAATTGGGTTCTATGGAGGGATGGGTTCCTAGAACGAGGGATGGCTGATGGACAGAGAGATGGGTTGCTGGAGAGAGGGATAGGCTCTTGGAGAGAGGGATGGGTTGTTGGAGAGAGGGATGGGTTGTTGGAGAGAGATGGGTTGTTGGAGAGAGATGGGTTCTAGAGAGAGATGGGTTCTAGAGAGAGATGGGCTCCTGGAGAGGGATGGATCTTCCCATGAAGATACAGTAACTTAAAAACCAGTGTAGGAGTATCTCCAGTGGAACGTCATGACCATGAAGCTACAAAAGCAAACATGAGAGCCCCCCAAAAAAACAACAAACAATGAAAAGAAAACAATAACAGCAACAACAACAAACAACAAAGGCCTTAACAGAACTAACGCTTAGTGGCTGCGTTTCATTCTACAGATCAGGCTTCTGAGTAACTAGTCTAAACTGCGTGTACCTGCATTCTGTTTTTTTGTTTTTTTGTTGTTTTTTTTCTTTTTGTTCCACGGTTAAGCTACCAGATTCATCAATGGAAAGACTTTTACCCATGCAACTGCGACAGATGAAAAAATATTTATGTTTAGGTGCGTGCGTGCGTGCGTGCGTGTGTGCGTGCACTGGTTCGTCACGTCACTGACCTGCCAGTCTTCAATCATGTGCTGAAGCACCACCAGCCACCGGATTGTGGCTTTGTAGTCTTCACGGTTGTACATCTCGATCTCTGCCTGCACACAGACGGGTACACACCACACACCACACACACACACACACACACACACAAAAAATATATATATATATATATATATATATATATATATATATATATATATATGGCACACATGTAAAAATTTAACACCGTAAAAGATAATTTCTTAAAGCCAATAAAACACCAGGCTGTGCTGAGGACGCTAGCCATTCTGCTTAATTCATCATCCTCATATTACTAAAACGAGTAGAAAAAAAAAAAAAAAGAGAAGAGAGAGAGGATGAACACTTTCAACGAACAACTTAAAAATAACAAAAACGAGCAATAGCACTCTTTTGGTAAAAAAGCCGAGGATGTTTACTCAAAATCGTTTCCTCTTTTTTGTTCTAATTAATCTCTTTTAAATGCTGGTGATATGACACACGACGTATTTATGACCTACCCACTTTAAGTCTGGGCAGAGTTCTCTGCCTGAAATTTGAGCTGCTCTCTGCTCTTCCCGGGGTAAATTGCGTCGCTACAAGAGCAGTGGAAGGAAGTATAAATTTAAAGATCAGAGCACTCGCTTTCCCAAATCCATGTTGAGCAGCATCAGCGGGTTTCCAGTTGGATGGGTGACCGTTTGCGCGCCTTGGCTTTCAGTACTGTACCCCCAGTTCACCCAGATGTAAATGGGTACCTGCCCTCTTTAGGGTCAGGGAAGGTAAAGCAGCGAGGGAGAGGAGATGGGCGCCTCCCTCAACATGCTGGCCCCTACAGAAGCTGAGGTCTCTGATGCCTCGCTCCCCTACGACCACATAGGTTATGGGACACCTTTACCTACAAGAGCACCGCCACCCATTATTGCTTTTTTTTTCCTGTCTGCATATGCATTTGTTTCCCTATCAGCGTGGACTTTTAAAAAAAAAGAATTTTGCCAGAAATAGTCTCTCTTCTTGCTGTGGGTTCTTTACGTCCGCTAAATACGTGTTACACACGGGGCCTCGGTTCATCGTCTCATCGGAAAAACTAGTACCCAGACCATCACTCACGGTCAAGTGAATGGAAGGGAAAGTTTCCGGCATATACGAGGGATCAAACCACCACACACTTTGAATCCGCAATTTGACGACCCGGTTCGATTCCCGTTCGAGGGGATTTTTCCCTGGAGTTAACATCAGTGCTGACTCCATTTCCCCCAAAAGTCGTTCGGATGAGACTAAAAACCGAATTCCCGGGTGCGAACGCACGCAGAACATCTAGCGCACATATTAAATTCTGTGGGAACAGATGACAAGATTTACAAAACTGCATACACACGGGGACTGGATGTAAAAAAGCACAAGAGTGCTTATTCCATTATCCTCGATGTAAAAGAATAAATAAATAAATAAATCCTGACTTTTTGCTTTCCAGGCAGATGGGGTTGCCTTTAGACCAGTGTACAGTTGGAAAGAGTGGTGTGTTTAGATCGGTACTGCATGTGAAGGACAGAACAGGAGACACGTACCTCCAGCTCTGGGATAATGGCCCCTGTACGCCAGCCGTACCTGAGAGACGGATCCTGCACAAAACAGACAGACAGACAGACAGACAGACAACACACAGACACAACACACACACACACACACACAAGCGTGCCGCCACACACACACGCATACATACAACACAACACCCACACACACCACACACACACACACACACACACACACACACACACACACACACACACACACACACACACACATCGATCTGATTATCCTCCAATTTTCCTCTCGTTTCTGCTTTCTTCATTGTGTTCTTCTGGTCGGTCTAGCGACCGGTTAAGGCTAGGCACAGCAGCTATTTTTAATCAAACCATAGGGCCCTATTAATTTTTTAGACAGACATTGTAAGGTATCACCCGAAACTCAAACGAAATGCTTGAAAATTACACTTTTCAACCCGCGGTGGTTGTGGATACGATTCAAGGTTGCCTAGTAGTAGTAGTATAGTAGTAGTAGTAGTAGTAGTATTAGTAGTAGAGTAGCAGTAGTAGTAGTAGCAGTAGTAGTAGTAGTAGTAGTAGTAGTAGTAGTAGTAGTAGTAGTAGTAGTAGTAGTAGGCACCCATCATTCTCGGAAGACTCTGGACTGCGCTCGTCTTTAAAACGCAAAGCCTGGGTAAGTAAGTATGGAGGGCAAGCTATTACCCATGCAGCAGACCCCCCCTCTCCACGCCACTGGAATGATCCATTGGAGAGGCAATGACCGATACGAATGGTTCCAGTACCGTCGCAGGAGCCACCAGAACGTTGCCATATAGCCTACAGCTCCGAGCCGCCCTGGGACTCCAGCTCAACGATTTTTCCTCAGGGATGGTGTCTAAACACGACACCTGTGTGCATGCTGGTTTTTTTTAATTATAATTTTGTCATCTGCTCCTATTGGCACACGATGGCCTGCTCTTCCGAAAGGCGGAACGGGGTTTTAACGTGTGCGCAAGATATTCTGCGTGCGTTCGCACACGGGGCCTAGGTTTATAGTCTCATCCAAATGACTTTGACATTCAGTTTGATTTTTTCGTCAAACTGGGAAGAAAGGGCGAGGCTGGGTACGAACCCAGAAACTCACGGTTAACATATTGGCAGGCGAACGTCTTAACCATCCTGCCACCGTCCTTCCAAGGTTGCCTACAAACAAACTAAAATTAATAAAACTTAAAAGCTATATGTTCACCTTTTTTTTTTCCTTTTGTAATTGATTTATCACACTCCCAATCGATTATATACGTTCTGAAATAAATTAAACAAACACACACACACTCACCGCCAGATCGCTATAGACGTGATCCCCAAAGTAGAGCACCTGAGGACCAAACCACCCTGTCATCTGCTGCAGCTGACGCAAGTTGCCCTGCACACACACACACACACACACACACACACACACACACACACACACACACACCACCACCACGCACGCACACACACATTCTAGTAGTGGCCACCACAAAGGCCCAATTCGCGCAGGTCGCTTCTCAAATATTGACATTTACAGGCCTATTATCGCCACGTTTCAAAACCAACCCCCAATAGTGGGCATGTGGCTACCTTCATAGTGGGCAAACACGGCCGCCTACGAAAAATGTCACCTTTGGTGAACCTCAGAACATCTTGCACACACGTTAAATCCTGTTCCGCTTTTCGTAAGAGTAGGCCATCGTGTGCCGGTGGGAACAGTTGACAAGATTTACAAAACTGCATACACACGGGGACCGGATGAAAAAAAGCACATGATTGCTTATTCTGTTATCCTCGATATAAAAGAATAAATAAATAAATAAATAAATAAATAGATAAATAAACCTCGGAGCTTTAGCCAAGGAACATGTGGGGGGGGGGGGGGGGGGGGCATAAGAAAAAGCTAAGTAGTCATTGAGCGTCAATCCTTTTCAGTGTAATTCTTTGACAAAATGTAAAAGAAAACACTTTTGTCACAGATCTACGGTTTCTTTGGAAGGTTTGTTTCCTTCTCTTTTTCGCACACGGGGTCTCGGTTTATAGTCTCATCCATAGGACTTGGACATTCAGTTTGATTTTCTCGTCAAACTAGGAAAGAAAGGGCAATTTATTTTATTTATTTTTTATATCGAGGATAACGGAATAAGCATTCGTGTGCTTTTTTCATCCGGTCCCCACCTTTGGTAAATAAACAATGCGCTCACACGAAATTGATTCGTTTGTAAGAGTAACCACGTTTCCGGTGGAAGAGACAGATTTAAAAAAGCATCAAGGGCACGTGATGAAAATGATGATTGTTGATTTGATTCATATAAAGTATAAATAATAATTACCTATAGTAAATAATCAAGTAATAAACTTGGGTTCTTGCCAAAACATGTGGGGGGGGTGTCATAAAAAAACAGCATAGCCCAATCTTTCTGACTACCAATTAAGAGAAAACTTTGTCAAATTCTCATTTGTCTTGAATTTCTCCTTTGCACAGTCTTTTAACTTATCATAACTTTCTTGACATTCGTCGATTTTTCAAACTGGAGTTTTTTATTATTGTTATTCTTTTTATTGCAGGATAAATGTCAATAACTCAAATTACCTGTGCATAACGTCTCATTTATGCAGTTGGTAATATTGTCACTGTTCCCACGGCACACATGGCCTACTCTTACGAAAAGCGGAACAGGATTTAACGTGTACGCAAGATGTTCTGCGTGCGTTCGCACATGGGGCCTCGGTTTTACAGTCTCATTCGAGAGACTTTTGGGGTGAGTAAGTCAGCACTGATGTTAATCCAGGGGGAAAATCCCCCCAACGGGGGTCGAACTTGGGTCGTCAAATGCGAGCGCAATGTTCTGACCATTAGGCTATCCGTCCCCTGCAAGGCTGGGATTGGGAACCCAGAACCTCATGGTTTACTTGTTTTGGTAGGTTAAACGTCTTAACCGTCCTGCCACCTTCCATCTTATATTTTTTAACAGGTTCACATCAGAGAACGGGACGGGATAGCTCCGTGGTCAGAACGCGTCTGCTTTCCCCAAGTCAAGTTAGCGGTATGTTGAGGCATGTTGAGGGCGGCGCCCATCTCCTCTCCCTCGCTGCTTTACCTTCCCTGACCCTAAAAGAGGGCAGGTAACCCATTTGACAGCTGGGTGAACTAGGGGACTGTACTGAAGCCAAGGCGCGCAAACGGTCACCCATCCAATTGGAAACCAAGCTCGATGCTGCTTTAACCTTAGCTTGGGAAAAGCGAGTACTCTGACCACTAGCTATCCTGTAGCAGCATCAGCAACACACAGTAGCAGCAGCAACAACAAAACAACAGTAACAGCAGCAACAACAGTAGCAACAAAACACACACAACAACAATAGCAGCAACAACAACCAGTAGCTGCAGCACAAAAACAGTGCATTGCTACTATTGCTATTCAATGTGTGTTGTAAATTTGACAAAAGGGCGAAGAAGACAAGAGCTCTTCTTCCATTCTCTGCTCTGACCTGCTGGTAGACCCGGCTCCGTTCCAGCGAAGTCACTCGCCCCCACGTTTGCGTTTCCTTCTCACGATCAAACATCCGAAACGGTCTGCAAATAAACAACCCCCAACTGTGTTCCTGTATCCTTCCTTTAGACAAAGTTGCTGCACTGCGTACGGTATACAGCAGCCCTGTGAAGGAGTCTCAACACATACGCCATTACATAACAGCATCTTTACATCCTCCTCATCACTGTTGACCATCACATAATATGAAAAAAAAAAAACTGTCTTGATTCGGTGGCCCCGATCGCTCTGGTTTCATGATGACCTCAGTTTCAGTTTCCCCATACACTTCTGTGCCCGTGGTGAGTTCGTGTCAAAGCCTTTGGGGTTGGAGGTTCACGGGAGAAGATCGCTAGAGGGACGCTGTGGTGGTCATCTTCCCGGGTGGCTATCTCACTCAGTCTGGCTCCGCGACTGAGCTGGAACTGTCGTCAGCAGAGGGCTTAGTAGGTGGTATAGTTTTTTTCTATTTAGCGCACGTAAAAGAACCCATGGTAACAAGAGGGTTGAACCTGGCAAAATTCTGTAGAAAAAAGCCACTCTGATAAGGAAACAATTAATACAGTTGCATACAGGAAAAAGAAAAAAAAATGGGTAGGCGCTACACTTGTGGCGACGCGCTCTCCCCGGGGAGAGCAGCCCGAATTTCACGCAGAGAAATCTGCTGTGACATAAAGTGGTACAAACTACAAAAAATTAGTACTGCGTTGTGTAAGCTTTGAACAGACACTACGGACCACCAGCTAAGTGACTGAGCACAAGTGTAACGCCCCTCTGGCTGGTGGCCTTGCAGCGGATTAACACTGATAAACTCCCTGTGGACTTTCCGACATTCCAGATGCGACACAACGTATTACTAGGAGTATGATTGGAGGCGAGGAGATCGAGATGAGCATGCAGCGTGGGACCAGCTGGACATGAACTTCAAAGAAGATTAGACCCCCCCCCCCCCAAAAAAAAAAAAAAAAGGTAAAAAATAAATAGATCTATCGGCAATAATGGTGATGGCAACAATATCTAACGAAAATCAAGGTATGCAAGGCAAGGCAAGGCAAAGCAAGGCAAGGCAAGGCAAGGCAAGGCAAGGCAAGGCAAGGCAAGGCAAGGCAAGGCAAGGCAAGGCAAAGCAAATTCTTTTATTTCGAGGATAATGAATAAGCACTCATGTGCTTTTGCCTTACCTTGCCTTCCCTTGCCTTGTCCACAGCAGCAGCAGCAGCAGATATGCTTTTTTTTTTCACATCCAGTCCCCGCCCTAATCAGGGGTTACATCAAATTACCTGTTGCCCCGGTGAAAGAACTTGGGTTTTCGGGCATTGACGATCACGATGTCGAAGAGGTTTAGCCAGTCAGCTCCCATCATGTGTACCATGCCCGCGTTCCTGTCAACACAAGCAGTTATCATTCACTGCTGTTTGTGTTCTTGAAACCCCTTTTGATGAAACAAAGGAAGCATGTACAATTAATAAGGAGTTGCTTCAAAAATAAGAAGATGAACAAGTGGAGAATGTTACATTTGTCGCGATCTTTGATAAGTGGGGCATATATCTTTGATCGTCAAATTAGGTGGGAAACAACTGACTAACATGGTGTTTCCCATGCCAGTATTGTACAGGAGGGTCCAAAGTATGCGTATGCCAAATATCATTGTCACCCCATTTTGCAGCGTTTGCCCAATATTCTTGCAATAGCAGCCGGACTAAAGGAGAAGCCTGTATGAAAACCAAGACAGGAGAAGGAGGGTGGCAGGAGGGTTAAGACGTTCACCTGTCTTAACAAGTAAAACCATGAGGCTGTGGGTTCTATTCCCAGCCTCGCTCTTTCTTCCCAGTAAAACGAAAAAAAAAAAGGACGGAATGTGAAAGTCTTTCGGGTGAGACAATAAACCGAGGCCCCGAGTGGGAACGCAGGCAGAACATCTTGCGCACACGTTAAAAAACCCAGTTCTGCCTTTCAAAAGAGAAGGAAGGCCACTGCACTATGTAGTGGTAGGAATGGATGACAAAAAAAACCACACCTGAAGACACACAAGTGTTGTGTATAGGCACCACCCCTGACGTCGAAATGCGGATACCTAAATAGTGGAGGAAATTCTGCCAGTGCCTTAAACCCCTACAGGTATACTATGTCCGTCTGTCCGTCCGTCCATCCGTCCGTGAGATCGTGATCGATCGATCGATCGCTCCCTCCCTCCCTCCCTTAGTCTGGCGACCGTGGGGACACCCCTGAAGACTTGACCATTTTCTTCCAGTCCTCTCTCTGTTCTGCCTTTCTCAAAATTTTGTCCAGTTCCAGGCCTGTCCATTCGCTGATGTTGTCCTCCCATTTCCTCCTTCAGTGAAGAACTATATACATACGTTTGCAAAAAAGTCAAACAGGCACGTAAAAGATCCCGTCATTCGTGTCAAGCATAAGTCTACTAGAATCCACATGATAGGAACAATGTTCTGGTCACAACGATAATGATAACAAGCGACAAGAAAGGGCAAGATTTTTATTTATTCATTCTTTTATTTCGAGGATAATGGAATAAGCACTCATATGCTTTTCTTACATCCAGTCCCCGTGTGTATGCAGTTTTGTAAATCATGTCATCTGTTCCCACCGCCACACAATGACCTCCTCTTACGAAAAGCGGAACAGGATTTAACATGTGCGCAAGATGCGCTCTCCGTGCGTTCACACACGGGGCCTCGGTTTATGGTCTCAACCGAAAGACTTTGGTAGAGAGTGGAGTCAGCACTGATGTTAACTCCAGGAAAAAAATCTCCTCGAACGGGAATCGAACCCGGGTCGTCAAATTGCGAGCGCAATGTTCTGACCACTAGGCTATCTATCCTGTCCCCGATTAATGATAACAAGCGACGACAAGAAAAGAACAAGAGCGTAGGTAAGAGAGAGCGAGGAGGAGGCGGCCATGGCGGCTGCTCACGTGAAGGGGTAGCCGCTGTTGGTGATGAGGAACAGACTCTTCTCCTCCTCCCTCAGCCTCTCCAGCAGATTTTGGTCTCTGTCGTCTTCTCCAGGTACAGCTCTGCACATCACAAGTCACCAGGTAGTGTGTCTATCTCACATGCAACACAGGCTTGGGGTCACGGGATAGCCTCATCAGGTAGGTGTCTATCTCACATACATTACAGGCTTGGGGTCACGGGATAGCCTCATCAGCTAGTGTGTCTATCTCACATACATTACAGGCTTGGGGTCACGGGATAGCCTCATCAGCTAGTGTGTCTATCTCACATACATTACAGGCTTGGGGTCACGGGATAGCCTCATCAGCTAGTGTGTCTATCTCACGTACATTACAGGTTTGGGGTCACGGGATAGCCTCATCAGCTAGTGTGTCTATCTCACCTACATTACAGGCTTGGGGTCACGGGATAGCCTCATCAGCTAGTGTGTCTATCTCACCTACATTACAGGTTTGGGGTCACAGGATAGCCTCATCAGCTAGTGTGTCTATCTCACCTACATTACAGGCTTGGGGTCACGGGATAGCCTCATCAGCTAGTGTGTCTATCTCACCTACATTACAGGCTTGGGTCACAGGATAGCCTCATCAGCTAGTGTGTCTATCTCACGTACAATACAGGCTTGGGGTCACGGGATAGCCTCATCAGCTAGTGTGTCTATCTCACCTACATTACAGGCTTGGGGTCACAGGATAGCCTCATCAGCTAGTGTGTCTATCTCACCTACATTACAGGCTTGGGGTCACGGGATAGCCTCATCAGGTAGGTGTCTATCTCACATACAACACAGGCTTGGGGTCACGGGATAGCCTAGTGGTCAGAACATTGCGCTCGCAATTTGACGACCCGGTTCGATATCCAGTTCGAGGGGATATTTCCTCTGGAGTTAACATCAGTGCTGACTCCACTTCCCCCCCCCCCCCCCCCCCCCCCCCACCACAAAAAAAATCCTTCGAATGAGACTATCAACTGAGGCCCCGTGTGCGGACGCACGCAGAACATCTTGCGCACACGTGAAATCCTGTTCCGCTTTTCGTAAGAGTAGGCATTCGTGTGCCGGTGGGAACAGATGACAAGATTTACACAACTGCCTGCACATGGATATGTATGGATGTAAAAAAAGCACATGGAGTGCTTATTCCATTATCCTTGATATAAAAGTATAAATTAAATAAATAAATGAATAAAATCAATACTAAAACAACCCCAGTGGCCGATCCACAACCAGAAAAGTAGCTTCGTCTAGAACTGAGACAGTCCCAGATGCGGTCGACGTCTTTTTATGGAAAATTAAACGAAAGCGTTTTTTTTTTTGTTTTTGTTTTTTTGTCTGAGCTAATCAAACCTTTTCCTCAACACAATTTTTATGTTGAATCTCTCATTAAATAAACTTCTTAGGTGACTGTTTGGGGCAGAATGATCATTAATTAATAATCAGGAGTGGATGGTTGTCGATTTCGGCTGCATTTCGTGTCTTATCATTCAAAGAAATTATGATCGTGAACACAGCAGTGAGGGCAAAAACTACAGGTAACGTACAAACACATTCACATACACGAGAGCAAGTGCGAGAGCACGTGCGCTCAACACACACACACACACACACACACACACACACACACACACACACACACACACACACACCACGCACGCACGCACACACGCACACACACACATACATAAACACAACACAACACAACAAAAATAACACACACACACACACCACACACACAAAACACACACACACACACACACACACACACACACACACACACACCACACACACACACACACCACAACACATACACCCCCCCCCCTCCCCTCACACACACACACACAAACACAACCCCCCCTCCACACACACACACACACACACACACACACACACACACACACACACACACACACACACACACACTCTACCCAGGTTTTCCATGATCTTTTGGTGGAGTATTCCTGACTTATGGATTCCCTGGACAGAAGTCTGCACACAGACATCAGAACCAAACACCCTACACGCTCTATCTTCCCTGAAGTCTAAGTATGGCTGCCTATAACTATCTATGACCAGCCATTTTGAAAACAGGTTACGTATACATGCAAACTTTGTTCATTCAGTGTGTACTTAATACGGTCTCGCAGAGATTTCCAGGTGAGGTAAGTGAAACACAGTGTATATTTTGGACGATCCACCACCACCACCACCACACCACCACCACCACCACCACCACCACCACCACCACCGACGACGACGACGACGACAACAACGACAACACACACAACACACCACACACACACACACACACACACACACACACACACACACACACACAGAGAGAGAGAGAGAGAGAGAGAGAGAGAGAGAGAGAGAGGAGAGAGAGAGAGAGAGAGAGAGAGAGAGAGAGAGAGAGAGAGAGAGAGAGAGAGAGAGAGAGAGAGAGAGAGAGAGAGAGAGAGAGAAGACAAGACAAGACAAGACAAGACAAGACAAATTCTTTTATTCGAGGATAATAGATAAGCGCTCATGTGCTTTTTTACATCCAGTCCCCGCCCTTTTCAGGGATAACATCAAGATAAAAAGATACTATATGCGGTACCAAACAACATAAAGGAATAAGAACATTATATATAATAAGGTAATAAAAATGCACTCATTCAGAAGACGAAAATCAGAAGTCACAATAAAATGATTTTGATTATAGATGAAAAGAGAAGCGTTAATAGATAAAGAGCAAACAAAGGAACATAATGAAATAAACAGCTTAGCAACCAAGAAAAGTCCACCCCAAAAATATTTAGCTACAACATTGTTACAACTCATAACAACAAAATGAACTCAAAAGGAACTAAAGATAATACAATGATTATAATGATAACAATAAGAATAATATCAACAATAGTAATAATAGTAAGAGAGAGAGAGAGAGGAGAGAGAGAGAGAGAGAAGAGAGGAAGAGAGAGAGAGAGAGAAGAGAAAAGAGAAAGAGAAAGAGAAAGAGAGACAGAGACAGACAGACTGACAGACAGAGACAAGAGACAGAGACAGGCAAAGAGAAAGAGAGAGAGAGACAGAGACAGAGACAGAGAGAGACAGAGACAGGGACAGAGAGAGAAGAGGGGGGAGGAGGAAAATAAGTATTGATTGTGTCGAAGGATTATTGCAAACAGTGCAATTATTTTTATTAATTAAATGTTGAGAATAAAGTATTCACAAAACATCACACCAATCATACTGTTCTTCAGCCACACGCCCCAAATTATACACCCCCAAAACATACGCCCCAAATTAATTTGCAATCACTCCTTCCTTACCTGTATGTCGTTGAACACATACTCCGGGTCGTACTCGATGTTAGACTGAATAAAATACTGGGAGACAAAACAAAACAAAAAAGAAAAGGCGGTTTTAGTCACCGTAATTCTGTCTACTGAAATAAATCAATGCGAGATAAAAGAAAATCAATATACGACATAATAATATTATCATAAAAATCAGTTCGTAGAGATAAATGGTGAGAAAGAAAAAAAAGATTATGTATGAATCTGCCTACTACGGTCAATGGAGTTACCATAACAGAATATTTTCAAACAAAAGTATGTCTTTTCGAATAAGACAGATAAATGGAAAAAAAAAATTGGGGTAATTGGTTTTCTACATAACATTTTTTGTTGTTGTTTTCTTTTAAGCAAAGCATGTATCAATGAATCGCATGACACGCTGCGTAATGGATTGAATTGCTTTAACGGTAACATATTTGTTATTGTTTTTTGTGTTGTTTTTTTTAGCTCTGCTAAAACTACAGAAATCATAGTTTTCAACACCTGCGTTTGTTGCAGCTGCTAACCCGTGATGTGGAATCCAGTCCATGATGGTTATTTGAGATG
The DNA here is from genome assembly GCA_030674155.1 of Stramonita haemastoma. NCBI lineage: Eukaryota > Metazoa > Mollusca > Gastropoda > Neogastropoda > Muricidae > Stramonita > Stramonita haemastoma. The sequence goes on along the minus strand of CM060335.1, from coordinate 38,934,494 downwards.
TAAGGAATGGGGTTTTAATCATTATTATTCTTAGTTACATAATGTCTTCGTGTTCAGTCCACTTCCCGATGTGAATGGGCTTGAAATCTTGTACTCTCTCTCTCTCTCTCTCTCTCTCTCTCTCTCTCTCTCTCTCTCTCTCTCTCTCTCTCTCTCGTGTGTGTGTGTGTTGTGTGTGTGTGTGTGTGTGTGTGTGTGTGTGTGTGTGTGTGTGTGTGTGTGTGTGTGTGTGTGTGTGTGTTAGTGATGCTGGTTTTGGGAGTAGGGGGTTGCTTTTTTAACGAATTTTTTTCTCTTGGCTATGTTCCCTGGTCAGGGCAAGGGCCGGATGGAAAAAAAAGTAATACTTAGTCTGTAACCCTTGAAAAATAAAGACTTTTCATTTATTCATTCATTCACTTATTCATTCATTCACTTATTCATTCATTCATTTCTCTCTCTCTCTCTCTCTCTCCTCTCTCTCTCTCTCTCTCTCTCTCTCTCTCTCTCTCTCTCTCTCTCTCTCTCTCTCTCTCTCTCTCAGCTCTGTCTGTGCTCAGGGGATGAACAACAACCTTTTCTAACGGAAGAAAAAGTTCAGATCTCTACTTGCTGCTCAGGATACCACCTCTATGATCATGGAGATCAAGGAGACCTCAGGGATGGCGAAGAGGTCGATCAGCTGCTGCATTGGTCCCTAGTGGAGAGGGGAAAAAAAAAAGAAAGAAAAGTCATCAGGTCAAAGAAGATCGTTTTTATCTTCTTCCTCGGCTACAGCTCTGAGGTTCACCAACGGTGAGATTTTAGGTATGCGACCGTTTTAACCCACCATGAAGGCAGCCACATTCTGACTTGGGAGGGGGGGGGGGGGGGTGGTGTTTAAATATGACGCCTGTGCTGAACGCGGTTTTTTTTTTTTTTTAAAGAAAAAAAGTTGTCATCTGTTCATACCAGCCAACTCTTCCGGAAAGGCAGAACAGGTTTTTTACAGTGTGTGCAAGATAAGATAAATAAATAAATGAATAAAAAAAAATTTTTTAAACGTGTGTGCAAGATGTTCTGCGTGCGTTCGCACACGGAGCTTCGGTTTATAGTCTCATCCGAAGGACTTTTGGGGGAAGGGAGTCAGTACTGATGGTACTAACTTCATGGTAAAATTCCGTAAAACGGGCGCCTCTGTGGTGGCTTGATCCCAGGCCGACAGATCACAAGCGCAAAGCTCTAACCACTAGATACCCTGCTGCTCTGTACCACGTGTTCACTGAAGAATTTTAGCGTAGCACAAACGTAGGCGTGCATGCATGGATGCATTAATCTCCTCACCCATCCTCTATGTATGTATATGAACGTGCGTGCGCGCGCGCGCACATGCACACGCGCACGCACGCACGCACGCACACGCACCCACCCACACACACACCACACACACACACACACACACACACACACACACACACACACACACACACGCACACACACACACACACACACACACACACACACACACACACACACACACACACGTCCTTCGGATGGGACTATAAACCGAGGTCTCGTGTGCAGAACTTCTTGCGCACACGTTAAAAACCTGTTCCACTTTTCGGAAGCGTAGGCCATTGTGCGCTGGTGGGAATGGATGACAAAATTAACAAAACTGCATACACACGGAGTCTGGATGTAAAAAAAAAAAGAAAAAAGCACACGAGTGCTTATTCCATTATCCTCGAAATAAAAATAAAATAAATAAAAATCACACACACACACACACACACACACACACACACACACACACACACACACACACACACACACACACACACACACACGTACAACGACAACGACAACCACAACAACAACAAACTGACATGACTGTATACATGTGCAGAAGACGAAGAAGAACTCACAGATCCAAAAGGAGAGGTCATATAATCCAGAGGAATATGAATCCCGTCGTATAACTCTCGCACTTCGGCATTGGACAACTCTTTCAGGCCTCTGAAACATAGTGTGCCCTCGGCCAAAATAACTGAAGACAACTGTTTCCACGTGGCCAAGATATCTGGAGATGATATCAAGTCAAGTCAAGTCAAAAACACTTTAATCATCCTTGAAGGGTGATTACAATACTGACAGGTATATTGATACGAATCATAATCAAAGACACAAGATAGCTACATTTCATAATTATGTGTTCAAACAGTATACGCTACGATATGATTGTATCTTTGTGTCTAAGATATCTTTTTTGTATCCTTGTGGCCACGATAACTTAAGATGAATGTATCGCTGTGGCCACGATAACTTAAGATGATTGTATCACTGTAGCCACGATAACTTTGAGATGATTGTATCACTGTGGCCACGATAACTTTAAGATGATTGTATCACTGTGGCCACGATAACTTAAGATGAATGTATTCCTGTGGCCACGATAACTTAAGATGAATGTATCCCTGTGGCCACGATAACTTAATGATTGGACTAGATGTTATTCCTGTGGCCACTATACTTAAGATGAATGTTTCCCTGTGGCCACGATAACTTAAGATGAATGTATCCCTGTGGCCACGATAACTTAAGATGAATGTATTCCTGTGGCCATATAACTTAAGATGATTGTATTCCCTGTGGCCACGATAACTTAAGATGATTGTTTCCTCTGTAGCCAAGATAATTGATGATTCTGATGATTGTATCCTGTGGCCACGATAACTTAAGATGATTGTATCCCTGTGGCCAAGATAACTGGAGATGATTGTATCCCTGTGGCCAAGATAACTGGAGATGATTGTATCCCTGTGGCTAAATAACTGGGGAAGATTGTTTCTTTGGCCAAAACAAATGGAGATGATTGTGATTTCAGAAAAAAAATCTTTATTTTAAAAATCGAAACTAATCTAACGTCGTGGCATCAAAATCGTTATTTTAATAGATACTTCGTTCTCAAAAGATCTGGAAATTGCAGAAAAAAGCTTATCTATAGTGTAATGTTGCACTACTAGTATTGAAGTGTTTTGTGTTGCGCTAAATCAAACATCCACTCTCTCTTTTTTATTTGGATCTACTGATGTGCGCCATAGCCCAGTTTAACTGTAACGTCGTGTGTTCGAATCTCGGCGGCGTCTGGTGAATTAAGGGTGGGGATTTTTACGATCTCCCAGGTCAATTTCAAGTGCTCACCAGCCAGTGCCTTAATTCCCATCGTGTGTATACACACGCAGAATATCAAATATGAGCGTTAAAGATCTCGTAATTTATGTCAGTGTTCGGTGGGTTACGGAAACATGAACATACCCAGCATAAATACCCGAAGTCGGAATGCAGCTACCTCCATGGTGGGGCAAATACGGTCGCATACGCAAAATCTCACCATTGGTGAACATCGGAACTCTAGCCAAGAAACGGAGGGGGGGGAAATGGATCTACTAAGCCCCGGCTAACCACAGGAGTAGCTAACCACAGGAGTAGCTTAGCCGTGGAGCCAGACTGAGGGAGACACAACCCACCTGGGGTAGCGCCCACCAACAAAGATCCTCCAAAGATCTTTTCCCTTGAACCTCCGATCCCACATTTGGGCCCAAAACTTTGCCCCCATCCATTAGATCATGAGTGGTGGTCTGGGTGCTAGTCTTTCGAATGAGACGATAAACCGAGCTAGGTCCTGTGTGTTACACATCATTATTTAGCGCACGTAAAAGAACCCACGGCAACAAGAAGGTTGTCCCTGGTAAAATTCTGTAGAAAAAAGCCACTCTGATAGGGAAACAAACACATTTGCAGACAGGAAAAAAAACCAAAAAACCATAATGGGTAGGCGCTGCACTTGTGACGACGCGCTCTTCCGGGGAGAGCAGCCCGAATTTCATGCAGAGAAATCTGCTGTGACAAAGTGGTATAAATAAAATGAATATAAATAAAATAAATAAATGGACGCTGAACTGTAGCACCTGAGATCCAGCAACAAGGTCCAGAAATCTTTTTTCTGCATGATGGTCCTACGTTGTAAGAAGGTTGAGTCCATGCTACGGAAATGCACTGTGACACCCGGAGTCAGAGCAACAAGGTCCATCCAATCAATTTTCCCGTTTTTTTTCTTTTTTTGTGAGTGGTCGATGGTAATAAGAATGGTTGCTGATAGCTACGAACGCATCCCTACATTTGAACTACTTGAATAAGGGACACTACGTTTCCCTATAACCATAATGTATGCCGTCCCAAGTTATTCAATGCACCCCCGTGAGCTGCATTAAGCTCTTAATTAAGCATGCATGCTTTTACTAGCTATTATATATGCTTTCTGAACAAAATGTTGGTGGTGGGGGGGGGGGGTTGTTGTGTTGTTGTTTGTTTTGTTTTTGCTTTTCTGTTTGTTGTTGGGTTTGCTTTGCTATTTTTCTTCTCATGCTAGGCTCTCAAGTTCATTCATATATGTTTTGATTTAAGAATTATTTATCGACCTTTATATCTCACTTTAAAGGTAGCCGCATTCGACTTCGGAATTGTGTGGTTATGTATAACGATAACCAGAAGCATGCAGTTTTACATGTTATCTGTTCCACCACTGGCATACAATAGGTTACACTCTCCCTAATGATGGAACGGTTTTAGCGTTGTTGCTCAGCGTTCTCATGCGTTTGCGTTTCCTTACCTTCCCTTCCAAAATCTCAAAAATAAAAGATTTTCCGAGGGAGTTAGTTGGTATTGATGTTAGCTTCTGAGGAAAATAAAAATCCTCTGGAATAAGCATTTCTAGTGAGGTTTGAACTCAAGCCATCTGATCATTGAGGACGCGCTCTAACACATGTGTATAAGATGTTTATTCACATCAACCAATACGAAAACAGACAAACGGCGGGTCTGACCTTAAAACCCTGTGCCCATTAAATGTACGAAAGCAATCGATTCATCATCACACAACCTTCTCTTGTCAAAGTGCAGTTACACTGACCGGAAACGTAGGATCAACACTGTAGCTCCATGTTTCCCTTTGATACTGATCACAAGCTGCCGTGTGTAGTGAGTGGATCGTGCACAAAAATGGAATCTTCAATAACAACTTACATCCTCATCCTCCATAATCAACAAGCCTCATTATAAAACCATCATCTACCTTACCTAACTCTCTATCTTCTCTTCTTCATTCTCTCTCTCTCTCTCTCTCTCTCTCTCTCTCTCTCTCTCTCTCTCTCTCTCTGGGGCGGTGCATATAGCCTAGTGGTCGAACATTCATCGCAATTTGGAGACCCGGTTCGATTTCCGGTCGAGGGATTTTTCCCTGAGGTTAATCATCTCTGAGTTGACTGACTCCAATCCCCCAAAAGTCTTTCGGATGAGACTATAAACCGAAGCCCGTGTGCGAACGCACGCAGAACATCTTGCGCACACGTTAAATCCTGTACCGCTTTTCGTAAGAGTAGGCCATCGTGTGCCGGTGGGAACAGATGACACAAAACTGCATACACACGAGGACTGGATGTAAAAAAGCATTATGAATGCTTATTCCATTATCCTCGATATAAAAGAATCAATCAATCAATCAATCAATCAATCAATCAATCAATCAATCAATCAATCTCTCTCTCTCTCTCTCTCTCTCTCTCTCTCTCTCTCTCTCTCTCTCTTCTCTCTTCTCTCTCTCTCTGTCACCTTAAAGTTGTTGACCAGGGCCGACTTGCCCAGCTCAAACAGCAGTTCATGGAGGGCCGGGGTGTAGGAGGCCAGGGTATAGTCGTAGTCGAAGCCGATCACCTTGATGTCCGACAGCGACAGTTCGTTGTTGGCGTAGATGGCTTCGGGGTGCATGTCCGCCACTGGCCTGGACTCTGGACCCCAGGTTCAATTCTTTGTTTTATTTATTTATTTTATTCTTTTATATAGAGGATAATGGAATAAGCACTCGTGTGTGTTTTCCCCATCCAGTCCTCGTGTGTATGCAGTTTTGTAAATATTGTCATCTGTTTCCACCGGCACACAATGGCCTACTCTTACGAAAAGTCCGAGTGTGATGCTCTTGTGTGCTTTGTGGCCCCTGGACCCTAGGTTCAATTCTTTTGCCAGCGTTTTGGTTTGCTTTTTTTTCATCAAGCCATCTATCTAGAAAAAGCAACAACAAACAAACAAACAAAACTACGCTAAAAGTGAGATTAAAGTGATTGATGAAGGCATATAAAATGGTAATTGTTATATTATGTAATTGGTTGGTTTTGAGCGCGTAAATAGCTTTCCGCGATTTTTTTTTTTTAAATCGCAGATCTGCTAAAATAAAGTTTCATGGCCGAATAGACATAAGCCTTTTCACCCAGACAACAGAATCAAGATAAAAATCTATATTGGCTTTGCTTGTGTTTCAGATCTAATCAAATAAAGAATGGTTTAGGGCCCATAAAATCAATCAATAGACAATGAGCAGTTGGATGGCCTTCAGTTGCAGTGTTGTTCATTCGTTTCGGAATCTGAACTCCTTTGCAAATAAATAAAATGAACGGAAATCAAACTTAAGTCCTCAGCACAATTAACGGTCACATCAATATGTACGACTTACTGTGTAAACTGCATGTACGATCTGATGGCTACTTACATTTCAATGATTTATTTATTCGTTTATACCACTTTATGTCAGCAGATTTCTCTACGTGAAATTCGGGCTTCTCCCCAAAGAGTGCGTGTCGTCAGAAGTGCAGCCCTTACCCATTTTTTTTAATATCTTTTTCCTGTCTGCATCTGTATTTCTTTCCCTATCAGAGAGGCTTTATCTACAGAATTTTGCCAGGGACAACCCCCTTGTTGCCGTGGGTACTTTTACGTGCGCCAAATAAAGATGCGTAACACACGGGACCTCGGTTTATCGTCTATCCGAAAGACTAGCACCCAGACCACCACTCATGGTCTAATGGATGGGGGAAAAGTTTTGGGCCCTAACGGGATTCGAATCACCGCACACTCCGACCCGGACTTTTCGCTTTCTAGGCAGGCGCGTTACCTCCTAGACCACCGATCCACTAAATGACATTTAGATCTAAACTACGAAGTCGTTGTATCAAAATAAACCGTGTTGATACCAAAAAAAATTAGTTAAGTATAATTTCACAGTTAATCAATTTCTAACCTGCAACCATAGTTTTCTTCGCCATGTAAAGTTTCCTCAGCTCCTGACTCGAATTTGCATACTGTGCACGGCCTGTAAATACTCTTTGCTTTGCGAAAATTCTCAACAACAAACTTGTCGAGCGGAGCAATCCGTATGCACATGCCATGGCGGATTGTAAATAAAGGGAGATCAGCTTCTTGGACTACTATCCAAGGGAAGACAATGAAATTGAAACTAAACCAACTAGATTCTGATTTCTTATGTCCAAAATTGAGAATGCTTTAGATTCAACTGAAACCACACAGTGCTGGCGTAGTGCCAACCTTAACCAAAGTTAGCCTAAGCTATGAAAAGTTATTGATGTGTAGATCATACGCACGATCATCTAGATCTAGATCATACACACATGCGTTTGAGAGTGCCCTGATTTCGAGGTAACGCCTTTGTGCATGAATATCACATAGGTTTTACATTTATCATGCGAGATATTCCGAAAGTATACAATTTTATGTGTGTATAGCTTTGTTTCTCTGTCTGTCTTCGTGTGTGTGTGTGTGTGTGTGTGTGTGTGTGTGTGTGTGTGTGTGTGTGTGTGTGTGTGTGTGTGTGTGTGTGTGTGTTAATTCTTTTACATCGAGGATAATGGAATAAGCACTCATATGCTTTTTTACCTCGAGTCCCCGTGTGTATGCAGTTTTGAAAATCTTGTCATCTGTTCCCGCTGGCATACAATGGCCTACTCTTACGAAAAGCGGAACAAGATTTAGCGTGTGTGTTCGCACACGGGGCCTCGGTTTATAGTCTCATCCGAAGGACTTTTGGTGAGAGTGGAGTCAGCACTGATGTTAACTCCAGGGGGAAAATCCCTTCGAACGGGAATCGGGAATCGAATCGAAGAGATAGCCTACTACTAAAAGAAAAACTTAGCAAGCCTAAAGATAATTTCGGGTGCGCGGGCCTGACTTGTCAGGTGCTTAACCAACAGGCAACGCTACGCATTTTTGCTCATAAAACAGACAACTGTAGTTCCTGTCTGAGCGTTCCACAAAGAAGAAGAAGAAGAAGAAGAAGAAGAAGCTTAACTTGACTGATCAAAGGTGATTTTTACGAATGAAAACATGTTAACACATCTGATTAAACCCAGCTCTCTTTGAGCACGT
>CM060335.1:38851268-38923768 GCA_030674155.1 Stramonita haemastoma | reverse complement strand
GTTTACAGCATTTTTCTTAAAATGTCAACTTTATCATAAGAAGATCTGAGAGAAGATCATAATTGACAGGTTTCATCACATCTGACAAAAGTAAATAAATTCAACTGACATAAGATAAACTATCTGGAAATCACATCTAAATGATATTATATTTCTTCGGAGAATTTGCCGAAACCAAATGAATGTAATGCATGTGACGCACAAGCAACTGTCGCAGAGAAAAGCTGTGCTTGCACAGATCACAAGAGTAACTTTGGGCAGTCACTGCAGTCCTTAGAGACCTCTTTTTCATCACTTTGGTCCTCCTTAGCACAGTGTGTCTGGATTTCAGTTTGGCCTTGTCTTTCCGTTTTCTCTCTGGGTTCGGGACGTGTAATTGTGACTTTTTTCTTGGCACTTTCTTTGAAGATTCATCCTTCTGTTTCAAATTGATATGTTTCTTACTTTTACCTGAAGGTGGTTTTTGATGTGAAGCCGCTGCAATGATTCCTTGCCTGGCTTTTGTCTGAGCTGTTAATGCCTCTTGAGTGTCGTGCTCAGCTTGGTAACCATCACATGGAACAATCTCTCCCTGTGGCCTGTTTGGACTAACTTTTGCCTTAACTAACCTTGGTTTTCCTGTCCACAGTTTCGGCTGTGTGTAATTCACTCTCTCTGTCTGCAAGCTTCTCAGTGTGTTTGTTTTTATTACTTGATCCATGCTGTTTCAAAGAATCAGAGACACCTTCCTTGTTCTGCTCATCTTTTTCTGATGATGACTCTAACCTAAAGCCCTCGAAGTTTGAAAGGAATCATGTGGTCTTGCAGATTCTGTGGGTGACTTTGCAGCCTCAGCAGTGTGTATGCCACTCGTGTTACTGCTTGTTGGCACAGAATTTCCGACTGCACTCGACACTGAAGACTGATAGTTTACATCACCACTGTGCCTTTGGTCCACTTCTTCGGCTGACGCAGTTCTGTCTAACTGCCCAGCAGTCCAAATTGCAGCCTCGTGCTTTGTTGAGTCCTGGGTGCAGATATGGTTTCACAGCTTGTACTAGTGGCCGAAGAGCTGACAGTGCCTGGAACAGTCCCAGATTCAAAACTAAGTCCATTGTCAGAATCCATTTTCAAAGGAGAAGTCCCTCGATCCACAAGGAGTGGTTCCTTCAGCTGAAAGCCCGCACTGGCAGAAGAAGGACCGGCATCGCCTCCTGTTAAATGATTGTGGACATGCACAGATAGTTCAGACATATGGGCGGTGCGGAAAAAGCACAAGGAACACGCATACGGTTTGGATGCAAACTCATCAAAATCCGATACCAGAACGGCATAACGTCCACTTGAGGGTGGCTGACATAGAACCCTCTGCTGAAAGAACTGTGAGGAGTTTCCTGTTGTACTGTGACCGTGACAAAGACTGCACCCTAAAGGAGGCTGGTCCTGGCTCTCTGGCAGCATGCAGCCATCTTCTGAGCGAGGAACGATTCTCCGTGTAGACGCTTTGTGGCGTTGGTTTGAAGTATTCCTGTTTGGTCTGCTGGTGTGAGTGCCCTGCCTGTGCCTGAGGAACTGGCTTCTGTCAGAAAACAAGGGTCCACCGAAATCACAGACACGTTCCGTGTATCACTCCTCAGAGCGCCTGAGGCCAAGTCAGGTCCGATTGTCTCAGGAGGAGACTTGGAGTCTGTTTCACAAGTGTTTTCCGACTCTTCAGGGTCAGTAGAAACATCTGGACTGTCGGGTTCTTCTTTGATAGACATGGTGTTTGGAGCAAATAGACTATGAGCGTTTGTGTTTTCTGAGGAATCAAGACATGTCTTACGGGAGTCCACACGAGTCAGATGCCGTTTACTAGACACCTTTTCTGAATGATCTGATTCCTTTTGATTCTTGGAGTCTTTTTTAGTGAACGAAACACGAGCAGACCTCAATGTCCTTCTTGACTGAGAATGTTGCGAAGACAAAGCACCGCTCTGCTGTCTCCTCTGAGATCTGTGTTTTGACAGGTGGCTGTAATCTGAGGCGGGAGTCTCTCCAGAGGAGGTCTCAGCATGTTGTTCTGCAGATACGAAACTCAGCAGATGTCACTCTGCACACATCTGCAGATAGCTGCCGCCCAACTGTTCCACCAGAATTCCTAGTCTGGTCCTTCTTATTTCCACCCGGCACATAACTGTCTACAGTCGATCTCGTTACATCTCTTTCTTCATTCACTGCCTCCACTCTGGGAGATAAGACTGATGCTTGATGATCAGACACAGACTCTCTTTCACTCTGATCGGCTGCTGCAGAAACTGCTTCAGCTGCGGGGACATGTGGAAGTATCATGGTCGTCTTGTTTCTTCTAGGACGAAGGGTGTGCTTGGGTACAGAGCAGGCCTGGTCATCAGTGCTGAGGGTCTGATGAGCGAGGGCTCTCTTTAACCTCTCCATGGTCTCCTGTCGTGGCAATCCTAACCTGCTGCAGGACTCCTGTCCTCCAAGACTGCTCTGTCTGGCTGACTCCTCTCTGTCGCTGTTCAGAGACCACGCACCTTTCCTGGGCTCAGACATCTCACCGTCCACCGCACAGGAATGCCTGTGTTCGTGGAACTCCTCTGCTGAAGGCAGGGTCTCCCCACAGACGCTACACATCAGCCCCGGAACAGCCAGGTTGTGCTCCGCGCCGTGGCAAGTCCTGCTGGCTTCTTCCTCTCCGGGGTGTGTGAGGATGTGGCGGGCCAGCACCTGAGCATCATTGGACACAAAGGGGCACATGTGGCAGTGCAGCTGGTGAGGGGAGTCCAGAGCGGTGGACAGCACTGGGAACTCTTTTCCATACTGTACCGCCGCCGGTTGGTCGTGATCTGGGTGTTCCACAGACGCGTTGCTGTCCGTGTGCAAGTCCATGGCTGTTGCTGGAGGGGTATCCATCCTTCCTTCTGAGCCCATAGCCTGAGGGGACTGTGTCGCTGAAGGCGACGACACACCCCCTACGTTTCTGACGATGTCGGAATGAGCTTGCCCGATATGGTTTTCCAAATTCCCGGCAGTCTTGAAGGGCATGTTACACAGCGGGCAGTGCTGGAGAGCGATGCCGTGCTTCTTGAGGTGGCGGTTGAGGTCGGACTTGTAGCTGGTCTTGTAGACGCAGAAGCGGCAGCGGTACTTCTTGGGCAGGTGCTTGGAGTTGACCTCCGCCTCCACGTGGGAGATGGTGTAGTTGGCGTACTCCGTCACGCCTTGCAGCCTGTTCTGCAGGGCGCGGCCGCTGGAGCCCCGGTGAGGCAGGAACACCACCTCCTCCTGCAGCGGGTCCAGCATCATCTCGCATCCTCCTTGCTCTCCCAGAAAGTGCACGGGGAGAGGAGTGCTGACTGCTGACGAGGCCGTGTCGCTGTAGGGCGAGGACTGGGGAGGACTGTGACTGTCCGTGCCGAAGAAAGACTCCAGGTCTGCCTCTCTGGACTCCTTCTTCAGGGCCATGTCCATGGCTGCAGGCGTCAGGGTGATCTCAGAGGACCTCCTTCTCTGTGTCGTCAGGAAGCAGACTGTGTTGAAGGGCTATCCTTCCCTGCTGGTGATCTGAAGGCAAGGTGGCGACATGGACTCCTCCTGTGTTGTCAGGAAGCAGACTGTGTTGAAGGGCTATCCTTCCCTGCTGGTGATCTGAAGGCAAGGTGGCGACATGGACCTCCTCCTGTGTTGTCAGGAAGCAGACTGTGTTGAAGGGCTATCCTTCCCTGGTGGTGATCTGAAAGCAAGGTGGCAATACTGATGTATTCGTTGTGGTGCTTAAAGTGAACCTGGGGGTTATAATATTATGTCGATGTGTTGTGTCTCTTTCCCTGTCTCTTCGTCTGTCTTTTTTCTGTCTGTCTGTTGTCTGTTTGACTTTCTGTGTGTGTGTGTGTGTGTTGTGTGTGTGTGTGTGTGTGTGTGTGTGTGTGTGTGTGTGTGTGTGTGTGTGTGTGTGTGTGTGTGTGTGTGTGTGTTGTGCGTGCGTGTGTGTTTGTGTGTGCGTGCGTGTGTGTGTGTGTGTTTGTGTGTGTTGTGTGTGTGTATGTGTGTGTGTGTGTGTGTGTGAAAATGAACCTTTTATTTCCATATTGTATCATGTATAGAGAGATATATAAAATATATATAACAAATATATATCATATATACATATATATAGAGAGAGAAAGGGGGGAGGGAAGAGGAGAGGAGAGGAGAGAGAGAGAGAGAGAGAGAGAGAGAGAGAGAGAGAGAGAGGAGAGGAGAGAGAGAGAGAGAGAGAGAGAGAGAGAGAGAGAGAGAGAGCACTGTATTAATGTACTTTGTACTTCGGCCTTGGGCCACAATACAAGTGAAAGGGGAGAAGGGGAGTGAAATAAGCAGACGAAAAAAACAACTTCAATCAGTCGTCTTGAAATATAACGCATTTAAATATATAACATACAACTAAAAGCATCGTCGTTTACATCTCTCTCTCCTGGAGAGAGAGAGAGAGAGAGAGAGAGAGAGAGAGAGAGAGAGAGAGAGAGAGAGAGAGAGAGGGGGAGGAGAGAGAGAGAGAGAGAGGTGTGTGTGTGTGTGTGTGTGTGTGATGTGTGTGTGTGTGTGTGTGTGTGGGTGTGTTGTGTGTGTGTGTGTGTGTGTGTGTGTGTGTGTGTGTGTGTGTGTGTGTGTGTGTGTGTGTGTGTGTGTGTGTGTGTTAAGACGACGCAGACTGAGAACACCGACAACATACCACCAGCCTTTCACTCGAGACACTTATCAGAAAAGCTGAAACCATAGACACAGCTTCTCTGTTCTAGTCTACAATAATCTCTCTCTCTCTCTCTCTCTCTCTCTCTCTCTCTCTCTCTCTCTCTCTCTCTCTCTCTCTCTCTCTCTCTCTCTCTCTCTCTGTCTGTCTGTCTGTCTGTCTGTCTGTCTGTCTCCCCTCTCTCTGTCTGTCTGTCTGTCTGCCCCCACCCCTCTCTCTCTCTATCCCACTCTGTCTGTCTGTCTGTCTGTCTGCCCCCCCCCCTCTCTCTCTCTCTATTTATATTATTGTTGTGTGGGTTGAATGATAAACTTGTGCATTGTAGGCCTATATCATTACTATTTCATGATTAAGAAAAAAATTAACATGGGAGGTGGGGGTGGGGTGGAATGTGTGTGTGTGTGTCTGTGTGTCTGAGGGGGGGGGGGAGAGGGAGAGGGGGTGGGGAGAGATAGGTAGAGAGAGATTTATATTTATTTAATAATTTATTCTTTTATATCGAGATAATGGAATAAGCGCTCATGTGCTTTTTTACATCCAGTCCCAGTGTGTATGAAGTTTTGTAAATTTTGTCATCTGTTCCCACCAGCACACAATGGCCTACTCTTAGGCTACGGCCATAGTAAACCCGGCCCGTCCCGTTGTTTTGACGGCCGTCTCTTTGACGGCTACGGCGTCTGATACTCCGCGTGAATCGACAGAAAATAGTTCGACATAAAAAGTAAAATCCCCCAAAAAACTTTTATCAAAACCACTGGAATGTAATCGGGAAGGGTCAATTTACTAGTTTGTGTAGTCAGAATTTTTGAAGCACCATAAATGAGTTTTTCTTGATTATTTTCCTTTCCGTCAACACGTCAACCCGGCAAACGGACGTGTCGCTCGAATGTCAAAACGACGGGTTAAAAAAAAAACGGGCCGGGCCGGCTCTACTATGGCTACGCACAGCCGTCATCAGTGACGCCACAGAGTAATTCAGCCGGGCAGCATTTTTCACCCGGCCCGGCAAAATTGACGGCGTCAAAATGCCGGGTTGGCCGCAGCCATAGCGGAACAGACTTTAACGCGTGCACAAGATGTTCTGCGTGCGTTCACATACGGGGCCTCGGTTTATAGTCTCAACCGAAGGACTTTTGGGGAAAGTAGAGTCAGCATTGATGTCAGGGGAGTCAGCACTGCAGGGGAAAAATCCTCTCGAACGGGAATCGAATTCGAATCGAATCCGGGTCGTCAAATTGCAAGCGCAATGTTCTGACCACTAGGTTATCCCGTCCCCCTCTGATAGACACTGAGACAGATAGATAGACAGACAGACAGACAGACAGACAGAGACAGGCTCTTGCTCATGACACAGCATCTCTTTACATAACAGACTTACTACATGTTGTTCGTTGTTGCTGTTGTTGGGTGTTCCCCAGCTTAACAAGAATGGGGGTCACCCAGAACATGCACTCTGACTCGCTCATCCCACCTGGGAATCACTATCAGATTTGAAAAGTACACACTGGGTGAGGAGATTGCATACACGACTCTTTTCAAGTATCTCACCATACTGGCAGCCATAGTCTGACTTCTGAGGGTGTTTCCTCCCTTTAATGGAGAGTGCATGCAGGATGTGATGCTGACAGCTTGTCATGGCTGAAGACTATCTCAATATAAACGCAACGTTTTAATGTGGCCCTGGATATATAACCTAGGGTTAATAACTGCCAAAGCTTTTATTTTGTGACAGACTTACTGGTTTCATGGGTTGTTCTCCACTTTCTTCCACATAATACAATATCTATCTATCTATCTATCTATCTATCTATCTATCTATCTATCTATCTATCTATCTATCTATCTATCTATCTATCTATCTATCTATCTATATCATAATTATCAGTGTGCATACTGACAGAACAACAAGTTTAACTTCAATCCCTGGGTCCATCAAGTCATGGGTATATACACACATGCAGAAGATCAAAATATGTACGTTCAAGATCCTGTCATACATGTCAGCATTCGGTGGGTTACGGAAACATGAACATAACCAGCACACATCCCTGAAGTCGGAATGCGGCTACCTTCATGGTGGACATGGTGAGCCTTGGAGCTCTAGCCGAGGAACGAGAAAAAAACAAAAACCTCAACAAAAATCATGTGGGCATGATATTATGAGACAGAGTGATCTCATAACAACCCCCCCCCCCTCCCCCCCTCTTTCAATTTAGTGTTACAGTTGAGGATTTCGGACTTACTTTTGGATGCCTAGGACCAAAATTCCTAAAAAAAAACAAACAAAAAACAAAAAACCCACACATGACCTGGCCATCCAATCATGTTCTGACTTTTGAGGTCACTACGCAAAGACAACTCACCGCTTGTTTTTTTTTTTTATGTCATCCTTATTGCTTCCCCTCGCAAATGTCTCAGTGTGTGCTATTTAGCCTACAAACAGCCCAGTAAGCTTGGGAATTTAAAAAAATATATATTATTAATTTTTATACCACTTTATGTCACAGCAGATTTCTCTGCGTGAAATTCGGGCTGCTCTCCCCGGGGAGAGCGAGCGTGTCGCCACAAGTGCAGCGCCTACCCATTATTTTTTTTTTCTTTTTCCTGTCTGCAATTGTATTTGTTTCCCTATCAGAGTGGTTTTTTTCTACAGAATTTTGCCTTGTTGCCGTGGGTTCTTTTAGGTGCGCCAAATAATGAAGTGTAACACACGGAACCTCGATTTATCGTCTCATCCGAAAGACTAGCGCCCAGACCACCACTCATGGTCCAATGGATGGGGGAAAAGTTTTGGGCCCAAACGGGATTCAAACCACCGCATACTCCGACCCGGACTTTTCGCTTACTAGGCAGCCGCATTACGTAACTCCTAGACCTTGAATGGGTGACCTTTCGTACACCTTGGCTTCGGTACAGTCCCCCAGTTCGCCCCGCTGTAATGGATACCTACCTCTTCAGGGACAGGGAAGGTGAAGCAGCGAGGGAAAAGATAGGTGTAGGTATGGCCTCTACTCAACAATGCAGGCCCCTCGAGAAGCTGAGGTCTCTGACACCTTGAGCCCAAACGACCGCAAAAAGGTTACGGGAACACCTTTACTTTCACCCCTGAAGAGGGGAGGTATCCATTTACGGGTGGGTGAACTTGGAGGCTGTACTGAAGCAACGGAGCATGACCAGTACAGTCACTCATCCGTGAGGCAACCACATTCGACGCAGCAAAGCTTCGGGGAGAGAGGTGCTCTGACCACTGAGGTGTCCCGTACTCTAGTCCCACAGTGTATCAAGAGTACAAAGACATAGCAGTGGATGTGAAACATTCTGCTCTGTATTAAGCCTACTTTTCGTCCTACTAATAATCTTACCTCACGGAATATTTCATTTTGGAATGGTTAATTTTAGCATAGGACATGGTCAAAATAATCAATAATCATCGTAAAGGTGAAGGTGAATAGGCCTAGCCATAATAATATATACTACAGTCTGTCTATTCGTATAAATTCGGCTGTGTCCATTTAGATAACAAGGATCTGGTTCTGTATCTACACCAACTGTAATTTCCAGTAAAAATGAACTTTATCTGGTAACCTATCGTTCCCATTTTATAATCTTTTTGTTTGTTTTTTGTAAAAATGAAAGTAGTATTCCAGAAGATCTTAGTTCAGAAGCCTTCGCAACTGAATCCTCTGCATTTATGGTTTTGTTGTTGCTGTTGTTGTTTTGTTTAAACTCATATCATGAAAATGTGTCATCTGTTCGTTTCCGGGATTCCGATTTCTTGTCTACTTCTGCGACTCGTATTGGTGTGTGTGTGTGTGTGTGTGTGTGTGTGTGTGTGTGTGTGTGTGTGTGTGTGTGTGTGTGTGTGTGTGTGTGTGTGTGTGTGTGTGTGTGTGTGTGTTTGTTGTCTGTGTGTCTGTGTTCGTGTGTGTGTGTGTGTGTGTTTTGTCTGTGTTCGTGTGTGTGTGTGTGTGTGTGTGTGTGTGTGTGTGTCTGTGTCTGTGTGTCTGTGTCTGTGTGTCTGTGTCCGTGTGTGTGTTGATAAACGAACACAACGGAACCTAATCTTAAAGTTGCTTTTGCATTTGTTATGCATTTGATTTGGCAGGGGGGGGGAAGGGGGGGGGGGGGGGGCGCAAAGAAGCTTTTTGACCTGACCTGACCTCCATACTTTTTTTATTCTCTTGTTCCTTGGCTAGAGTTCCAATCGATCAAATCAATCAGGGTTCACCAGTGGTGAGATTTTGCATACACCACCAGTTGCCCGTGTGTGTGTGTGTGTGTGTGTGTGTGTGTGTGTGTGTGTGTGTGTGTGTGTGTGTGTGTGTGTGTGTGTGTGAGTGTGATAGCTTAAAGTCTCACACACACGCGCGCGCGCGCGCGCGCGCGCGAATGCGTGCGTGCGTGCGTGCGTGCGAGCCTGCGGACCCTGACTATAACTAACAAACCGTACCAACACAAACACACCGACAGAGATACTATTGTTGACTGAAAATGTTTCCTTCTTTTGATACCACAATACCTACGTTATTGATAACAATGTCAGAGAGAATCAAGTCAATTCTTTTATTTCGAGGATAATGAATAAACACTCGTGTGCTTTTTTCAATCCCGTCCCCGTCCTTATCAGGGACTACATCAATTGATATAAAGAACACCTCTAACAGCAATAATAAACCAATTAACAAAAACAAGAGACAACAAGAACAGTAACAAACAGAAGACAAGAAACAAGGACAGAAGACAATATTAATAAAAATTAATAGCAAAAAGGGCACACACACAGAGCTAAGATAAGAAATAAACAGTAAAATGATGAATATGATGAGAGAGAGAGATAGAAGAGGAGAGAGAGAGAGAGAGAGAGAGAGAGAGAGAGAGAGAGAGGAGAGAGAGAGAGAGAGAGAGAGAGAGAGAGAGAGAGAGAGAGAGAGAGAGAGGAGAGAGAGAGAAGAGCAAGGAAAGGCAAAGGCAGCGAAGGCAAGGAAAGGCAAGGCACATTCTCTTATCCGAGGATAATAAGCACTCGTGTGCTTTTTTACATCCAGTCCCCGCCCTTATCAGAGATAAGATCTAGATAAAAACCTTTAACTAAACAACAACAATAATGATCCAAATACCAAGAACAAGAAACTATACCCAGTACCAAACCACAGATAAGAAATATGGACAGCAAGACCATAATAAGGTAATAAAAAAAATAATGCACTAATTAAAAAAAAAACGGAAATGAGAAATAACAATCAACTAATGATTTTGATTTTTTGTTTGTTTGTTTGTTTTTTGAGAGAGAGAGAGAGGAGAGAGAGAGAGAGGAGAGAGAGAGAGAGAGAGAGAGAGAGAGAGAGAGAGAGAGAGAGAGAGTGTGGAAATTTCAAGGCTATACAACAAAACGGAGATCAACTGAGCTTTCCAATAAATACTGACCTTTACAATAGCCTAGCCTACCATCCAACCCTACCGGTTTTACCACAGGCCTAAACACACACACACACACACACACACACACACACACACTGAAATCCTGTGCCAATATTCCCGTCTTCTACACATTCACACACACACACACACCAAAATCAAAGCTTACCTCCTGGACGGTTCGAAACGTCAACAAATCACTTGCTTCTCCCTCCATCATTCAACGTCATGAAAATTAGGCCGACGCTTTGGTTAGGCTAAGAGTGCACACGCATAGGCCTACACAACTGCTTATGAAAAGCAGGACACACAGACACACACACGCACTCGCAAGCAACATGTACTTTACTAGCCTTATAGGCCAGCCTAGACTAGGCCTAGCGCCCTACGCTTGCTTTTTCCAGCAGTAGCAGTGCTTTCTAAAATGGCAAGACGGCCTACTTTGCATAGCTTAAGCCGACGGTCGGCCTTCGATCGTCTCCCGAGCTTGCATTTCAAAGCCAGCTTAGAGAGAGAGAGGGAGAGAGAAAGAGAGAGAGAGGGGGGGGGGGGGGGGGGGGGGGGGGGGGTTAGGATTGATAAGGTGGTGAACGAGGGGGGTGGGGAGTAGGGATGGTGGTGGTGGACAGAAATCGCAGACTGGGAACGATAGGGGAAAAAAAATAATGAAAGGACGGCTGTATTGCAAGCTCAGATGAGACGGCTTGGTATAAAAATAGATCGAACTATAATTAGCCTGTGTTGATTTGGGTTCCATTTTTCTGTCTCTTCTTGTCTTGGATTTGTGTGTTTTTCTGTCTGTTAGTGGATTTGTCTGTTGGTCAGTCTGTTTGTCTGTCCGTCCGTCCGTTCGTTCGTCTGTGTCTGTCTGTCTTTCTCTCTCTCTGAAAAAAAAGTATATTATATTGATGTCAGTTTCCCTACTGATTTGTTTTTGTTGATGGCAGATTTCGAAGAACAATTTCAATATCCTCTCTCTCTCTCTCTCTCTCTCTCTGGTTAGGGATTGTGTGTTTGTTGAATACATAATTATCTCTTTTGTCTTAAACAAGTATTAATGTACCTCATGGGAATTATGTATTTGTTGAATGCATACTTATCTCCTTTTTACAATTTTGGTGATGGGTGATGTTTTTCCTTCTTGTTTTTGCTTTCTGCTTTATCTTTTTTAAAAAAAATTATTTATTTTACTTTTCTCCTGTTTTGGTAGGTGTTTTTTTTTTTTTTACCCCCTAATCAGGGCAAGGGCCCGATGAAAAAAAAGCATGTAAATGCTTACTCTGTTACCCTTGAAAAATAAAGATTATTCATTCATTTATTCTCTGGGAGGTGGGGGTGGGGGTTGTTGACGGAATAGCCTGGTGGTTAGAGACACCTGTTCAAAGGGATTTCCCCCCCCCCCCCCCCCCCCTGGAGTTAACACTATAAACCTAGGTCCCGTGTGTAAACGCACGCTGTACGTCTTGCACACACGTTCAATCCTGTTCTGCCTGTCAGAAGAGTAGGTCACATACATACATACATACATACATACATACATACATACATACATACATACATACATACATACATACATACATACATACATACATACATACATACATACATACATACATATTTGTCCGTCGTGTTCGATGATGACCTCCAAAACAGCAGAGGAGTCAGTTGCTGTTGCAGAAATTGGGCAGAAATTTGATTATAGTGGAGATGCCTTGCCCACAGCACACCCCCACTCTCTCAGCCAAGAGGGCATAAGGACAGTCAGCGTTGAAAATGTTCTCCAAAGGCCAACTAGCCCCCAGGGCTGGAGCACATAAGGACTGTGCAAGTCAAGCCTCCTAGTCAGAGTCATAGTCGATCACTATAGACTAAGCTGTAAAGTGGGATTCCATACATACATAGCCTACATACATACATCTATGTGTGCGCACCAGACGCTGTGCCAGGATAAACACCTATGCCTACACCATGTGTGTGTGTGTGTGTGTGTGTGTGTGTGTGTGTGTGTGTGTGCGCGCGTGCGTGCGCACGCGCACACACACACTCACACGCATGCACGTGGGCGTGTAAAAGTTCTTGTATAGATCTATTAATTAACAATTCTTGTATTCGGCAATACGTCAGTCCCTCTATCCAGTGCTGTAAAGTATCTAGGAGTCGTTATTGACAACACACTCTCCATGCAAAAATTCATCACCCAGACCTGTCAGTCATGCTACTATAAACTACTACGGCGTATTAGTGCAATTCGAAAGTACCTGTCCACTGATGCAACATCCAAACTAGTCACTTCTCTTATTCTTTCACGTCTGGACTATTGCAATTCTCTTTTGGCTGGTCTGCCAGCATCATCTATCCACTCCCTCCAACGTATACAAAACTCTGCAGCTCGACTGGTCCTCAGAAAGAAAAAATCTGAGCACATTACTCCTCTCTTGCAATCTCTCCACTGGCTGCCTGTGCCACAGAGAGTAAACTATAAGATCAGTACTCTCTGTTATAAATGTCTCCACAAAACAGCACCCTCTTACCTCTGTGAATGTCTTCACGTGTACACACCTTCTCGTTCCCTCCGCTCGGCTGCAGATACCTTATCCTTAAAAATACCTAGATTCAACCTATCTACCGTTGGCCGCCGCTCTTTCTCTATTTCTGGTCCATCAATCTGGAATGACCTCCCTCTCTCCCTTCGGCAAAAGCCTACATATGACACTTTAAAATCTAACCTCAAGACACACTTGTTTCAAACCTAAGATTTTTGCCTTCTGTATTCATTTCAATTTTGTCCCTGCCTTCAACATTTGAAATTCCCTTCACCCTGCCTAAATGTTTAGTCTCTATAATGTGTGTGTGTGTGTGTGTGTGTGTGTGTGTGTGTGTGTGTGCGTGCGTGCGTGCGTGCGTGCGTGCGTGCGTGCGTGCGTGCGTGCGTGCGTGCGGTGCGTGCGCGCGCGCGCGCGCGCGCGCATGTGAGTGTGCTTTCGAATTTGCTAGAATTATTCATTGTCATTGGTTGCTTGTTTGTCGTGAGGGTCGAGTGCAAGCGCTTTGATTTGTTTTTGCAAGATATAGCGCTATATAAAATTCCATGTATTATTATTATTATTATAACAATTATGGCTTATGTCACACTGTTGTATTCTTTTATTTTGAACGCCTAGGGCTCGAAAAAGACTACGCACTAGATCTATACAAGCCCAAAGATTTATCATCACGATCATCATCATTTTCATCATCACCATCATCATTACTGAGGAAAAGATCGATTGGCGATGCATCTGCAACTTCGTGATAACTGAGGCCAAACTGAAGCCTACTGGATCTAACAGGCCCTTGAGCTTGTTCTAAGGTTTCGACTGGAGTTAACATCAGTTCTGACTCCACTCTCCCCAAAAGTCCTTCGAATGAGACTTTAAGCCGAGGCCCCGTGTGCGGACGCACGCAGAACATCTTACGCACACGTTAAATCCTGTTCCGCTTTTCGTAAGAGTAGGCCATCGTGTGCCGGTAGGAACAGATGACAATAATTATTTACAAAACTGCATACACACGGGGACCGGATGAAAAAAAGCACATGATTGATTATGCTGTTATCCTCGATATAAAAGAATAAATAAATAAAATAAATAAATAACGTCACACAGTGACACAAGCTGTCGTGGTCAGTCAGATCTAATATCTCAGCAGTTAGAGCATCGAACGCAAATTTGATATAACGGCAATGGAGAGCACAGCGGGCTGCGGTACCATTGGAACTGGAAGCTGAAACCAAAGGCCAAAATATAGTTCTTAACAAGCATTCTTATCTTTTTTTGCCACACAACTGGGGCGTAATGCCTACTTACTTCACTCTGCCTAGTCGGGCCAACGCTGTGGATTTATTATGAAAAGTATTTGTGAAAGGATTTTAAATGAATGTCTTAGCTTTCATTCTTTCACCTCCAACTGTCATTTTGTTTTTGTTTTGTTTCATGGGGTCATGACAACACAAAAGTTGCTGTTTATGTCTTCTCTGTTCCCATTATGCTGAAGTGATGCAAGGAAAACAAAACTGAATTGTCTCCCTTCTAAAATCTTTCCTCAGAGAAGTGAAGAAAACAATCGTGGGAGGGCCGTGTCATATTCGTGTGACCAAACACAACGGCGAAGCGAGATAAAGGAAAACTAATATTTTCGCCAACTGTGAGACAAAATTACACCATAGCACAAGTTTGTTACTAAAGGGTGTGTTAATAACATACCATGGCAATGCAGAATATGATAAATGCCGTCAAAGGGACGGCGCTTGGTGTTGCTGAATATTTTTCTCCAGTCTTGAAGGTAGGTTCGGAAGTCACGAACCAGGATGATTTTAGTGTTGCTACACTACTCGTGGATCTCTTTTTGTTTCTTTACAGTTGCCAAAGTTAGTATAAGCGTGAAGTATGGGATGAGAATCGAAGAACTGCTGGTAAAGTACAGCTTTCTGTGTAGCTTTAATTCAGTGTTATCTCACGCAGGTATCGCGATGACTGATGAATCCAATCAAAACAATATGACTGTGTGTGCAGCAGACGACAAGTTGTCCTTTCCATGGGAATGGGACAGTTTCGATTGGTTTCAGACAAGAACACCCCCTGCGTCATTTCTGCCCCAAACACTCACCGTGTAGTCTGATCTGTTTCATAACCATTTACTGATAAATCACTGATCAGGCTGTACATTTTCAAAAAAGACAAAGTCGAATGGCCTTGGCTTTGTACACAAATAAGCCTCCACAGAAAACAGCTGGTACAGTGGCAGCTTGGGCCAGACTCTGATGCTTTTTTTAAAATATATACCACTTTATGTTACAGCAGATTTCTCTTCGTGAAATTCGGCTGCTCTCCCTGGGGAGAGCGCGTCGCCACAAGTGCAGCGCCTACCCATTATTATTATTTCTTCTTCAGGGATGGTGTCTAAACACTGACACCTGTGTGCATGCTGGTTTTTTAAAAATAATTTTGTCATCGCTCCTACCAGCACATGATGGCCTGCTCTTCTGAAAGACGGAATGGGGTTTTAATGTGTACGCAAGATGTTCTGCATGCGTTCACACACGGGCCTGGTTTATAGTCTCGTCTGAATGACTTTGACATTTCAGTTCAATTTTTTCGTCAAACTGGGAAGATAGGCGAGGCTGGGATACGAACCCAGAAACTCACGGTTTACATATTGGCAGGCGAACGTCTTAACCATCCTGCCACCTTCCTTTTCTTTGATAAGCTCTTCAGCCTTATAAATGTTGTCAGAGTACTGATATATTTTTCTTATGTGCCTTTATTAATATCATACAAAATATATTACATAATGTATGAATTATAGGCTAGGCCACCATGGTAAGCAAAAGTTTGGCTAGGACCGGAGAGTTGTGTACACCTTTGACCAGTAAATGATTTAAAAATCATGATGATGTGTAGTTGTGACTTTGTAAGCTTCCATTTTTTTGTATGGAAAATATCAAAGACTATTCATCATCCAACCACATGGTTAACAATATCTCATAATTGGATGAGCTGCTTTCAATCATTCATTGAATCATTTTGGCCTTTTCCTACTGGAAGAAGATACCACTTTATTTATCATATTTATATATGCGAGTAGCTGAAAAGTGAAATAGAGTTCTAACCAATTCTATCTGAGTATCTTGCTGTCATAAAAACCCAAAATTTATTTAGAACTTCATTGTCACAATCGTTGAATCAATTTCAGTGCCTGGCTTATCTACTCTTTGCCATTCTCTTCCACATCCAGCCACAACGATTATCCCCTTCACACTTGTCATTTTCCTGCTTACCCTTTTTTTCTGATTCTCTGTTGTGGGTCATAAGCATTGACTGTTGACTGTTATCTTTGATGCCTACAATGTAATTAAAAAAACCCAACTAATATTTATATAAAAACTAATAACTTGTAGAAAGTCTAATTTATGTGTAATTCTTGTGATTTTTATTAATTTGATGAATGCATGCTTTTGTGTTCACCTGCTCTGAGATTGCTTTTAAAAATATTGTGATGACTATGAACTGAGGTATTATAATCATGGAATAGAATTTAATAATTTATACACTTTAATGAGAAAGAAAAACATGTGCATGTTTTTTGTGTGTGTGTGTGTGTGTGTGTGTGTGTGTGTGTGTGTGTGTGTGTGTGTGTGTGTGTGTGTGTGTGTGTGTGTGGACCATGGGTTTTTTTGGTCACTGAATTATATTTCTTTATCCCTGAAGTTGGAATGTGGCTACCTTCATGGTAGGCAAAAACGGTTGTATAGACAGAACCTCACAGTAAATTAGTAAACCATGGAGGCTCTAGCCAAGGACAAAAAAAAAAGTTCTTTTTTCTGGTTCCTTGGTTCACCAATTGTGAGTTTTTTGTATGTTATGTACATGTGACCATTTTTGCCTACCTTGAAGCATTGAAGGTATAGATCTAGATATAGATCTATGTCTTTATTCTGACTTTATTTGAGAGTATCATATGATGAGAAGATATAAACTATACAATATACATGCAGACTGTCTGAATCGGGTTTAAAAATGAATTATATTTCTTATGCAATTTTACATTTTTATCCTCAGGAATCCAAGTTCAAGGAAACTGGAGTGCTGACTCCTGAAGAGGTGAGAATTGATAAAGCTGGTGTAGTTTGTCTATTATGATAATTGATATATGTATTATATATATATTGTTCTTTTGTTGTTGTCAGGATAATGAGCTTTTAGAACAAAAGCTTGTAGATTGTACTTTAAGTTTAACCAAGCAAGCTGTTGAGTACATTTTGAGGACACTTACTTACTGACTTAGTTAAATGTGTCATTTTGTGCACACATTATAAGTACTATCTGGTATGAGTATCCCTTTGTGGAAAATTTATGGCTGGAATGACACAGCTATGCACATGAATTTAATTTTATAATGTGTGTAGTGTAAAAAGACTAACACTGTAACAGTAATGCTTGGAAAAGAGTACATCTCTCTTACTGTGTGTGTGTGTGTGTGTGTGTGTGTGTGTGTGTGTGTGTGTGTGTGTGTGTGTGTGTGTGTGTGTGTAGTTATTATATTTTTCCGTGGATAATGGAACAAACTCAATGACTCATGTGCTTTTTTACATCCTGTCCCTGTATGTATGCAGTTTTGTCAATTTTGTCATCCGTTCCCATTGTGTGTGGTTGTGTGTGTGTCTGTGTGTGTGTGTGCTGATGAGTGAGTGAGTGAGTGAGTGAGAGAGAGAGAGAGAGAGAGAGAGAGAGAGAGAGAGAGAGAGAGAGAGAGAGAGAGAGAGAGAGAGAGATTAAAAAGAAAATGAAAAATACAGTTTTATTTTGAGGAAGAGAGAGAGAGACTGAGACAGAGAGTGACTTGTTCATTAAATCAACAACCAATTCACTCAGCATTTAAAAAAAACAACAAAAAACCCACTTCTCACTGACAGTTCAGGCACTGGTATAGTACAATGCAGAGCACCATTTTAAATACTGTTTTATGTAATTTTGTAATTTTCATGCTGGCCCAATATATGGAGGGTAAGTTACACTGCACTAACAAAAGGTGGATGTGTGTGTGTGCTCATCTGTTTTCAGTTTGTGGCTGCTGGGGATCACCTGGTGCATCACTGTCCTACCTGGCAGTGGGTAAAGGGGACGAGGCCAAAATAAAACCCTACCTGCCCCCAGAGAAGCAGTTCCTCATCACACGCAATGGTGAGCAGTTACCTGCTTGACCACAGCGTTTTCCTTTTTGCTTTAATGTGGTTTTTTTTGGTTCAGTGGTTTTGTTTGTTTCTCGGCTTGAGCTCCAAGATTGACCAATGGGTGAGATTCTGCATATATTTTATATGCAACCATTTATAACCGACCATTAAGGTGGGACATGGGGGTCGAAACTGATGAAATTTTGTTTACAAGCCTGTGCTAAAAGTTGTGTCATATATTGAAAGGGCATCACTTGTAAAGCATAAAAATATAAGAATTATTTAGTTTTGTGCTTTGTTGCCATGGAAACAATCCAATATGGCCACCAAAATAAAATGTTTCCAAACTCCTAAACCTTTTTATCTAAACAAGTTGAAGTAACCTGTTTCTACAGATATATTTTACAACCTGAATTGTTTAAAGTCACACAGGTAAATCTTCATAAATGTATCCAACAATTTTCTGTTCTAAAAAAACATGATTTGGGGCATTTTTGGACCCGTGTCTACCCGTAAGTCACAGCAGATTTCTCTGCATGAAATTTGGGATGCTCTCCCTGAGGAGAGCATGTTGCCACAAGATCAGTGCTACCCATTATATATGTTGTTTTTTTCCTGTCTGTTCTGTATTTGTTTCCTTATCAGAGTGGCTTTTTTCTACAGAATTTTGCCAGGGACAACTCCTTTGTTGCTGTGGGTTCTTTTACATGCGCTAAATAATTATGTGTAACACATTGACCTGGTTTATTGTCTTATCAAAAGAATAGCACCCTGATCACCACTTATGGTCTAGTACATGTAGTAGATGGTGGGGGGGTTTCTGGCCCAAATGGGGATCAAACCACCACTCACTTTGAACCCAGACGTTTTGCTTTCTAGGGATGTATATGTTATCTCTAGACCACCATTCCACATTGACCCTGGCAAAATTCCTTAGAAAAAAGCCACTCTGATAGGGAAACAAAAAAACAGTCGCATACAGGAAAAAGAAGAAAAAAAATGGGTAGGCGCTTGCACTTGTGGCGACGCCTCTCCCCAGGGGAGAGCAGCCTGAATTTCACGCAGAGAAATCTGCTGTGACATAAAGTGGTACAAAATACAAAATACAAAAATCATAACAAGTGCAGTACTGTAAATAATGATGTGGATGTGTGGGGGGGCAGTGCCATGCTACAAGCGAGTGAAGCAGATGGACACCCACCAAGAGGACCAGGAGAAGGTGATAGAGGAGAACGACCAGGATGGGGGCTGGGTGGATACCCACCACTTCGCACGTGAGTCTGGTGTCTCATTGTTTTGACTGGTTATTCTTGTGTCGTTCCTTTTTCTTGTGTTAGTCTTGTGTCTCCATTCCTTTTCTTGTGTTCGTCTTGCGCGTCATTCCTTTTTTCCTTGTGATATCTTGTGTTCATTCCTAAATTTACTTGTAGCATTGTGTTTCATTGTTTTTTACTTATTATTCATGTGTTCATTCCTTTCTGTTGTTTGTTACTTGTGTCTCATTGATTTTACTTTTGTAGTCTTGTGTCTCATTGATTTTACTTGTTAGTCTTCTTGTGTCTCATTGTTTTTTTACTTGTTAGTCTTGTGTTCATTGTTTTTACTTGTTAGTCTTGTGTCATCCATTGTCTTTATTTTACTTGTGTTTCATTCCCTTTATTTAGTCTTGCATTCCCATTTCTTTACTTGTGTAGGTCTTTGTTTCCATTCCTTTTACTTGTTAGTCTTGCATCCCATTTCTTTTACTTGTTTGTTTTCATTCCTTTTACTTGTTAGTCTTGCATCCCATTTCTTTTTTACTTGTTATTTACTTGTGTTTGCATTTTCTTTTACTTGTTAGTCTTGCATCCCATTTCTTTTACTTGTTAGTCTTGTGTTTCATTCCTTTTACTTGTTAGTCTTGTGCCCTATTCCTTGATTGTTATGGACATCTTTTTTTCATTTTTGTTGGAGGTGGGTTATGTTTTTGCTTAAAAAAACTTCTTATTGATGTTGCAGTCAATAAGTTTTATCTGTTGGATTTTAAAATAAAAAATTTTTATGTTTACTTAAGTCTTTTTTATATTGTTTATGTAAGGGATCACAAATTTTCTGATGCTCGTATCCTGGAAATTTAATGAGTTGATCAGTACACATGCTCACTGTAGTGATTAGAAAGATGTGAAGAAGAGTTTCAGTATCAAGTTCTGTGGATGTGGTTTATGTCTCACAGCCTCAGAGAATGTGACCGCTGTACAAGAAGGAATTTCGGAAATGACGCTGGATGCTAAAGTGAGTACTACAGTGTGATGTGTGGAAGGTATGAGGGGGTTTTTTTTTTTTGTGTTTAGGGTTTTTTTTTTTTCTGTTCCTCATCTAGAAGGTTCAGCAATGGTGGACTTTTGCTATTTTTTCCACCATGAAGGAAGCCTTGTTCTGACTTTGTGGATGCATGCTGGGTATGTTTGTTGTTTTCTGTAACCCACTTAACACTGACATGAATGACTGGATCTTTAACGTGCATATTTGATCTTCTGTGTGTGTTTATATACATGAAGTGAATTAAGGCACTGGCAGGTCTGCATTTGAATTTAACCTGGGAGATTGTAAAAATATCCCCACTGTTGATTCACCAGACACCTCCAGGATTAAAACACACAACGTCATGGACCCATGTTTATTTTTTTTATCTCCATTTATTTCTTCCCTGCTCCCATGGTTGTGTAAGTTCATACCAGGGTCGTAATCGAAGTTGCTTTTTGTTAGAATATGTTCACTTGGGTGCTGTGAAGCGACACATTTAATCATCAGGTTGTTTTTGTCTACCACCATTATTAGTAATACTCTGAATCAAAACCATAATAATAATTTCCTGCAGAAAAATGAAGATGCCTCCTCCTCCTCTTCTTTTTTTTCTGTCTAGTTTTGGGTACTTCAGCCAGAGTTGCTAGGTTAACCCAATGGTGAGATGTTTTGTATGTGTGCGACCATGTTTACCCACCATTATGGTAGCTGCATCCTGACTTGGGGGATGGTGTCTAAACATCACACATGTGTTCATAAGTTAGTTTAAGTCTGTCCCGAGCCTATAGAGGCTCATCAGGCCGGTGCTTATCCCGGTTTCTGTGGCGTTAAGCGACTGAGAGTCATAGACTCCCCCCTGGACAGGACGCCAGTCTATCGCAGGGTTAACCCCCAACACAAGGTTGGTACCCCTTTTACACCTGGGTGGGGTGAGAAAATAGCCGTAAAGTGCCTTTTCCAAGCGCACAACGCCAAAGCCGATAGCTGGGATCGAACCCACAACCTTTAGATTACGAGTCCAACGCCCTAACCACTAGACTACAGCGGCGGCTACACATGTCATGTGTTCATGCATTGGTTTAATTCTGTCACCCATTCCTACTGGCACAGAATGGCTCACTATTAGGAAATGCAGAGTGGGTTTTCAATGTCTGTGTGAGATGTTCTGCGTGAATTCTCACAATCGGTCTTGGTTTATTGTCTCCTCTGAAGGACTTTTGGGGGAGTGGATTAAGATCACGAAGTCGAGGCTTGTGCATGACATGCACACATCTCATCTGCTCACACAACACACTACATTCACCACACACAACACACACACACACACACACACACACACACACACAACACACACACACCACACACACACACACACACACACACACACACACCACACACACACACACACACCCACACACACACACACACACACACACACACACACACACACACACACACCACACACCAACACTCACAACACCTCACACACACAACACACAACACACAACAACACACACAAACACACACACACACACACACACACACACACACACACACACACACACACACACACACACACACACACACACACAGATCCACCTCTCTGCATGAACTTCACTGACGTGTCTGTCTGGATTGCAGGACACCCCCCCTCCAGCAGCCCTCCCCGCCAATGACGATGATGATGAAGATGAAGAAGCAGAAGACATGGAGGCTTTTGAACAGAGTGGTATGCTGGATGCAGTGGATAAGGTTGGTACATCAGGGTTATGGCTCAATATGTGTAAGTCTGTAGACTGTACATACATGATGGTGAGCAGAGCTGCTAATGCATACATGTGGTTCTTCTGGCAATCCAAGTTCCATACATTTTTGACTGAGTGATGATTTGGGGCTTCAGTCCCATGGGTTCATTCTTCTTCTTTTGTCGAATGCTCAGACAGCAACTGTTGTTATCTGTTGTATGAGGGAAAATACATTGCACTGCCGTTAAGCGCCTGACAAGTGAGGCCTAGCACATCCAACTTCATTGTGGGAGAGAATTGATTTCCTGAATGTTTTTGTGGAAAAAATGCAGGAGAATGGACCAAGAAGGCAGAAAACAGACAAGAAGGAGGTGACAGGATGAAAAGAAGCAAAGCAGAAACAGAGGGCTAGAGAAGAGGGAGTTTGTAGCACAGAATTTCCAGAAGGTGGGGATGCTATTTATACTGACAGGGTCCCAGCATCCCCATGGGAGACCATTTGTTCATGAAGTCATGGGTTGAGATTTTGGCAGTGTTGTCTGGTGAAGTAAGTGGGCTTTTGCAATTTCCCAAGTCCAGTTAAAGCTCTAGTTGTGGTGCCCTAGTGACAGAGTTAAAGGAAAAGATTAACTTTTTTTTTTTTGTCATGAAAGATGAGGTTAAGGATGACTCTAAGATACATGATTTTTTCCTCTGTTCCTTGGTTAGTGCTGTGAGGTTCTCCAGTGGTGAGATTTTGTATATGTGACTGTTTTTTGCCCACCTTGAAGGTAGCCACTCTCTGACTTCTGGGATGTATTCTGGGTATGTTCATGTTTCATTAATCAACCAAACGCTGACATGAATGACATGCATATTTGATCTTCTGCCTGTATACATACGCAAAGGGAATTAAAGCACTGGCAGGTCTGCACTTGACGTTGACCTGGGAGATCATAAGAATCCCCACCCTTAATTCACCAGATGTCACTGAGATTCGAACCCACAATTTCATGGACCCATAGGATTGAAGTCGCACGGTCTTAACCTCTCAGCTACAGCGTTTGTTGAGTATATTAAGGTGTGATTGTTCTGAATACCTTTTTTTATGTAACGCTGGATAGCTCAGTGGTCAGAGCGCTCGCTTTCCCCTAGTCAAATTAAGCAGCGTCGAGCGTGGTTACCAGTTGGATGGGTAACTGTTTGCGCGCCTTGGCTTTAGTATAGTCCCCCCAGTTCACCCAGTTGTAAATGGGTACCTGCCCTCTATAGGGTCAGGGAAGGTAAAGCAGCGAGGGAGAGGAGATGGGCGCCGCCCACAATATGCTGGCCCCTAGAGAAGCTGAGGTCTGTAATGCCTCGCTCCCCTACGACCGCTTAGGTTATGGGACACCTTTACCTTTTACCTTTTAACGTCACACAGCTGTCAGTTTCCTTCACTTTCAGCTCCTCTCAGCTGCTAATTAATCCATCCCATTCCAGCCCAGCTGGGGCCAGTTGGTGCTATTTATAGCAAGAACTGACCACACTTGGACTATGTAAAAAAAAAAGGGTGCGCTAAATATAGCACTCTTGACTGAGTGATGCTGGATTTGTGCATTGTGGTCACCCCCTATCAACAGAAGTGTTTTATGGTGTTCTGTGTCTGGTGGTCAGAGCTCCATGGTGGTGGAACAGGCGTCCTCAGAGGCCGCAGCAGAGGGGGCAGCCGGGGGTGAAAGTGGCATCGTCCAGACTCGAACCTACGACCTGCACATCTCTTACGACAAGTATTACCAGACCCTCGCCTCTGGCTGACTGGCTACGATGAGGCAAGTTCTGTTCCACGGTATTAATTTGTGCCGCATGGTTTTTGTGATCATACACAGTCTATTATGTTGGTTTCTGTGTGAGTTGGTATGAAAGTCATGGCAAAGTGGAGACCATGATGATGTGATAGTCCACCACGAAATGAGTTGCATTGCATTTGACCAACTTTTCTGCCAGGAGTGATTTTAGGCAGGTGGCAGTCAGGTTGTTGATTTTGATTGCTTTTTATATACAGCTGTTGCCTAAGGCAAAGTTAAGGGCAGAAGGAAAAGAGGCAGACCACCAACATCCTACATTGCCAACATCACTGAGGTCAGTTGTCTGGGAGGGCTAGAGGAGATTGTAGAACTCAGCAGAGACAGAGAAAGATTTAGGGAATGTTACTTTTAAAAAGCAATAAGCTCCCTCTCATTCACTCAGCCAGGCAGCCAAGCGACAAGTCTGAGTTGAGAAGTTAGCATGTATGTCTGGAAAGATAGCAGCATTTCTTGCTAGTTGAAAGTGGAAATACTGAAATGCTTAGTACAGCCTGTCATGCTATATGGCTGTGAATCCTGGACACAAAAGACAATGAAAAAAAAATCGAAGCAGCTGAGATGTTGTTTTTTTTTGTTTTTGTTTTTTTAGAAGGCTGCGCAGTCAGTTGAAGTTATGTTAGTTCACTTAATCATGTAGATTCAGATTCGAAAAGATCAAAAGATACAAAAACTGGACAGGATTGAAGTTTCAGATATGTAAGGTATTATTGCTTTGCAACAGAATGAGAGGAAGAGTTGTCTGTGTACTATAGGTGGGCCTGTGATGCGATATGTGGACGGGAATATATCAAAGTCAAGTCAAAATTTTATTTCCAGATTGTACATTGAGTAAGCAATAAATTTGCTTTTTTTCATCAAGCCATCTATCCAGCAAAAGAATTAAAACAAAACAAAACTTCTTTTTTTTTAACCGTAAAAAGACCACTTAAACAAAAGGATATCCAATCCATAACACTCAAACCAACCAAAAACTTCAAAACGACAAATCTCCCATAATGACAATGATACAATTTTGGAACAACATGATAATCACCCATCACCACACAAAGCAATAACACAACAACAACCCAAAAACAAATGAAATAAGATTAAATAAAATTTAAAATAAAACCAATTGAAAAGGACTGGGGAAAGGGGATATCAAGGAGGAATGGAGGAACACATAGAATCAGCCAGATAAAGACAATGACAACACAAGTTCTACAATTAAGAACCCCCACCTAATAATACTTAAAAAAAAAAAATTTAGTTAACTAGACTATCAAACAAATGTGTGTGTGTGTGTGTGTGTGTGTGTGTGTGTGTGTGTGTGTGTGTGTGTGTGTGTGTGTGTGTGTACATGATGTGTTGGGTGTTTAACGGCGTGTGGTGCCCTGTGCAGAACAAGAGGCCGTTGACCGTGGAACAGATGTACGAAGATTTCAGCCAGGACCACGCCAAAAAAACCGTCACCATGGAAACACACCCCAATCTCCCTGGTCCCCCCATGGCTTCAGTGCATCCGTGTCGGTGAGTTAGACAGACACTCAGACAGACAGACTGACAGACAGACAGATTGATAGACACAGAAAGACAGATTTGCTGGATTCTGTTCATATGTATATATTTATTTCCTCAGCTAGAGCTCGAAGGCTCACCAATGGTGAGCTTTTGCGTATGCCACTGTTTGTTGTTTTTTTTTTCCATGAAGGTAGCTGCATTCTGACTTTGGGGATGTGTGGTGGGTATGTTCGTGTTTCCGTAACCCTCCGAGTCCCGACATGAATTACAGGATCTTTAACATGCATATTTGATCTTTTGCATGTGTACATACATGAAGGGAATTATAAAGCACTGGTAGGTCTGCACTTGAAGTGGACCTGGGAGATCAATAAGAATCCCCACCCTTAATTCACCAGACGCTGCCGAGATTCGAACCCATGACTTATGGACCCGTAGGACTGATGTTGAATGGTCTTAACCACTCAGCTATAGCATCTGTCAATTCATGGACATGACGCTTGTGATATTTTCTGTACAGAAGAAATGTATGTATACATGTGGGGATGTCATGTATTGTAATAATCATGTTTTCTGCTGGCTGTTTTCAGACATGCAGAGGTGATGAAGAAGATCATACAGACTGTGGCTGAAGGAGGGGGAGAGCTGGGTGTCCACATGTATCCTTCATCTGTGTGTGCGTGTGTGTGTGTAAGTGTGTGTGTGTTTTGTGTGTGTGTGTGTGTGTGTTGTTTGTGTGTTGTGGGCGTGTGTGTGTGTGTGTGTGTGTGTGTGTGTGTGTGTGTGTGTGTGTGTGTGTGAGTGTGTGTGTGTGTGTGTGTGTGTGTGTGTGTGTGTGTGTGTGAAGTTGTT
Source organism: Stramonita haemastoma (assembly GCA_030674155.1). Lineage (NCBI taxonomy): Eukaryota > Metazoa > Mollusca > Gastropoda > Neogastropoda > Muricidae > Stramonita > Stramonita haemastoma. Next base: position 38,897,728 of record CM060335.1, on the reverse strand, counting down.
GTGTGTGTGTGTGTGTGTGTGTGTGTGTGTGTGTTGTGTGCGTGCGTGCGTGCGTGCGTGCGTGTGTGCGCGCGCTCTTCAATTTAACATCTCTTCACCCTTAGTGAGATTAGACGAGAAGCAAAAGTAAAATAAATTGTGTCACTTTTGTGCGTGAGTGTGTATGTGTGAGTGTGTGGGTATGTTTGTCAATGTACATGCGTACATGTGGATGTGAGCGAATATGTGTGAGAGAAGTATTTGAATTGAATTGATGTGTGGTGCCCTTTGTGGCGACTTTTCCCTCAATCAACTCCTGGAAGAGCCTCAGGGTACAACATGGAGACAGTCTCTCAGTGGTTATGGGGCACATTGAATCCAGCAAAATCCTCCATGTTGCAAATTGCATGCTGGGCCTTTCAGTATAAATAGTCATCCCCACCTTCTGGATATTTCATGCTAGGAATTCCCTCTTTTCTATCTCTCTCTATGTTTCTGCCATGTTTCTTTTCTGCCTGTCACCTCCTCTTTGTCTTCTCGGTCCATTCTCCTACCTTTTTATCCAGAAAAACTTAGCAAATGTCTCCCACATGAAAGTCAGATGTGCTGGGACGACTTGTCAGGCACTTAACAGCAGTGCAAAGCATTTTCACTCATGTGACAGACAACAATAGTTGCTGTCTATTGTTCATGGAAGAAGAAGATATAGATATGAAACCCAGTGATGTTGATATCATCTGAAGCGTCCTTTCTTCTGATGGCATATTTGGATGAAGTATTTCATTCATTTTATGCGCTTTTACTGCATTAAAAAATTTTTAGTTTATAAAACTACCTAATGATCAAATGAATTCAGTCACAGTCAGTTTGACCCTTGACTGAGGTGCAGGTATCTGATGATCTTTCTGAAGTTTGTGCAAGCGGTGATCCCCACGATAGAATACGACTACACCCGCCACTTCACCATGTGACGGAGCCTGCCTGGTCTGTGCAATAGCCCTGCCTGTGTCGGTGACTGTCTGTGTTTCCTTGTGGCCTACTCCCAGTGGACCAGGTTTTCCATGTCAAGGACGTGATTTGAAAAAAACGAATTCATCTGAGCTGAATCAGAAAGCAACGCCATCATAGGTTGATTCCTCCCCTCCCCGCTTTTGTTCCAATCAACTGTTTGCCAAGATTTTTTGTTTTCAGATTTTTTGGGGGGGTTGTTTTTGATTTTGTTGGCTGCAGCTTTCATGTATTGATCTTTTGCTGTCATATGCATTCAATGTTAACGTTTGTCTCTGTAATAGAAATTAAAGGGTGATAAGTTGATGCTCATTTTGAAGGAACGTCTCGTGAAAACAGCTTTACGCAAGATTCAAGGACCCCTTCATCCTTTCTGTCATTTGTTAGAATCAAATGTTTGTAATTTGATTTGAGAGAGATTCGTTTTGTGTTGGTTTGTCTGCTGCAGCTTTCTCCTTTTTTGTTTTTTGGCAGTTGTATGGTATGCAGTATGCCCAGATTTGTGACTGTGTTTTGAATGTTGGGGTGGCTGGTTGTTTTTTGTTTTATAAAAGAAATGCCGTTTAAAATGTAATGAACACTGCGTATTTTCCTGTTTATTGTGTAATTCGTCAAAAATATTTTTTGTTCAGATTTAGATTGAAATAGTGATAGAAGCCGTGTTTTTAAGTCTGTTTCTGGAAGTCGTTCTAGTGGTTAATGTTCTGCACTAAGTTAGAGCAGTGGTGTTGTAGTCCATTGTTCATGATTTTCAGCCAGGAAAGGAAGAAAAAAAAAAAAAGGATGATTCCGTCTCAAGAAAAGAGTTATTCTTTGTTATGTGTGCGACATGTGTAATGCTTTTGACACTGAATGCAGAATGACAGACAGACAAACCTGCCGACACCCAGTTATAATTTTTCATTTGGGTCTCGCTTTCTTGAACAGAGCTGAGACTGAAACATATTAGAATATGTATACTGATATGCTGTTTTGTCCCAAAACAGATGGATGAATTAAAAGCAAATTTTTAGTAATTGCTTGGAAGATGTTACATTTTCATCATGGGAGGTCAGTATGGGATCCAGTGCTCAGAGCGAATTTCTGTGACCATTTTCTGCGATGTTTGTGTTTTAGTGTCATGGGTTGATTTAGGACCATTTACGATTGTTTCTTTTATGTATGTTTTACAGAGATTCGGTGAAATACATGTAAAAAAGAAAAAAAGGGGAAGAAGTGGCTTTTACAATTCTTTCTGCCGTGTTTTTTTTTTTGAGGCGGTGAAGTTGACGAACAGTGAATGTTTCTGGTGGTGATGTTTTTCAGTTCCTCAGCTAGAGCTCTGAGGTTCAACAATGGTGAGATTTGTGTATACGACTACTTTTACCCACAGTGAAGGTAGCCACACTCATGTCTTCAGGGCGGTGTCTAAACATCACACCAGTGTGCATTCGTTTTTTTTTAACATCAGTACTGAATCACTCCCTCCCCCTCCCCCCTAAAGGACAAGTCCTTCTGATGAGACTATTAGCCCGGCCTGTGTGTGAACACATGCAGGACGCCTTGCATATATGCTAAACCTGTTCTACCTTTGGAAGAGGAAACCATTGTGTGCCAGTAGGAATGGATGACATTAACCTCTAGAGCCAGCACACACTTTCTCCAGGAGACAAACTCTGCAAGGCAGGCACCCCCTGGTGGCTGGACCCTGGTCCATCAGATCACCAGTGCATCACTCTAGCCACAAGGCTATGCCCCCACCCCCACATAAATGAATAAGCTGAGGCTGAAAGAAGATGTCATGAGAGCATCAGTGTTGTAAACACTTTCTCTAATGCCCTTATCTCCGCACAAGTGGTCACTGTACTCTTCTCTGCAGTACTGAAACTCCTGGATCTAGTCGTTGATTTGTGATCTTTTTTTTTTGTTTTGGACCGAGTGTGCTTTTTTATTCTTCACCGTTCATTATGAAGGTTTTGCATACTGTAGTTTCAGTTGTCTCAGGCAGTGTCTGGCCATCCTTGGACCATCTTTGAATAATCAGCTGTCTTGGTGTGGTGGGTTGGCACTGTTGTGGACTCGAGAAAGTTGAGAGATTTGGGGTTCAAACCTCTTCAGATGTATCACATGTGAGGGATTTTTTAGTCAGTTTGGCCACTCCTGCTGCAGAAGTGAGGGTTGTATCGGCTAAATGGAAAACCTGGGCCACTGTGTAGGTCATTGCGTGTAGGTGTATGTTTCAGTCTTCACTGGCATAAGGATAATTTCTTTTGAAGAGGCAGACAGAGAAAATGATCAAAAGAGTGAACTAGTCTGGATTGGAAGGACTTGCTACAGAAAGCTGAAAACCATGAGGAGTGGAGGAAGCTGGTTGCAAAATCTTTCGTGGTACCCCAACAGTCTACTAGACTAGGGGATATGTGATGGCGAAAGGTGATAGTGTACAGCCTAATCCTACAGTCTCTTACACCAGCTTGAACCTCCTTAGTGTTGCTGTGTTGTCAAACAGAAATTAATGTCTGAAGATTCGGTGCTCTGTTATTCCCTGGTGTCATGGGGATTTCCATGGAAGTTTCTCCTTCCGTCGTGCTTGCTTTAAATCAGCAAGTCTGTTTTTCTCCAAAGTCATTCATCATTTCATTGTGGGCGTCTTACTCAGTCTGGCTTTTGCAACCAAGCTGTTATTGCCACGGGGAGGGAGTCTCAGGATCAGAACAGACACCACTGGCAACATTATTGAAGAATCGCTGTTGCCTTGTGTGCACGTAACAAGCAGGGAGTGACCATATTCAGTGATGAGTGAACCTTGAAGTATTAGTTAGATTTGCAGCACAAAGATCAGATCTATATAGACATACAATGTTAAGCATTCACACATCTTCCAGTTATCTTATCATCATTATTATTACAGGTTTGACAAATGGTTTTTGTTTGGTGGGGGTACTTAGAGTATGTCATAAATGGCATAGGGATAGCTCAGTGGTCAGAGTACTAACTTCCCCCAAACTAAGGTTAAGCAGTGTTGAGTTTGGTTACCAACTGCATGGATGACCTTTTGTGTGCCTTGGCTTCAGTGCAGTCCCTTAGTTCACCCAGCTGTGAATGAGCACCTGCCCTCTTTAGGGATAGGGAAGTTACAGCAGCGATGGAGAGGAGATGGGCACTGCCCTCAAGGTACTAGCTCCTAGAGAAGATGAAGTCTTTGAAACCTTGCTCTCCAACAACCACACAGGCTATGGGAACACCTTTACCTTTTTTTACGTCATGAATGCTGAAATGCAGTCACCCACTACATTCCTAGTTGTTTTTTTTATTGTAACCCTTGAAATATATTTGACGGCATAGGGAGTTTCATAGAATACTAATGCTCATAGAACAGTAGTGATCTGTTCAAGTCATTGCGCATCGCATAGCAAGTTCTGGGCATTGACCGGAAATTATTCAGTCTGTAACCCTTGAAATATATTTGACTGCAAAGGGAGCTTTATAGAATACTTATGCTTATAGAACAATAGTGATTCTGTTTCCAAGTCATTGCACGTTGCATTGCAAGTTCTGGGCAGTGACTGGAGATTTTATTGTTTCCCATAGGCTGGAGCTTTTGGTGTCAACATGTTATTGGTCTGTGAACATGACTGCTTTCTAGCTATCTGCTGTAATGAAACAGAGAGAGCTTGCCTTTGATTATCTGGTAAATCCGTATTTTGATGTGTGCAAGGCTGTATTTTGTGTCTGGTTTTTTTGTTTTTTTGGATGGTCTCTTAATGTCTGATCATTAAGAAGTATATGAAGAATGTCTCTTGTCTGAAATTTTGAGTGTGTGTGTGTGTGTTGTGTGTGTGTGTGTGACAGTTTAGGGGTGTGGTTCCTAGACTGGAAGGAGTTTCAGGTTATTAAACAATGTCAGGCATTGTCTCTGAGAAAAAAAAGAATAACATAACTGGATGAAAAAATATATATTGGGATGATTACCAGCCATACCTTAGAAGTTTTGGAATGTGTATCTAAAACAAAAGCTACACTTGCTTTGCTTTTTGTCTTTGATACATGCAGTCATTTTGGTTTTCCTTGCACAAAGAATTTTCTTTCTTCTTCATTCCTTCAGAGATATATCATTCTGGCTGGAAACCCTTGAGAGGTTATAATTATGAAGTCTTCAGGTCTTCTAGATAGATCATTGCACTTGAAAGATTTGGCACATTTGAAAGATTTTGTATGTATTCTTTGTTGCAAAGATCAGTTTGGGGGGGGGGGGGGGGGGGGCACACCAAACAAGCAGTGTTACTTCATAAGCAGAAGGCCAAATCTCCTACAGCAATATATTTCGCCATTTCACCAGCTTTGTGCCGTATTGTCAGGAAGTATGGCTGTGTTGTCACAGAACACTATTTTTTCTGGGATGGGTAGTGCACTCATTTTAGTTTGACACTAGTTCTTGAATCATTGGATGGAAGCTATAAGCAAGTGGTTAAGACTGTTTGACTTCAATCCCATGGGTCCAGCAAGTCGTGGGTTTGAATCTTGGTGTCGTGTGGTAAATCAAGGGTGGGGATTTTTTATGACCTTCTAGGTCAACTTCAAGTGCAGACCTGCCAGTGCCTTTATTCCCTTTACACATGCAGAAGGTCAAACATGCATGTTTTAACGATCCTGTCATTCATGTCAGCGTTCTGTGAATTACGGAAACACGAACACACCCAGCATACATCCCCGAAGTCGGAATGCGGCTACCTTCTGATGGGTAAAAATGGTCACATACACAAAATTTCACTATTGGTGAACCTCAGAGCTCTAGTTGAGGAATGAAAAAAAATCAATCATTGTTATCATGGTGGAGAGTATTGTGATACCACACAACCCAATTGGATTCTTTACCCTTTTTTTTTTCTATACTGCATGCTTAAAAATCTAATGATGCACCCTTGATAAAATTATAAAGATGTTTGATTATCTGATTGAAGCAGCACTGACATGTCAGCACTGTTGAAATAAAAATGTTTGATCCATGATAAAGCTGGCATTTTTTCACCTGTGTGATTGAAATTTGAATAAGTTCATGTGGTATTCACAAACTAAATATATACAAAAAAAAAAGGTTTTCAAAAAAAAGTTCTGAGTGATTGCAATAATAAAACATAATCTTGATCATAGTATACAAAACTAAAAGTGTTTTCTCTCCATCAAGTATAATCTAAGAATAAAAATATTTTGTGGAATGAGAAAATATAGGATTGATGTGGAAAATGTTTTCCAAAGTGCATTTCCCAAAACTGTAATGATTGGACAGAAATGATTTTAACTGTCACAGAAAAAAAGGATATCGTTAGCAATTTTCATATGGTATCATTGAAACATCAGTTCTGCCAGTTGAATATGCCACGTTTCTTACAAGAAACAGGTAATATTTAAAGATATGTACTTGCAGATGTATAACACTTGTAAGACACCTTTTGTGTCTCTTTCTCTCTCTTGCAACTGTCTCTCTGCTGGTGTCATTGTCATATCATATATATCTTTGTCAACGTTTATTGAATTATCATAGCTTTGATGAGGTTTGTACTACAGCCTGTGAAATTGTATTGTTGGATAGTTGGCATTATTATGTGAACCAAACAAATGTTCATGTGCAAGTATGGTGCACAGTTGTAACTTGTTGCCTGGCATTTCTGATTATATGGATGTGTGCCAGAACAATGACTTTGAAAGAATGGAATGTATCTTATGTACGTGTCTACAGCGTTTGCTTTCACTTCACTGTGTCGGCGTAGCCATGTCTATCATCCATGTTAAAGCAGTAATGATCTTGGATGTACAAAATTACTTTTTTTGATTCTAATAATATTTTACATAAACTTCCATTCTGTCTTTGTGTAATGTGTGTGTGTGTGTGTGTGTGTGTGTGTGTGTGAGAGTGAGAGAGAGAGAGAGAGAGAGAGAGAGAGAGCAGGCAGGCAGGCAGGCAGGCAGACAGACAGAGACACAGAGAGAGAGTGGCACCCACCCACACACACACAAGTTTCCTGAACACTGTCAACTGATGCCGCTGACCTTTATTCTTGGTGCTCATATTGCAGAGCCCTGTGCATATTGAACACACAAAAAATGGTGAGGTAAACAGTTGTTTTTTTTAATAAATCTTTTTATATAATTAACTTTTTTTTTTTTAAAGATTTTTTTTGGGGGGGTGAGGTAAACAGTTAAAAGAGTTGGAGAGTTGGATGCTATTATTAAGTTTGTAAGCAGTCTCTCTTACACGTCATTTGAGGGGAGAGGGGGGAGAGGTGTATTAATTGAACAAAAATAAATCTTACCTATCATTCTGCTTTTTAAAATAAATTGAAACAAAACATTCGTCTGGGTTTAAAAAAATTTTTTTTTGTATTAATTGAACAAAAGTTTCTACCTTTCATTCTGTTTTTCTTTTTCTTTTTTTTTTTTTTAAATTTTTTTCTTATTCTTTTTTCCTGGTTTTTTTTTTTGTTTTTTTTTTTTATATATTAAAAAAAATTTATTTCCTTCCTATCACTGCGCTTTCTCCTCTTTCTCCACTGCTGCTGCTGCTGGCTCCACCTCCACTTCGGCATTGAACACGGCCGAGGTGAAAGTTCATCTCCTTCTCTAAACACATACTGCAGGAGAGAAGGATCTGTCTCCTGTCGGTCCACGCCCCCCTGTCCCATGCCGGGCCACCTCAGGCCTGTCCCACAGGGTCAGGTAGTACACCTGCAATGGTCCGGGTCATGGGCCAGCAACACCAAGCAGCTCAGAATGTCCTCAGCACTGAACCCCTCCGACACCAAAAAATCAAAATTCCGCTTGATATACATGCGGTCCGAAGACCACAGCGGCCTTAAATAAGAATTGACGGGGAGATCTTGGTCTGCACGCCGAGAAGAGACGCGACGAAGACCCTCTGGCGACTGCAGACGAAGCTCCTCTTGGGCAGGTGGCCCGAGCGCAAGAAGCTGAGGAAGATGTAGATGGGGGCGGGCGCGACATCACCACCTCCTTGCTCCTCTCCAGGGCGTCCTGCAGGACCTGCAGGCGGTACTTCATCATGTAGATGTGGCTGACGATCTCCACGCTGGAGAACCCCTCCCCCAGCAGGTAGTCGATCTTCCTCAGCACGCTGGAGGGACCCAGCTTGTAGAAGTTGGCGCTGGCGTCTTCCACGTCCTTGGCCGTGACCTTCAAACGCCGCGCGATCGTCTCGAACGTGATCGGCGAACCGTCGACCTCCACGCGACCCGAGACCGCTTCTCCACACACCTGTCGAAGGCTCGCGTCCGCAAGGCGATGGTGTTCAAGGGGTAGCGGTCGAACCGGACCTTGCCCTCTTCCCGCAAGGTTTGAGGGTGTCGAGCCTGTGGCGGATGTTGTCCACCTTGATGTTGAGCACGGGAGGGAAGGCACGGATTCTCCTCGCTGGTGATGCCGTAGCTGCGCAGGACCCGGCCCTTCTCCACGATGTCCTCCGCCGTCAGGCAGCGGAAGCGGTTCAGGGAGGGGTGCTCTCCCTTGAGGCGGTCCAGCTGGGCGGGGGAGCAATGCAGCACGCTGCAGGTCGCTGCGTCCAGCTCCTCACGGCGCTGCAGGTGCTGTCGCAGCAGGTCCAGCCCGGGTGAAGGATGAGGACAGCAGCAGGGTCGCCGTGATCGGGGACCGGCCGATGTCCTGATGGTGTGCGCGCGCACACACATGCACACGCGCACAGGCACGCACACACACACACACACACACACACACACACACACATCACACACATTAATTCCTTACAGTAGGGCCATTGTGTGGCAGTGGGAACAGATGACAAGATTTACAAAACTGCAAACACACAGGGACTGGATGTAAAAAAAAGCGCATGAGTGCTTATTCCATTATCCTCGATATAAAAGAATAAATAAATAAATGAATAAAAACACACACAAACACACAAATGGGATAGTGAATCAGCAACATCAGTATATAATATTGTCTACAGCTTTTTTCCTTTAAATACAAAAAACACACCTCAAAACACACACATGCACACACACGCACGCATCGTGCACATACACACAAACACAACGCACATACCAACACACGCACATGTAAAACCTGTTCGTTCGCTTTTTTGGAAGAGTAGGCCATTGTGTGCCAGTGGGAACACATGACAAACTGTACAAAACTGCATACACACGGGGACTGGATTTTAAAAAAAAGCACATGAGTGGTCATACACATACACACAAACACACACACATGAGACAGTGAATCAGCAATATCAATATATAATATTGTCTGTAGCTTTTTTCCTTAAATAAAAAAATACCCACCCAAAGCACACACACACAACACACACACACATACACGCAATAAGTGCTTATTCCATTATCCTTGATATAAAAGAATAAATAAATAATAAAATAAATAAAACATGGGACAGTGAATCAGCAATACCAAGATGTATAATATCGTCTAGTTTTTTTCCTAAAAAAAGCACAGAAAACCACCCAAAGCACACACACATACACGCACATAAGTGCTTATTCCATTATCCTTGATATAAAAGAATAAATAAATAAATGAATAAATAAATTTAAAAAAGATTAAATAAATGAATAAAAAAAATAAAAGAATAAATAAAAATGAATGATTTAAAAATAGATGAATTAAAAATAAATAAATAGATAAAAAAAAAAAAGGTAGATGAATAAAAGAATAAATAAATAAAAGATTAAATAAATAAACAGACTGGGGCTACCTTCAACATGTTGGCCCTCTTCAGGATGGTCTGCTCGGTGAGGTCGAGGACCTTGAGCTTGTTCTGGATCTGGTCCATGGTGCAGCCCAGACTCAGCAGCAGGTCCAGACGACGCTGCAGACTGCTGCGTGCCTGCAGCTTCTCCGGCTTCTCATGTTCCCACAGAATGGTCTGCAAATCCTTCTCCAACTGCCGTCAGACAAACAAACGAAAGAATGAAAGACTTTTTTTTCTTTCTCTTTTATATTGAGGATTTATTTATCTATTTATTTATTTATCTATTTCTTTCTTTCTTTATTTATTCTTTTGAAAATTTATATCGAGGATAATCGAATAAGCACTCATGTGCTTTTTTACATCCAGTCCCTGTGTGTATGCAGTTATTACAAATCCTGTCATCTCTTCCCACCAGCACACAATCGCCTACTCTTACGAAAAGCAGAACAGGATAATAGAATAAGCAGTCATGTGCTTTCTTACATCCAGTCCCTGTGTGTATTTCATTTACCTTTTTTCCCCCATTCCTCTGCAAGAGCTCTGAAGTTCATCAATGGTGAGATGTTGCATATATGCGACCTTTTTTTTAGTTTTTTTTTTTTAACCCACCATGAAAATATATCCGTTTTCTGACTTCGGGGAAAAGAGTGGTATAATGGCTGCCCAGTCAATGTTAGCAGCATACAAATTCAATATAAAAAAGGCGAGTTTAGAGATGGAGAAGTGTGTAAGTTGCTTTTGTTATGCTGTTTGTCCTTTTGTCCTGTGAAATTCCATTCACCCTGTCAAATGTATACCTCTATAAGTGTGTGTGTGTGTGTGTGTGAGTGTGTGTGTGTGTGTGTGTGTGTGTGTGTGTGTGTGTGTGTGTGTGTGTGTGTGTGTGTGTGTGTGTGTGGTGTGTGTGTTGTGTGTGTGTGTGTGTGTGTGTGTGCGCGCTCGCGCGTGTGTGCTTTCGAATTTGCTAGAATTATTATTGTCATTGGTTGTTTGTTGTGAGGTCGAGTGCAAGCGCTTTGATTTGTTTTACAAGATATAGCGCTATATAAATTCAATGTATTTTATTATATTATGTCATGTCCTGGGGTGGTATTCTGATGCAGGGGTTTGGATTTTTTGTTCCTTGGATAGAGCTCAGAAGCTCAACAATGGCGAAATTTTGCATATGCCATGTTTTTACCTGCTGTTAGGTAGCCGCATTCCAACTTCAGGATCCATGCAGTTTTGAAAAAAAGCAAACGCTGTAAATACATAAAGTACAATGAAGCGAGCTGCTCTGAAGTTGGAACATGTCGACTGAAGCCAGCGGGCAGACCTCCTTGCAAAATTTTAAGCACATGGAGAAGATGACGAAATATTTTTTTTAAAACACATACATGTACACATGTATCAAGTTTAGACACCATTCCCAAAGTTGGAATATGGTTACCTAAACAGTACGCAGTGACGGTAGGGAAAAAAAACGGTTGCAAATGCAAAAATCTCACAAATACTGAATTAGTGAACCTCAGAGCTCTAGCCAAGGGTGCCCCCCCCCCCCCCCCCAAAACAACAACAACAACAAAACCCCCCAAAACCCACCCCAAAATACAACAAACAATAAACAACCCCAACTCTCTTTGAAACAACAGAAAGGCTAATCAGCACTGCCAAAGTGCATAACGTTTGTAGGTGTGTGTGCGCACGTGCGTGCTGCGTGTGTGCGTGCGTGTGTGTATATTTGAATTTGTTAAAACTGTAAATTGTTGTCGATTGTGTGTTGTGTAGGTCAAATGCAAGCGCTTTGATTTGTTTTTACAAGATATAGCGCTATACAAATTCCATGTATTATTATTATTATTATTAGTTTGATTAAATCATGGTGGAGTACGGTTCAATACCATTTTTGACTATCCAAAAAGCTGAACATTATTTTATTATAAATCACATTTTTCACATCTCCTAGTTACTTGCAAACACTGGTGACACACACAATGAGACAGACATACCAAATTGACAGCAGGCCCCACAGCTCTGGAGGACTTTTGTTCAGCGGGCACTTTTTTTTTGGCGTTGGTTTGTTTACGCCGTTTACTGTCATCTTGGCAGAAGCGCTGTGACTGCTCTGTCAGATGGATCACGCCATAAGCCGTTCGCTGGGACAAAAGTCGAAGCTGAAAGCTGGCTACGCGAAGCAATGTGTTGGATGACATACTTTCATGACGATGGAAGAACTGCAACCTGGAAAGACAGACACAACAATAGCAAATGAAAAAATTTGTTGAACGTTCCCCAGCTTATCACTTAGGGGGTCACCCAGAATGTGCACTTTGACTCACTTATTCACACCTGGTAATTACTGTGAGATTGAAATTGCACACTGAATGAGAAGTTTGCTTTATTTTTTGAGGGGGGGGGAGGGAGGGGGTGGAGTCGGCACTGATCTTAACTCCAGAGGGAAAAATCTTCTTTGGTATTCGAACCCGGGTCAACAGATCACGAGTACAATGCGCATCAGCCATCACTCTAAGTCTAACCACCAGGTTTATCCCGTCACCCATTTGCACATTGCAGAGATTCCTCTCTCTCTCTCTCTCTCTCTCTCTCTCTTCGGATGAGACTTTAAACTGAGGCCCCATGTGCGAACGCACGCAGAACTTCTTGCACACACGTTAAATCCTATTCCGCTTTTCATAAGAGTAGGCCATCGTGTGCCAGTGGGAACAGATGACATTTACAAAACTGCATACACACGGGGACTGGATGTAAAAAAGCACAAAAGCGCTTATTCCATTATCCTCGATATAAAAGAATAAATCATATCAATCAAATCTCTCTCTCTCTCTCTCTCTCTCTCTCTCTCTCTCTCTCTCTCTCTCTCTCTCTCTCTCTCTCTCTCATCCTTCCTCTCAAAGTCCTTCGGATGAGACTTTAAACCGAGGTCCCGTGTGCGATCGTACGCAGAACATCTTGTGCACACCTTAAATCCTGTTCCGCTTTTCGTAAGAGTAGGCCATCGTGTGCAGGTGGGAACAGATGACATTTACAAAACTGCATACACACGGGGACTGGATGTAAAAAAGCACAATAGTGCTTATTCCATTATCCTCGATATAAAAGAATAAATCAAATCAAATCAAATCAAATCATCTGTAATTTTTATCCCTACCAAACAGCACAACATTCTCAAGGGCTTGAACTTCAGAGAAAGGCTACGTGGTCAACGAAAACCAGTGTTTCAACTAAAGTTCAACTTTTTCTTAGCAATTCATATTTCCATCGAATCTGCCTAAACACACTCTTTCAAAAAGCTGTTGGTCCCAAAAAGAAAATCAGTAACAACAACAAAAGGACACATCAGTAGCACTAGCACCCACCTGCATGCAGTCTGCTGCACATGAGAGGGGAAATGACTCTGAATGTTACTTGTTTACGGGCAAATAATGCCCGAAAACCATGGCCGGCTGAAAAGATTGTTTCCCTTTACTTTCTTCCTGACGATATGAATCGCTTGGGCGATGAATATATCACTTTGTTATGGAATGCCCAGTACCGCAGACCTTACGCAGCCAGTATTTATCGGGGTATTACACAAATCGCTCTAATTCTTATGAATAGTTATCATGGGCAACAGAAAAAAGAACGTTGCAAAGTCCATTAAACAAAGGCCACAAATGTTTAGAACTATAAATCATTTTTCATGTATATATAAAACAATAATACTTTTGCTCTACATACATTCATTTTTCTAGCCATAAGCTGTTCCCATCTTATTATTTATTTCTTTATTTATCATCGAGGATAATGGAATAAGCACTCATGTGCTTTTGTACATCCAATCCCCATGCGTATGCAGTTTTGTAAATTTTGTCATCTGTTTAAGATTTTACAGGTAGCCTGCTCTCATTCACATGCAGAATCTTAATTCAAAATCTAATCTGTCTTACAACAGAACTCCTTCCTTTGTTCATTTATTGCGGGGGGGGGGGGGGGGGGGGGGGCAACATTTTTCTTAAAACTTTTTATCTTTGGCAAAAAATGAACATCAGAAAAAAAATTGGGGGGGGGGGGAGGGGGTTATATTACACCCAAAGAAAAGTGGTATTTTGGAGACCAGGAAATGCAATATGTACAAAATGTTTAGGCATTTATATTTCAACTAAGCTGTCAATTTTGCACAGCATGAATGATCTTGCTGAGTGAACAAAAGAAGTGTTTGTAGTACTCAGACTACTCTGGTCGCTTGACCCAAAGTTTTCCTTAAATTGTGTGATTGCCAAATTCAACCCATTTTGAATTATGGTTCAGAAATCTAGGGTCTCCCAAATAATCGGGAAATAATTGAAAGAAAGATTGCATTTGTTCGCCCTCGAGAAATTTCTAGGAGTTAATGTTCAAGCCCCGAGGCACTTTTTTTATGGGGAAACTGGAAGGTATCCTTTACAGTACTCTTTGTTTAACATCACTACCGGTTAAGGTCACAACTCTGATAAGATCAATCAGGTTGTTGGTCCCGGCCAAAAGCCTTCTTTGTACCATTGAGAAATCGTCGCTTAGCGTCACCTCGGATAAGGGAAAACCTTGGATTCCGTCACCCCCGTTTTAAAAGAAAGGTCACAAAAAGGCCTGTTGGATAGTTGTCATCAGGAACTCTAGGAGTTTTTGTTTTTATATATATATATATATATATATATATATATATTATATATATATATATATATATATATATATATATATATATATATATCACTTTATGTCACAGCAGATTTCTCTGCATGAAATTCGGGCTGCTCTCCCCGGGGAGAGGGTATCACCACAAGTACAGTGCCACCCATTTAGTTTTCTTTTTCCCGTCTGAAACTGTATAATTTTTTTTTTTGTTTGTTTTTTGTTAAGGCTTTTATTGCAAAAAATACATTATTTTAAAGAAAAATAAGTTAAGAATCCATAAGCACACATATTTTACTGACAAATTCTGGTAAAATCTCAAAAATGGTAGGATAGTCGATTTTTCACATTTTCACTGCAGAGCATGACTCTTGGCTGGAAACAGTATAATTTCGGTTATATATCCTTCTATATCCAGTTCTAGAGTATAGGAATTTTGAAATATATTTACTATAAAAGTATAATGTATGTATTGGGTATATAATTTGTATATTTACGTAGTTTGAATACTATACACATTTTTTATTTCATTTACAACAAACACCTTACAATTTTGACATAAAGGTCAAAGGTATGTATATAAACTTCTGTGTAACTCTCGTAAGTTGGATATGATCTGGGCGCAGATCATGGTACCGCAGAAGCAAAGATGGTATACGAAAAGCTCTAACACGTAGATAGTAATTTTTTTTAATACTTTTTTTTTTTCTTAGGAGGGCCGATAGTCGAGACCTTTTCAAATAAATGGGTTTATTTTGATACAAAGTAAGTGCTTCAAAATTTCTGACTACACAAACTAGTAAATTGATCCTTCCCGATTACATTCCACTGGTGGTAATAAAAGTTTTGTGGGGGGATTTTAATTAAAAACAGAAACTGTATAAATTTGTTTCCTATCAAAGTGGCTTTTTTCTACAGGCTTTCTTGGTCCATTCCTGTACCTTTCTTTTTTTTTTTCCAGAAAGACTTAAAACATTTTTTTTTCTCCCATACCAAAGTTGGATGTGCCGAGCCTGGCCTGACCTGACTTGTCAGGAACTTAACTAACGGCAGCGCCACGCATTTCCCCCTATGTGACAGATAACCGTAGTTACTGACTGAGCGTTCTAGGAATAGGAAAAAGAACTGAATAGCCTAGCCTAAAGTCGTCACTGGCACTGTAAGTGACGGTGCTTGGCAAACTAGATCTAGATCTACTTTTCGTCTTTTTATTTATTTATTTATTTATTTTATTATTTTATATCGAGGATAATGGGATAAGCACTCATGTGCTTTTTTTGTCACCCAGTCCCCGTGTGTATGCAGTTGTGTAAATATTGTCATCTGTTCCCACCGGCACACAATGGCCTACTCTTACGAAAAGCGGATCAGGATTTAACGTGTGCGCAAGATGTTCTGCGTGCGTTCGCACACGGTGCCTCGGTTTACAGTCTCATCCGAAAGACTTTTGGGGAGAGTGGAGTCTGCACTGATGGGGGGGGGTGGGGGGGGGGGGTGCTATTCCCTAACCAGGGCAAGGGCCGGATGAAAAAAAAGTATGTGAATACTTACTCTGTTACGCTTGGAAAATAAAGAACAAATAAATAAATCTTTTCTCTGTGTGTGTGTGTGTGTGTGTGTGTGTGTGTGTGTGTGTGTGTGTGTGTGTGTGTGGAGAGAGAGAGAGAGAGAGAGAGAGAGAGAGAGAGAGAGAGAGAGAGAGAGAGAGAGAGAGAGAGACAGACAGACAGACAGACAGACAGACAGACAGAGACAGAGAGACAACGAGGGGGGGGGGGGGGCAGCATAAGGGAAGGGGTAGTCTTGTTGGCACTCGTGGCAAACAAACTGGTGTTGGCCTTCATACTTGAGACAGACAATGAAGAACGCTGTATGCAAATCTAAATGCAGCCATCTATTCTGGCATGACTAATAGTAATATGAGATAGAAAGCTTTCAGGCTGAAGAACACACACACACACACACAAACACACACACACACACAAACACACACACACACACACACACACACACACACACACAAACACACACACACACACACACACACACACACACACACACACACACGATTTAGCCCTCTATTTACCTTACTGTGCTGCTTGTTCTATTTATTTTAATGCAACGTTACAGATCTATGTGCACTAAAACTGAAGAAAATCAAGACTAGGCCTACACTGAAAGCTACCAGCTGTGTCCATACATAGATTTGCACAACGATAGTAACTTTAAACATATTTTTCACTTATACAACATGAACCCCATGGAGGATATTTTAAAAGGAATTGAGATAAGTGTGCTACTTCAAAAGACAGAATCCAGCAGACTAGAAAGACCACATGATTGAGCTGAAGAAAAATATGGTGCTAAAAAACCAAAATGACAAGTTCCTTGGAATGGAAAGAGTTGAGGATGAGCAGACAGAACTGACAAAAGGAGAGGACAGAAGTGACAGCTTGATTACGTTTAGCATTATTATTATTATTATTATTATTATTATTATTATTATTATATTATTATTATTATTTTTATTCCACTTCATCTTGTGTTGTGTCACGTCACTCATAACAAAGTCTGACCATACGTATGTGGAGAATGGTTACTTTCTGACCGTCACTTTCTGCGAGTAGTCTCCCTAACACGCTCAGCCAATCATTGCCGGTATAGAGAAAAGTGGTGGGAGTGGTGGTGACGTATTATCTAAAAATTTCGTCAGCGTCACGGAGCACTAGACTGGGCCTACGGGTAAGATCAGAGCAGTCTCCCACTAGACCTGAAAGTGAAAGAAGTGTGTTGAGTTTGAATATTGTTCTCAGTTCAGCTGTTCCAAAGGGTGAGTAGATTCTAATTTCTCCTTAATCAGATAATTATGTCAGCAGAAATAGTATCCCCACTTTCTGGAAATTCTCAAGAACTCCTTTGTTTTCCTTCCCTCTCTTTGTTTCTGCCTTGTTCCTTTTATTCCTATTACCTTCTTGTCAACTTTTGCTTCTTGGTCCATTCTGCTGCCATTCCCCCCCCCCCCCCCCCCCTGAAATAATTAAAAGGTAACAATTCTATCCCATACCACAGTCGGATGCCTGGCCTGACTTGTCAGGCACTTAACAGCAGAGCAACAAACTTTTTTGCTGATATGACAGACAGCAATAGTTGCTACAACGAAAAAGAACATGTATTGCCTTCGGGCTTATGCTCCCCCGTCTCTCTCTCTCTCTCTCTCTCTCTCTCTCTCTCTCTCTCTCTCTTCTCTCTCTCTCTCTCTCTCTCTGTGTCTGTGTCTCTGTCTCTGTCTCTCTCTCTCTCTCTCTCTCTCTCTCTCTCTCTCTCTCTCTCTCTCTCTCTTCTCTCCTGTTTATTGTTTTATTTTGAGGTAATGGAATAAGCAATCGGGTACTCTTTTTCTTTTACATGCAGTTCCCGTGTGTATACAGTTTTGCACATTTTGTCATCAGTGCAGTTCCCCTTGACTCACGGTGGCCTACTCTTCGGAAAGCGGAACAGGTGTTAATGTGTGCGATAGGTGTTCTGCGTGCGTCCGCACACTAGAGCTCAGGTTTATAGTCTCATCCGAAGGAAATTTGGCGGAGGCAGAGTCGGCACTGATGTTAACTACAGGGGAAAATATCCCCTTGAGTGAGGTTCCTGTACAGCCCACGAGAGGAGCTGGCAAGAACATGCCATCATTTTTCCCAGACACATCTGACGGTGTAGGCTAAAGCGAACGAGAGAAGAAGAAGTGAGATTGGAACCCAGGTCAGTAGTGTGTGTGTGTGTGTGTGTGTGTGTGTGTGTGTGTGTGTGTGTGCGTGTGTGCGTATATGTGTGTATGTGTGTGTGTGTATGTGTGTGTGGCGCGCGTCGTGTGTGAGTGTGCGTGCGTGCGTGCGTGCGTGCGTGTGTGCAGGTGAGTGTTGACCAGTGGCCCAGCTGCCCAGCTTTATGGTACCATGAGTGATGCAGAATCCGAGGAGGAAAAGCCTGTCACAGATCAGCCCGGTGAAGAGGGTAAGCTTCTTTCTTTAGTCATAGGGCTTCCAAAAGATGCAACATCAACAACAACAAAATCCACAGAACCCCCCGCCCCCTCCACCGCTCACCCCCTCTTCAACATTCTGCTCCAACAGGGACCACAGCAGCGGTATCAACAAACAGTAACCCCCCCCCCCCCCCCCCCCCACACACACACACACACACAAACCCACAGTAGAAGCAACAGCAAACAGAACGACACAAAAGGATTGCAAGCACCAAAAAAAAAAAAAAAAAAAAAAAAAAAGAAATAAAAATGCGGCGAAGAGCAGCCTATCAAATTAGAGAACAGATTTTTTTGTTTGTTTTGTATTGTTTTGTTGAAGTCACGAGGTCAGTTTAACTTGCTGTTGACTCCATGTCAAGGTTTTTTTGGATTATCGAGTTGGGTTTAAGAAAAAAAAAAAAGCCCACCATTAAAGTAGCCGTATCCGACTTCAGGGGTACTCGTGTGATAAAAGAAAAGATCAGGGCGAAATGGTCTTTAAAAGTAAGAAGGTG
The DNA here is from genome assembly GCA_030674155.1 of Stramonita haemastoma. Taxonomy (NCBI): domain Eukaryota; kingdom Metazoa; phylum Mollusca; class Gastropoda; order Neogastropoda; family Muricidae; genus Stramonita; species Stramonita haemastoma. The sequence goes on along the minus strand of CM060335.1, from coordinate 38,878,848 downwards.
AAGGTTTGTGAAATGGTGCATAGAACTTAACGAAATTATTTATCATATTTTTCGTAGAAAAGGAGTTGGAAAGTTAAATACAGCGGTAAAAGACAACGGGACAAAATTTTGGCCCAGAAAGGCAGCTCTGAAACTGATATTGTACAGGTCCAGTAGCACAATGCAGTATTTTCATCGAAGCAAGTTTCTACATTTTCAAGAAAACTTGCCCATTCTGTTTTGGATTTACATTCTCAGGTGTAAGGCAGGTCAGCAGCCTTCTTCCGTTATTTGGCAACGTGCCAGAAATCTTTTAATGTTGTTGTTGTTGTTATTGTTATTAATAGTGAATGACAAGTGAAGAGATGTTTTCCTTTACCAGAATGTCAGTGATATCCGCATTTATGTTTTTTTTGGTTCCGCACATAGGCTACTATCAGTCTTGGGGAGGTGAGAAACGTAAGGTGTGTGTGTGTGTGTGTGTGTGTGTGTGTGTGTGGTGTGTGTGTGTGTTGTGTGTGTGTATGTGTGTGTGTTGCGTGCGCGTGTTGTGCGCGCGCGTTAGTTTAAAGCCTCTCCACTGACTGCCATATTACATTTTACACCACTTCAAGTTACAACTCTGTGTGTGTGTGTGTTTATTTATTTATCTATTCGTTTATATCGAGGATAATGGAATAAGCACCCATGTGCTTTTTTTTTTTTTTTACATCCAGTCCCCGTGTATATGCAGTTTTGTAAATCTTGTCATCTGTTCCCACCGACACACAATGGCCTACTCTTACAAAAAGAGGAACAGGATTTAACTTGTGCGCAAGATGTTCTGCGTGCGTTCTCACACGGGGCCTCGGGTTATAGTCTCATCCGAAAGACTTTTGGGGAGAGTTGAGTCAGCATTTAAATGTTAACTCTAGGGGGACAAAATCCCCTGAAACGGGAATCGAACCCAGGTCGTGTGTGTGTGTGTGTGTGTGTGTGTGTGTGTGTGTGTGTGTGTGTGTGTGTGTGTGTGTGTGTGTGTGTGCGCGCGATGTGTGCGTGTGCGCGTTTAGTTTAAGCCTCTCCAATGACTGCAATATACACAACTATGTGTGGCGTGTGCGTTGTGTGTTGCGCCGCGCCGGGCGGCGGCGGCGTGTTCTTGTGTGTGTGTGTGTGTGTGTGTGTGTGTGTGTGTGTGTGTGTGTGTGTGTGTGTGTTTCGAGCACGCATGCGCACACGTGCTGCATACGAATGTGCGTCTTTTTCAATGTGCGTGCGTCACATGCTTACACAACATGCTTATAGATACATATATGCGTGCCTGTGTGCATCTGTGGGTACACCATCCCCCCCCCCCCCCCCAACACAACAAAAAAAGGGGGAAAGAAAAGGTTTTATTCAGACTACTGTTTTTCCATGTAACACGTCCATTTAAAAAAAAAAAAAACTTTTATATCGAGGATAATGGAATAAGCAATGGAGTCTTTCTTTCTTTCTTTCTTTCTTTCTTTCTTTCTTTCTTTCTTTCTTTTATATTTGAGAATAATGGAATAAACATCCATATGCTTTTTTTCATCCAGTCCCCGTGTGTATGTATGCAGTTGTGTAAATCTTGTCATCATTTAGCTCAGAAGCCGGCTGCTGCGGGATGGGAGGCAAGCGCACCACCAGCTCCTCCTGCCAACTGCCCCCCTGGCCTGGAGTACCTGCTCAGCATCGATCAGCTGCTGATCAAACAGAGTGCCGAGTTGCTGGAAGGTCAGGGATAAAAAAAAAAGAAACAAAGGTTAAACAAATACTGAGAGATATTCTTCAATAGAAACATTGAGAACTGGGCATTGTAGTGTTACTATACACACAGATAGGAGACGGGATAGCTCAGTGGTCAGAGCGCTTGCTTTCCCCCCCAGTCAAGTTAAGCAGCGTCGAGCGTAGTTACCAGTTAGATGGGTGACTGTTTGTGCACCTTGGCTACAGTAGGCTACAGTCCCCCCCCCCCCCCAGTTCACCCAGCTGTAAATGGTCCTTCCCTCTTTAGGGTCAGGGAAGGTAAAGCAGCGAGGGAGAGGAGATGGGCGCCGCCCTCAACATGCTGGCCCCTAGAGAAGCCAAGGTCTCTGACGCCTTGCTCCCCTACGACCGCCTAGGTTATGGGACACCTTTACATTTACCTTTTATACACACACCTTTTGATCACACTGAAATGTTTTCCCCTTTTTGTTTTTAATAGAATGACACGACTTTTAACTCATGATTGTTTACTTTTAGTTGAAGAGAAGTGGCAGCGCACTGGAAATTAAGTCAGTTGGATCTGTAAACCAACAGTTTCAGATAACAATACAGCATGTGCCAGTCAAAGAAAAACCACTAATCATCATAAGAGATTGTGGCACCATGTCTTCCATTAGAAATAACATCCACAGCAAGTTCATGAATAAATAAAAAGAGAAAACAACGCAAGGCTAAATACGTCACCTTGTTTTCCACCAGTTGTGAAACTAATCCAGTGTGTCAGTTGTGACTTCTCACTTTACAGTGTACAGTGTCATAATGCATGCTTTGTGTATATTTGTACGATTTATTATTTTTTAAATAAAAATTTGAATAGTGTAGGCCAAAATAGATGCCTGTTTACAGTATTGAAAGCTTTTTTTTCAAAATCAGTAAGAGCTACATTAGAGTTTTCGATTTTTTTTGTACCAAGCCTATGATGTAGATAACTATGGACAAAAATTTGCTTAGTTCTGGTTCAGGTTTCGTTTGGTGTAGATAAACAGGTCAATATCACAAACTTTGTTTCGTTCAGTAAAAATAAAACTTACATAGTAGATCCAGAGGTCTCATAATTCGTTCTGTGTGCAGCTTTCACGGGCTTTGAGACCAGCAACAAATACAAGGTACTGAACACCATGGGGCAACCAGTGTACTATGCAGTTGAAGGTAAGCCACTGATGCTGTGGGATATTCTCTGAAAGTATGACCATTTCTGTTTGTGAAGATATATCTGCAGCAACAGACAGAGACACATGTCTGCAGTTGTGAAATTAACCGGATTGAATAAAATTTGTTTATTTTCTCAGCTTTATTTGCTGTTATAGATAACGCACAGGGTCTTGTTGCTTTTTCTCTCACTCTCACTCACTCACTCACTCAGTCCCATGTCCCAAAGGACGTAGGGGGGACATGAGAGAAGACGCAACGGAGATCTTTTTCCATGCTTCACGATCCTGTGTGGCTAGTAGGAGGCGTTGCAGGGGTTGGGCAGTCCAGTCTTTGATGTTGTCAACCCATGATTTCTTTTGGCGGCCTCTTCTTCTCTTGCCCTCGACTGTTCCTTGCAAGATGGTTTTTGCTAGGGTGTTGTGTCTTGTGGTGTGACCAAACCACATCAGCTTTCTCCTCTTTATGGTGGAGAGCAAAGGCTCTTGGGGGCCCACACGCTTTTTGATTTCTTCTTTAAATAATATTGTTGTGTTTGTATGCCAATATTAGATGCCTTTTAGCAGTATTGAAAGCTTTTTTTTCTAAATCAGTTAGAGCTACAATTAGAGGTTTCCCGATTTTTGTATTTGTGCCAAGCTGATGTGTTGATAACTATGGACAAAAATTTGCTTAGCTTCGGTTCAGTTTGTTTGGATGTGATCTTTTGTTAATACACAAATTTGTTTGGTTCGACAAATACTTACTAGTGTTCCAAGGTCTCTTTATTTCCGTTCGTGTCATTTCCGGGCTTTGAGACCAGATTCTCTAGGTACTGAACTCCATGGGGCCGTCTAGCAGTGATGGTTAGCACTGTCTGTGGGATTTCTCTGGTTGACTCTTTCCTGATGTCAATGTTCATCTGCAGCAAATCAGAGTCAATGGTCTGCCAGTATGGAGATGAAGGTTGTTTTAAGTTTTGTTTATTTTCTCAGGTTATTTGAGTGTAAGTAAAGGCACCTGGGTCCTGGTTGGACTTTTTTTTCTCTACCTGTACTAATGCCAACAGAACTGTGAGCAGTTAAAGTACCTCGAACATTGTCTTGTGAATGGTTGTGGATGCATAAACGTACACTTCAAAGACATGTAAAAAAATGAGATGGCCACTTTATAATTTTTTTACTGATCAAAAAAAAAAATCTGTTTGGGGTACCTTTTCTTTGGTTTGCTTATCCATCCATGGAATCCCTGTGACACGATTAAGTAGTCACTGGATAAGTGTGCCTGTAGGGTTGTTTTCAAGTTCCTGTGCAATACTGGCAACCATATTCAGTTTCAGATGATGTTCATTCCTTTCAAGGAGATACCAGGTGTTCTGCTGAGGTTGTAATGAATGAATTTATTATTTTATTATTTTTTATATACGTCGGATAATGGAATAAGCATCATGTGCTTTTTTACATCCATTCCATGTGTGTATGCAGTTTTGTAACTCTTGTTATTTGTTCCCACGTACACAATGGCCTATCTTACGAAAAGTGGAACAGGATTTAACATGTGCGCAAGATGTTCTGCATGCGTTTGCACATGGGCCTCGGTTTATGTCTCATCCGAAGGACTTTGGGGGAGAGTGGAGTCAGCACTGATGTTAACTCCAGGAGAAAAATCTCCTTGAACGGGAATCGAACCCGGTCGTCAAATTGTCGAGCCAGTGTTCTGACCACTAGGCTATCCGTCCCCCAGTATATATAAGCACATTATTGTCAAGCATCACAGCATTCTAATGAAAGACTTACCCCAACAGGTTACTTACCTCTCTAACGGATAAAGCTCTGGGCTTGCACCAAGAGCAGAAATGAAATACTGATAAATGGATGCTCAAAGTATTCTGCCTTTCAATCACCTCGTGATATATTCATGGGCATTTGTGGACATGGTTACATCTTTTCTGGGCAAAGTACCTGATGCTAATAGCAAGCAGAGCATTAAATTAAAATTTTTAGTACTGTTTACTGAGCTTTTGTCAATGGACTGAAAAGCAGCATGTGAAAAAAAAAAAAAAAAAAGCATTTCAAAACATGCGTAATGATGGGGTGTTTGTCAATGGATGACACCAGGAATTTTGTCAAGATTATAACTTGTTTAAAACTGGGGTAGTCTGGAGACGTAGTATGATGAAGATTGTCATAATTTATAACTCATCAAGATTAATATAGCCTGTAATGTAATTTGCTGAAATTATTACAGCTTATAACTAGCTAAAACTGGTGAAGTCTGTAATTAACTGGCTAAAATTGGGAAGGTGTACAGGTTTTAAAAACTTACATTGTCTGAATAATAATGGCTGAATGTACCTTGTTAAATCTGACATCGTCTGGAATATCAATGGCTGAAATGATCGTAAGCTTAGTATAGTTTGATGAAATTTTATATAGGCTGTAACGGAATTTGATGACAGTGTCGTAGTGTAAAAACTTCCTTGGACGTGCATTGTTTGTAGTATAATCTACTAAAAATAATCACATTATTGTTCTTTTATAGTTGCTGAAATGGGTAGAGTCCTTTACATAATTTGTTGACATTGTCACAGTGTCTATAGTGGTTTGTCCTAGTTTGTCTTGTAACTGTGTCTTACCGCTTTGGGTCACTCAAGATGTGATATTCAGCTGCATGATATTACAGTATATCTTTTTGTCTTTTTCCCCCCAGATACTTGTTGCCTGTTTCGTGTTTGGTGCGGAAAAAGACGACCCTTCGATATAAAGGTGTTAGATAACTTTCGGAATGAGCTTATTCATCTGAACAGGCCGCTTAGATGTGACCTCTGTTTTTGGTTCTGCTGTCTACAGGTTGGTCAGATATTTATAAGAATCATGTTTGTATTGTATTGTATTGTATTGTATAGTACTGTATTGTACTGTTTTGTTAAGCATTGTAGTGTATATCATATTAGTTACAGAAAAACAACAGCAAGAAAGCCTACCAGCTTGTGAAAGACCTGGCAAGCTCAAAACAAGGGAGAACCACAACCATCCAAGACAAAGCAGGGAAACGTCTCACTGAAGACCAAGATATTTTAAAGAGGTGGACAGAGTACTGCTCTGAGCTGTACACTCACACAACAACAGGAGACCCTGACGTGTTAAATGTTCCTTCACCAACCAACAACAGCAGCTACCGCATCCTATGGGAAGAAGTTGAAAGTGCAATAAAATCACTAAAAAGAGGGAAGTCAGCAGGAGTGGACAACATTCCATCAGAACTGGTCCAGAGGCCATGATCTTTATTTATTTATTTATCTATTTATTCTTTTATATCAAGGATAATGGAATAAGCATTCATATGCTTTTTTTTTTTACAACCAGTCCCTGTGTGTAGGCAGTTTTTGTTAATGTCATCTGTTCCCACCGGGACACAATGGCCTACTCTTACGAAAAGCAGAACAGGATTTAACATGTGTGCAAGATGTTCTGCATGTGTTTGCACACAGGGGCCTCGGTTTATAGTCTCATCCAAAAGACTTTTGGGGAGAGTGGAGTCAGCACTGATGTGAACTGATAGATGTGTTACTTACCATCTGCAATAAGATCTGGCAGACAGGGGAGTGGCCAACACCTTGGACACAGTCCCTAGCCCTGATTATTACTTTCCAGAAGAAAGGCAACTTACAACTATGCCCAAACTACTGTACCATCATCCTGGTTAGCCAACCAAGCAAAGTCATGCAAAGAATCCTCCTGAACAGACTAAAGCCTCAAGCTGAGGAGATCATCAAAGCAGAGCATGCAGGTTTCAGAGCAGGGTGGAGAACAATCGAACAAATTTTCAACCTTAGAATACTCTGTGAGAAATACTTGCAACACCAAGATCTTTACGATGTCTTTGTAGGCTTTAAGAAGGCATTCAACAGAGTCTTGCATGCATCTCTGTGGGCATGAGGCTGTTTAAAATCAATGCCAACCTGATCGGAACCGTAGAATGCCTCTATAACAAGGCAACCAGCGCAGTTTATTATGACAACAACATAGGTGATTGGTTCCAAACCATAATTGGAATACCCCAAGGATGTCTGCTCTTTCCCACCCTCTTCAACATCTTTATAGAGAGAATAATAGCTGACGCACTTGAAAACCACAAGGGAACAGTCAGCATTGGAGGCAGGACAATCACAAACTTACGTTTTGCTAATGACATCGATGGCCTAGCTGGAGAAGAGCAAGAGATAGTCAGCCTGGTAAATCACCTTGATGAAGCCTCTTCAGCATATGGCATACAGATCAGTGCAGAGAAAACCAAGCTGATGACAAATAAAGCCAATGGTGTCAGCAATGACATAATCATAGATGGTAAGAAAATCGAGACCGTCCATAGCTTCAAATACCAAATATTGGGGAGCCATTGTATTAGATGAAGGATCAAAACCTGAAAATCTCTCCAGGATAGCCCAGACCACATCTGCAATGACTAAACTTAAAGTTCTCTGGAATGCCAAGAACATCGCCCATCAGCTTCAAGATCAGACTGATGCGTTCCCTGATCATGTCCATATTTTCTTACGCATGTGAAATCGGGACCATAACTATAAAAGCAGACATTGAAAGAAGGATACAGGCAATGGAGATGAGATGCTTTCACAGACTCCTTGGTATCACATACAGAGATCACATCACTAATGAGGAATTGAAAACGGGAGTTGAAAAAATGCCATTGGACCATATGAAGACCTTCTGACTTCAGTAAAGAAACGCAATATTAAGTAGTAGGGCACACCATACAAACATCTCACCAGGCCAAGACTGTCCTACAGGGAACAGTAAAAGAAGGGAGACGAAGAGGCAAACAGAGGAAACGGTGGGAAAACAACATCAGAGAGTGGACTCGCCTTGGGTGGAGCGATCTGCTATGGAGGGCGGAGGATCGTGAGAAGTGGAGGAAGCTGGTTACAAAATCTTCAGTGGTGCCCCCACGGTCCACAGGACTACGGGACAGGTGAAGGTGAACAGAGACAGGGATGGTGAACCCTGGTGGCATTGCATAGAGTTCCTGTCATCGATAGCGGCAATGGAAACAGGGAACAGGTGACAGTCATCCATTCATTAAATCAGTCAGTCAGTCCTTTTAATAATAATAACAATAATGATAATAATAATAACAACAATAATAATAATAAATGGAATTTATATAGCGCTTTATCTTGCAGAAACAAATCAAAGCACTTGCATTCAATCAATTCTTAGGCATGCAACCAATAACAATATATTAGATTTTTTAACACAGTCAAATGTACACACCACACACCACACACACACACACACACACACACACACACACACACACACACACACACACACACACACACACACACGTTATACACTTTGGCAGGGTGGTGTATATTTCGTCTGTTGAGAGCAAGGGCAGCTATAAGATGAAACAGGAGGGGAAAATCTTGGCTTCGAAATAAATATGTCTTGAGGCTGGATTTAAATGTGTCATAGACAAGCTTTTTAAGAAGGGAGAGAGGGAGATCGTTCCAGATCACAGGACCAGAAATAGAGAAATAGCGACGGCCAATGGTGGATTGATTGAATATAGGTATTTGTAAGCACAGGGTATCTGCAGCAGAACGGAAGGAACGAGGAGTGTACGGTAAAAACATTCACAGAGGTAGGAAGGTGCTGTTTTGTGGAGACATTTACAACAGAGAGTACTGATCTTATAGTTTACTCTCTGTGGCACAGGCAGCCGTGGAGAGATTGCAAGAGAGGAGTTATGTGCTCAGACTTTTTCTTCCTGAGGATTAGTCGAGCTGCATAGTTTTGTGTACGTTGAAAGGAGTGGAGAGATGATGCTGGCAGGCCAGCCAAAAACGAATTGCAATAGTCCAGACCTGAAAGAATGAATAAGAGAAGTGACAAGTCTGGACATTGCATCCGTGGACAGGTACTTTTGAATTGCACTAATACGCCTTAATTGATAGTAGCATGACTGGCGGGGCTTGGTGATGAATTTTTGCATGGATAGTGTGTTGTCAATAACAACTCCTAGATACTTCACAGCAGTGGATAGAGTGACTGACGTATTGCCAAATTCCATTGAAGTTGTAATGGAAGAAAGTTTGTGTTTGTTCCCTACAAGCATGGCTTTGGTTTTATCTACATTTAGCTGTAATTTGTTCTGTATCATCCAGTGTTGGATATCTTGAAGGCAGTAGGACATATTTATCAAGAGAGACGGTAGATTTTCAGGAGTATCACAGCTTTGAATCTGAGAGTTATCGGCATAAAAATGATAGTTGATTTGATGACGGTTTATGATATGTGACAATGCTTTGAATCTGAGAGTCATCGGCGTAAAAATGATAGTTGATTTGATGATGGTTTATGATATGTGACAATGCTTTGAATCTGAGAGTCATCGATGTAAAAATGATAGTTGATTTGATGGGTTTATGATATGTGACAGTGCCTTGAACTGAGAGTCATTGTGTAAAAATGATAGTTGATTTGATGACAGTTTATGATATTATTTGACAGTGCCTTGAACCTGAGAGTCATTGGTGTGAAAATGATAGTTGATTTGATGACAGTTTATGATAATTATTTGACAGTGCCTTGAACCTGAGAGTCATTGGTGTAAAAATGATAGTTGACTTGATGACAGTTTATGATAACTATGTGACAATTTTCCCTCATGTTTACAGAAACTGGGGGTAGAGGCCCCACCTGGCACACCCATTGGTTCTGTACACCAGACCTGCCACATCCTAAACCTGCCCAGATATGACGTCAAGAACGCCAGTGGTGAGACAGTGCTCAAAATCAAAGGCCCTTTATGTTTGTGCAACTTCTGTGGCAATGTAGAGTTTGAGGTTAGTGCAACCTTGCTTCATATTACCTTATCTAACCTAGAGGAAAACAGAAGTTCTTTAACTTTGTCCATTTGAGCTGATTCAAAAAGATTTAATGCAAGAAAATGTCCTGAATTCACCTTTTTGTTTTATGAATATTAATTTCGTAAATAAAGTTAAATGGAGGAAAATGTTTTAAACGTGTCTGATTTAATTGATTAAGAAAAAAGCGAAAAAAGTAATGAATATGCCTATTCTAGCTGATATTAGTTTAGGTAAAGGAAAATTATTCTGAACTCCTTTATCTTAGTTTGTTCAAATAAGAACTAGTACTGGGAAAAGGGGATGAATTTGAGTACTCATATGTTTTTAATCAAATTTTTTAGAAGAAAATGTCCTGCTTTTAATTGTCTTTTTATTCTGATTGCTTTTAACATGGCTTTGTAAATATTTAAAGCTAATTTTTAACATGTATTGAAGGACTTCATCTTAGGTTTGTCTGTTTTACCCGCCTTTTCAAAGAAACAGTGAAAACATCCTGACTTTCTGTATTTGAGCTGGCCTTTTCACTCCTCAGGTAGAGCTCTGTGGTTCACCAATGGTATGTCCTCCACTGTTTACCAGCTCATTAAGATAACTGCATTCCGATGTCTAAACACGACACCAGTGTGCATGCATTTTTCAAGATTTTATCATTCGTTCCTTCACTTGTCCTGTAGTCTGGTTGGCCGTTGGGGCAACACTGAAGATTTTGCAACCAGCTTCCTTCACTCCTTGCAGTTCTCAGCTCTCCGTAGTGTGTCCTTCCACTTAAGGCCAATCCACTCTCTGGTGTTATCTTCCCATCGTTTTCTCTGTCTGCCTCTTCGTATTCCCTTCGTATACAGTTCCCTGTAGGACAGTCTTGGCCAGTCCAGATGTTCGTGTGATGTGCCCGTGCCACTTTGATTTGCATTTTTTTCACTGAAGCTTTGAGCTTTTCATATGGCCCACTGGCATTTTCAGTCCCAGTTTTCACTTGTTGGTTATGTGATCTCTGTACGAGATACCAAGTGTTCATCCCCATTGCGTGTATCTTTCTTTCCATGTCTGCATGGTCCACATTTCAAATGCATAGAAATTATTAACATGACCAGGGAATGCATCAGTCTGATCTTGGAGCTGATGGTAATGTTCTCGTCATTCCAGAAGACTTTCAGTTTGGTCATTGCAGCTGTGGTCTGGCTATCCTTGAGTGTACTTCAGATTTTGATCCTTCATCAGATATTAACGCTGCCAATTGCCATAATTGAGGCTATTTATCATCAACTGGATCTTTTCTGCTCTGATCTCTATGTCATATGCTGGAGTGGCCTCATCAAAATGATTTACAAAGTTGACCAGCAAGCAATGGTATACTCTTCCGAAAGTCAGAACAGGTTTTGATATGTGGCGCAAGATGTTCTGCGTGCATAATTATGCATGCGTTGACCTTGGTTTATAGTCTCCTCCAAAGGAGTTTCAGTGGAGTGGGTTGAATTGGAGTGGGTACTGATGTTAATTCCATGGGAAAATATCCCCTCAAACAGGTTCCTCCGTTGTAGCCACGTGAAGACTTGCATCTGCCTTTCAGATTCTATCACAAGACGGGGAGACTACAGTGGGCAGGATCTCCAAGGCGTGGTCAGGGTTGGCAAAGGAACTCTTCACGGATGCCGACAACTTCGGAGTGTCTTTTCCCTTAGACATGGATGTGCAGACCAAAGCCACGCTTCTTGGGGCTGTCTTCCTCATTGTGAGTCGGACCCCCAGGGTTGTGCCTTTTGTGTTTGCTGCCTTATCTTCTGTGACGTCCCTGTCCTGTTCCCATACCGCTCATTTCAATCTCTTCACCCAGCCATACCCAGATCCGTTATTTTGCATCCCCAATGTCGGAAATCCACAGGGAGCCCATCAGTGTCCGGCCCAGTGGGGCCACCAGCCTGACGGACCCTGCACTGCTGCTGGGTCACTTTGGTGGTGTTCAGTGGTGCCTGTTCTGAGCTAACATATGCAGGACTCTTTTACTAAGCCCCCTTACCACAGTTTTAGCTCAGTTACGAAGCTAGATTAAGTCGACCACCCATGGTGGCGACCACCGCAATGTGCCTCCAACGACCGCCCCCCACGGACCTCCAGCCCTAAAGGCGTTGACACAAACTGAACACAGGCAAAAAAGTGTATGGGGAAACTGAATCTGAGGTCACCATGAGACCAGAGCAACCGGGCCACGAAATCAGAGACAATCTTTTTGTATTGCATGATTGCACTCGCCTAGAACACCCTTTACACACGTAAAAACCCATTCCGCTTTTCAAAAGAGTAAGCCGTTTTGTGCCAGTGGGAATGGATGACAAAATTGACAAATCTGACAAAACTGCATACACACGGGGACTAGATGTAAAATAAAAGCACACGAGTGCTTATACCATTATTCTTGAAATAAAAGAATAAAATGATTAAAAAAAAAAAAATCAAAACGACAGCTTCACTATCACATAATTATCAGAACCAAGAAAACAGAACAGGAGAGCTTCTCCATTCCCCTTTGAGGGGATTTTTCCCCCTGGAGTTAACATCAGCGCTGACTCCACTCTTCCCCAAAATTTTTTAAATGAGTCTATAAATTGGGGCTCCCTTGTGCAAACGCACGCAGAACATTTTGCACACATGTTAAATCCTGTTCCGCTTTTCGTAAGAGTAGGCAGTTGGGTGCCGGTGGGAACAGATGACAAGACTGACAAAACTGCATTACACGCAGGGACTGGATGTAAACAAGCACACGAGTGCTTATTCCATTATCCTCGATATGAAAGAATAGATAAAAAGAGAATAGAATAAATAAATAAAGACATTCTGTATCTCTCATTCAGTACTGTGTTTGCTCCCTACAGGATTTCATGTACTTCGAGAAGAGAATCGGAGGCAAAAGGCTATTACTTCTCTAGGTGGTTGAACCCTCCTGAAGAGGCAGCCTGAAATCCTGCCTACATGGGTAGGCCTATAGTGAGTGGTGTCTGAGTGTTTTCGCTGTTCTTGTTCTGAACGTTCGTTTGTTTGTTTGTTTGTTCATGATAAGGGTGTGATAGGTAACAGAGAACAAAAGGACACAGATAGAAGGAAAATTAGAAAGCAAAAGAGAATAATAGTGGGGTCATGTCACAAATTAATGGGAATGAAACCAAGAATGTAACCCACACAATATTCAGCAACGTCAACGCGACACGCCAGTCTAATGAGGCTCAGTGCATGCACACACACATAAACACGCACGCACACACACACGCACGCACGGACACACGCATGCACCACACACACACACACGCACGCGCGCGCGCGCGCCGCAACACACACACACACACCACACACACACACACACACACACACACACACACACACACACACCCCAACACACACACATACACACACGAACGCACGCAGAACATCTTGCGCACACGTTAAATCCTGTTCCGCTTTTCGTAAGAGTAGGCCATCGTGTGCCGGTGGGAACAGCTGACATATTACAAAACTGCATACACATGGGGACAGGATGAAAAAAAGCACAAGAGTGCTTATTCCATTATCCTCGATATAAAAGAATAAATCAAATCAAATCAAATCAAACGACAGCACCAACTGTAAGAAACAAAAGCAACAAGGAAACACAAAACATTTGACCTATCACCAGGTTTGACCTTCACCCTAACAACATTGAGTATGGTATTGTTAAATCGTCAAAAACTTTTTTTCCCAAATAGATAGGCATTTCAAGAGGAGCATGGTCTCTTGATTGTTACGGTCACGAGGGTAGTCATCATAATATATGAGCAAATGTGTTGTATGTTTGTGTGTGTGTGTGTTTTTGATTAGGTAAGCATGTGCATGCACTCGTGAGTGGGAGTGCGCGCGCGCGCGTGTGTGTGTGTGTGAAGTGGGTGGTTGTGGGTATGGGTGTGTGCTCCAGCCTTCATGCTTTAGGAAGAATGTACTTGTGTTTGCATTGCAATAATCTCTCTCTCTCTCTCTCATCTCTGATCACTTCTCTCTCTCTTCCTCTACTCTCTCTCTCTCTCCTCTCTCTCCTCCCATTCAATCTCTGTAAGCAGATATCGACTTGAAGTACTCAGTGTGTTATTCTTCTTCTTCTTTTATATCGAGAATAATGGGATAAGCACTCTTGTGCTTTTTTACATCCAGTCCCCGTGTGTATGCAGTTTTGTAAATGTCATCTGTTCCCACCGGCGCACGATGGCCTACTCTTACGAAAAGCGGAACAGGATTTAACGTGTGCGCAAGATGTTCGGAGTGCGTTCGCACACGGGGCCTCGGTTTAAAGTCTCATCTGAAGGACTTTTGGGCAGAGTGGAGTCAGCACTGATGTTAACTCCAGGAGAAGTGTGTGTGTGTGTGTGTGTGTGTGTGTGTGTGTGTGTGTGTGCGTGCGTGCGTGCGTGCGTGCGTGCGTGCGTGCGTGTGTGCGTGCGTGCGTGCGTGATAATTTTTTTTGCAGTTTGAAGGCATTCTTGTAATGTTTGATCAGCTATTAAAGTTTTCTTTGTGTCTTTTCAACATTGTGATTCATATCAGTGATAAACCTATCATTGTTGTTATTGTCCTTCATGGGACCAGTCAAGTATTAATTTTTTTCACCTGACAGTATTCAAGTAAACGGGTGTGTACACTACCCAAGTAAACAGTTGTGGGGTCTATGTCTCACTTGGTAGAAAGTGTCATACATAAGGATGGATGGTGGGGTTGTCTAGGGCCTGTGAGTATGGATTGCATCCACACCCTCTGGAAATTCTGCTCTAGCAATCCCTCTTTTCTGTCCCTCTCTTTGTTTCTGCCTTATTCCTTTTCTTCCTGTCACCTCCTTCTTGTCCATTTTCTGCCATCTTGGTCCATTTTCCAGCTATTTCCCTTCCAGAAAGACTTAAAAATAATGATAATTTTCTCCCACGCCGAAGTAGGATGCGCTGGGCAAATAAAGATGAAGAAACTCTTATTTCAAGTATGAGGGAGAGAAAAGAAGAAGAGGATTTGTTAAAAAATAAAAATAAAAAATTCCCACACCGAAGTCGGATGCACTGAGCAAATAAAGATAAAGAAACTCTTATTTCAGGTATGAGGGAGAGAAAAGAAGAAGAGCTTTTTTGTAAACAAAAACAAAAAAAATGAAAGAAAGAAAGAAAGAAAGAAAGAAAGAAAGAAAGAAAGAAAGAAAGAAAAATAAAAGAAAGAAAAGAAAAGAAAAAAAGTATTCCCAGCCGCTCATTGTGACAATGTTTTTGGTGGTTTTGGTTTCTTTCTCCCTCTTGTTACAGATCACTGGGGGGGAAAAATCTACAACCATGCAGAAAAAAAAAGGTTGCTTGGTGAACTAAACTGAAGTACACCATTACTATTCCCCGATTTCATTCCTGTCAATAAACAAACAAATCACAATCCGCCTTTGTTTCTATGTTCCTGTCTGTCATCAAGCAGATGTGTTCCTTAACTTGTATGTTTCCAGGTTGGGTCACAGTACTCGCTTTCTCCCCAAGCTAAGGTATATATAGCCATGCAGAGCGTGGTTATCTCATGGATGTGTGACGGTTCGTACGTCTTGGGTTTCAGTACAGTTGCCCAGTTCACTCAGCTGTCAGTGGGTACCTACCCTCTTCATGGACAGGGGAAGAAAAATTAGCGAGGGAGAGGTGATGGGTGCTAACCTCGAAATGCTGACCCTTAGAGAATTGAAGTCTCTTGACATCTCGCTTCTCAATGACCGCATTAGGTTTTGGGAACCTCTTTACCTTTAGTTTGTCACAAGTTCGCCTTTCTGAATATACCTTTTCCA
The DNA here is from genome assembly GCA_030674155.1 of Stramonita haemastoma. Classification (NCBI taxonomy): domain Eukaryota; kingdom Metazoa; phylum Mollusca; class Gastropoda; order Neogastropoda; family Muricidae; genus Stramonita; species Stramonita haemastoma. Next base: position 38,863,264 of record CM060335.1, on the reverse strand, counting down.
GTTGACCTCAATCCATTTTCAACGAAGAGTTTTGTGGACTTAAAAGGCTTCAAAGACAAAATGAGTTGACGTTTTTTTTTTGTATTTTTTTTGTAAGTGTGTTAAAAGTAGTTCTCCCCAGCTTTCATGTAGTAGGAAGAAGCGTCTCTTTGTGTACTGTTTATATATTTGCATCTGCCTGAAGTCCACAATGGGCAAAAAAATATTCAGAATATGTACAAGTAAAAGGTAAAGGGTCGTTGGGGAATGAGGTGTCAGAGACCTCAGCTTCTCTAGGGGCCAGTATATTGAGGGCGGCGCCCATCTCCTCTCTCTCTCTCTCTCTCTCTCTCTCTCTCTCTCTCCTCTCTCTCTCTCTCTCTCTCTCTCTCTCTCTCTCTCTCGCTGCTTTACCTTCCCTGCCGCAAAAGAGGGCGGGTACCCATTAATTTACAGCGGTGTGAACTGGGGGACTATACTGAAGCCAAGGTGCACGAACAGTCACCTATCTAAGAGGTAACCACGCTCAACATGGCTTCACCTTTGCTCGGGAGAGGAGTGATATCTATATCTATCTGTCTGCCTGTCTGTCCCTCTGTCTATCTGTCTGTCTATCGATCTCTCTCTCTATGTAATTATGCACTGCGCTGGGTCACTTTGGTGGCATTCAGGAGTGCCTGTTCTGATCTAACATACACAGGACATCACCCACTAATCCCTATATTGACAGAATAATAGCTTAGTCACGGCACCAGACTGAGTTAAACACAAACATGGGGCGATGATCACCACAACGACATTCTCCCGTGAACCTGTGGTGGATCGGTGGTCTAGGTGGTAACGCGCCTTGCCTAGAAGGCAAAAAAGTCCGTGTTGGGAGTGTGCGGTAGTTCGTACCCCGTTTGGGCCCCAAACTTTCCCCCCATCCACTAGACCCTGAGAGGTGGTCTGGGTGCTAGTCTTTCGGATGAGACGATTTACCGAGGTCCCGTGTGTTACACATCACTATTCAGCGCACGTAAAAGAACCCACGGCAACAAAGGGGCTGACCCTGGCAAAATTGTGTAGAAAAAAGCCACTCTGATAGGGAAACAAATACAGCTGTATACAGGAAAAAAAATTGGGAAGGCGCTGCACTTGCGGTGACGTGCTCTCCCCAGGGAGAGCAGCCCGAATTTCACGCAGAGAAATCTGCTGTGACATAAAGTGGTACAAAATACAAACCTCCAGCCCCAAAGGCACTGGCATCGATGTGTACGTATAAGCGAAACTGAATTCACTGTGAGACCTTGATCAATTAAAACCACTAAATTAGAGACCATTTTATTTCCTGTTGATCAATGAGGGTGAAGATGCTGAAGTGATGCTGCTATGGAATTCAATGTTCTCTGAGACTATTTGACAGGCTGTACTCTATGCTTTCTGCCACGTGTCCATCCTTTGATCCATCCATTCCATCCCGGTGTCAACCAGGCCCCAGAGATACAGACACCTGCAGTGTTGGTCAGATTATTTGAGTAACACTCTCAACAAAACTGAACCACAAAGTTTGTTTAGCTCGAGAGAGTGGTCCCAGTCTTCCCAATGAGCCCGTAGCAAAAAAAAAAAAAAATCACTCTGGGTAGGAGCCGGCTGAAGTCCGAAAAATCCTTATGACTCTCGCGGGACTCAAACCAGAGATCTTCCAACCCATAACCCAAGGTGTTAGCAAGCCACTGCGCCCTGGCAGAGGGTAGGTGATGAAACTTGTTTACACCCTGCACAGGAAGCTCTGCCCTCTGCACCTTCTTTCATCAACACAGTCATCCTGATGGCAGTCAAGCTGAAGACATTCAAACATCTACACTGGTACGGTCTTTCGGATGAGACGATAAACCGAGGTCCCGTGTGTTACGCATTACTATTTAGCGCACGTAAAAGAACCCCACGGCAACAAGGGGTTGACCCTGGCAAAATTCTGTAGAAAAAAGCCACTCTGGTAGGGAAACAAAGACTGTTGCATGCAGGAAAAAGAAAAAAAATGGGTAGGCGCTGCACATGTGACGACGCGCTCTCCCCGGGGAGAGCAGCCCGAATTTCACGCAGAGAAATCTGCTGTGACATAAAGTGGTACAAAATACAAAAAAAAATATACAAAAAGTACTGGTCAAGCGAACTGAAGAATTAGGGTTTTGATAATTTTGCATGATGCTTCATGCTTGCTTTCCCCATCTTTCTATCATGCGCATTGCACAGTCATGTCTCAGACGGAGCAGACTAGAGCCTTGAACAACATCTCTCCAAGGCATGTCTGATGTGTCTGAACCTTGTTCTTAAAACATTGTATCATTTATTTTATTCATTTATTCTTTTATTTTATATCGAGGATTTATTTATCTATTTATTGTTTATTTATTCTTTTATATCGAGGATAATGGAATAAGCACTCATGTGCTTTTTTAAAATTTTTTTATCCAGTCCTCGTGTGTATGCAGTTTTGTAAATCTTGTCATCTGTTCCCACCGGCACACAACGTCCTACTCTTACGAAAAGCGGAACAGGATTTAACGTGTGCGCAAGATGTTCTTTTCTATCCCTCTCTTTGTTTCTGTCTTTTTCCATTTCCTACCTTCACCCCCGTCTAGCTTTTGCCTCTTTGGTCCACTCTCCTGCCTCCCAAAGACTTAACAGATAACAATTGTCTCCTACGCCGATGTCAGATGCACTGGGTCGGATATGTCAGGTTCCAAACGGGAGCACAACGCATTTTTGCTCATAATATGTCAGACAACAACATTTGCTGTTTGAGCATTGAGCGACGAAGAAGAACTCGAGTTTAACTTTTCTTGAGCTGTTCATACTCATTTCCATCCATTTAAACTAAATACTCCCTCAAAATGCTGTTGGTCCAAATTAAATTTTAAAACAAATCAAAACAACAACAACAAAAACCTCACCAAAATTTCAACAACACATCTTTAGTACCAGCCTGCTATCTATCTATCGATCGATCGATCGATCGATCGATCGATCGATCGATCTATCTATCTATCTATCTATCTATCTATCTATCTATCTATCTATCTATCTATCTATCTATCTATCTATCTATCTATCTATCTATCTATCTATCTATCTATCTATCTATCTATCTATCAGGTTCAGATTCAGAATATTTATTGCCATTTAAGTCATGCAGACCTATTTGACACAACAAAACAAACATCAGTTTTAATTATCTTTCTGCCCAAATGATGTCCACTAAAAACATGTTGCATTCTACTTTTCTTTGTCTCGTTTCTCCATACATTCATACACATATCTAATGATATCTGCTTGATAGATATCAACTGTGATTATGTCGCTTAACTTATCTATACATTGTTTACATTCTTTGTCTCTTGTTTTAATCTTTACTAACAAATTGTTTCTAAGTTCATTATATAAGACACATTCATCAAGTAAATGAAATTCGTCTTCTATTTTGTCACAGTTTTTTCATTTTCTGTCCTCTCTGGGCATATATATATCTATCTATATCTCCATATCTCTATCTATCCCTTAGTCTGGCGACCATGGGGGAACACCCGAAGACATGACAACCAGTTTCCTCCATTTTTCTCTCTGTTCTGCCTTTCTCAGGGGTTTGTTGAGTTCTAGGCCTGTCCGTTCGCTGATGTTGTCATTCCATCTCTTCCTTGGTCTGCCTCTTTTTCGTCCTCCTTGGACAGTGCTTTGCAGTATTGTCTTTGAAAGTCCATTTGATCTTGAGATATGTCCTTGTGACCATTTAACTTTACGCTTCTTTACGATTGATAGAAGCTTTTCGAAGGGATCAATGGTTTTTTTTTATATTGTTATGCACGTCTTCGTTGCTTATGTAGTCTCTGTAGGAGATGCCAAGGAGTCTCCGGAAGCATCTCATCTCCACTGCTTGTACTCATCTCTTCAAATATACAGTAAGGGACCATGATTCACAGGCCTACAGGAATATGGATATGACAAGGGAGCGCATTAGTCTGATCTTGGAGTTGAGTGAAATATTTTTTATCACTCCACATCTTGCGCACACGTTAAAACCCCGTTCCACCTTTCGGAAGAGCAGGCCATCGTGTGCCGGTAGGAACGGATGACAAAATTATTATTAAAAAAAACAACAGCATGCACACAGGTGTCGTGTTTAGACACCATCCCTGAGGAAAAATCGGGGGGTTGGAGTCCCAAGGCGGCTCGGGGCTGTAGGCTATATCATGTAGGCTATATGACAACGTTCTGGTGGCTCCTGCGACGGTACTGGAACCATTCGTATCGGTCATTGCCTTTCCAATGGATCATTCCAGTGGCGTGGAGAGGGGGGGGGGGGGTGTCTGCTGCATGGGTAGCAGCTTGCCCTCCATACTTACCTACCCAGGTTTTGCGCTGTAAAGATTAGAGCGAAAATCCATAGTCTTCCGAGACTGATGGGTGCCTACTACTACTACATGGTGTTCAGTTTTGACAGTGATGTTATTGTCTGTACAATCCTGCATGCTACCTCTGGATTGGACCCCTTGCCTGATACAAGGGGTCCCAAGTACTTGAAGCTTTGAACTATATCCAGCTTTGGTCATCAGTTTGGTCTTCTCTGCACTGATTTCTCTGCCGTATGTTTTATAGGCCTTGCTCAGGTGTTCTGTTAGCTTGGCAAGCTCTTTTTCTGATCCTGCTAGTCCGAGGTTTGTGATCGTTCTGCCACCAATGCTGACTGATCCTTTATGGTGTTCCGGTGCATCACCCATGATTCTCTCAAGGAAGATATTGAAAAGAGTGGGTCAGAGGAGACAGCCTTGCCTTACTCTAACTGTTTGAAAGCACTCTCTAATGTTGCTATTGTACTACACTGTAGTTGTGACGTATCAATTCGAATTTCGTCAATGTTACTATGTATCACTGGTTATGTCGTAAGCCAAAGCTTCTGAACGGTATACCAGAGAACAGTACTACCGACATCGCATGTTTTTCTTAATTCAGCTGTTCCAAAGGGTGAGTAGATTTTTAACTGGGTTTAAACAAAATTTTATTCAAAGAAGATCATAAGTATACACACTTACAATAGAACGGCAACAAGCTAAAAACTGATAATGTGATCAACAGCAATGGAAGACCTTATTTCAAACTTTACTTTGCGTTGATTCTAAATCGGTACTCTACGCATTAAAATCCACAAATTTTAAGAAAAAGTCTAAAGTTATATTAGAGATCAATCATGTTATACATGTTTTAGCTTTAAGGGTATTTGTGTCACTTTCTGTTGGTACCTTCTCATGTGGATTCTACCAAATGAGTGGGCTGATAGAGCTGCAAGAGAGGTGCAAAACATGGAGAGGATTCTATAGAATTACACGTTCCATTATATTTACAAGAAGGCTATCACTTACAAGAAGAGCATCGTGAGCAGGGCCAAAAAGGCTTATTATCCAAAGGAGCGCATATCAGAAAGGTCTTCATACACTGTCCCTGATTTAAAGGTTATCGATCGCTCTGAGATCAATACAGGTTTTTTCACGGCAAGAAAGGTTAGGGCTTTATTTTTTCGGATAAAACTGAATGCGTTCATCACTAAATATAGCAAAAATACAAAATGTTTGTGCGGTGAGAAAATCACAAACAGTCACATAATTTTTGAATGTAAGAGTCTAAAACCATTTTACCTTCTTTCTCGAAAAATCCTTGGATAAGATTTTAAAATCTGAATTTGGCATTTCGTATAACAAAATCTTTAATGAATAGTTCTTTAGGAAATTTGTTATAGTTTTAAGTCATACTAGCAATTGTTATGTATTTACTTGTTGTTATCACTGTTTAGCCCAAATTTATGTACTGTATACTTTATTAAGAAAAAGACACCCATTTTACTGCACACATCCATCAACATACTAGACCCTCCCCTTCCCTTCCCATCGTCTAATATCACTTTGAGTGAACAGACGTAAAATCGAAGCAACAACAAATGGAAGACCTACGTGCGTGAGAAGAGGCGTTCATACTGATCCGTTCCTTTTCCGTCCGTGTCTTGTAAAAACATGGCGCTAAAGAGGCGGCAAAAACTAATTTGGTGGCGGAGAAAAAAGAACATGAAGCGGAGAATATCTGGTCGTTTTTCTGTGCATCCAATCAACAAATCAGGAAATGTGCATGGAGAGTATCATCACTTAATGCGTGAGCGTCTTGCAAAAAAAAAAAATCTGTTTTTAGATAATAAAATGTTTGAATTGAACTGGTCCAGGCTGCATGTACCATAATCATGGCTGTTGCAATGATTTTAGTCCGGTTTTTTCCCCCAAAGGAACATTCTGATCCTCACTGCGGCAATCAGTTTGCCGTTGTCCATCTTTAGATCTAAGTACTGAAATGACAAGTCTGAACTTGCACGCACGTGTTAGTATGAATGCCGACGGCATTTCAAGTGATAAAAAGGAAGGGAGTGTCACATCCGCACGTTTTTTTCCCGTCCGCACAGACGATAGAAGTGTGGCATGCACGCACGGCTTTTTTGCCGGATAAAATCGGACGTGCGTGTCGGTGAAGGTATGAACACCTTTTTCTCTATAACTAAGAAAATGGGAAGAGAGTGCCACATCCGCACGTTTTTTTTTTCGTTCGCACGATAAACACGCGGACTAGTATGAACGTACCCAAAGGCATCTGGTAGGCATGATTTGTGCAAACTGTAAAAGTGGATTATTTTAAGCACCTTTAACAACATATCATCGTTTAGTAGGATGTAGGACAGAACGAGAGCGCTCCGGGGTATAAATACCCCCCCACCCACCCCCCGTCCCCCCAGATGGTAACTAACAGAGAAATCAAGGAAGAAAACCCGCCCAAATTACATCTCTATTTCAAAGCACCAAGTAGATTACAGGTAGACACGAGGCAGTAGTCAACAAATAAATGAGTAAATTCACACTTGCAGTGGGTTATCAATGTCCAACACTTCTCCAGTCTACATTCAAGTCATTGTAAAACATAGGATGACACAAGAAACAGCAGCAGGAACATCGAAAGCTGTTAAGACCGGTTTAATTTTGATATCAGTTTCTGAACTTTTTGAGATAGGAGTACATCACTTCCTGTCTGGAACTGTTTGCTTCCATTCAAAAGAAATCGGACTTGAATGCTATAATTATTGGGGTAGCTACAAAATGGTAGCATCACGGGGTGTATTGGATGAGGCCATGATGACAAACAGTGATCTGCTATTTCATTCTAGCTACCACACGCACAGTGTGGGTTGTTAATAAGATAACGATTAAATTAACTGTTGTTAAAGTCACTGACTTCAAGATGGAGTCGGGTATGAAAAATCTGTTCTTCTCTCTCGCTACAAACAATAAAACTACGGAGGCACAGCATAATCAGCCGACAAAGTCAAAGTCAAAATTTTATTTCCAGATGGTACATTGAGTAAGCAATAATTTGCTTTTTTTCATCAAGTCATCTATCTTGCAAAAAAACAAAAACCCAAAAGAAAAACACAAAGCAAAAAAAAAACAAAAATCCACCCCAAAAACCACTTAAACAAAAAACAAACTAACAAAACTGAAGCAGCAAGCAAACAAGTAAAATGCAACCAAGAAAACCCCACCCAAAATATAGTTAGCTGCAACATTGTTACAACTCAAAACAACAAAATAATCCCAAAAGGAACTAAAGAAAATATAATGATATAATATTAACAATAATAACAACAATAGTAAGAAAAATAATGCTTATGCACTGTAAGACTCACTCTTTCACGTAGGCCACACACACACACACACACACACACACACACACACACACACACACACACACACACACACACACACACACACACACACACACACACACACAATGTTTAAGTGAACTTAAAGAATTACTAGTTTTAATATGATCTGGAAGATAATTCCATGAAACAGTAGCGGACGGGAAGATAGATTTTTGACACACTTTAGTCGTACATCTAGATACTCTGCGCTCGAAAATATCTATGATAAGGATTATGTTCAGCAAATAGGCCAGGAACTTGCTCTGATAAATAGGCTGGACAAATATCATTAAGGAGCTTCAAGTAGAACATGATTTTTTTGTGTCTCTTTCTCCTATCTTTCAAAGTGCAAAACCCAGACTCATCAAAACTTCACCTTCATCACATAACTGTATATTTGATGCCTGTGAAGAGGGCGACATTGTTTGTTTGGTGTTTTTATTTTAATGATCACCTCATACCCACACGCTTTTCCCCCGTGTTTTCATTTCTAGAATAAAAACACGGCTTCTGAAATACAGAAGGCTTTAATCAGACCCCAGTTTAGAACATTGTAGTGTAGTGTAGTTGAATCTTTTGTAGCTGGGGAGCTGAGACCAGCACTTGATTTGAACAGGCTGGGAGTTCCGGCTGTGGAAAGAAAATAATTCACACGTAAATACTTTTAAACGTGAACAGTGGATATATATATATATATATATATATATATATATATATATATATATATATATATATATATATATATATATATATATATTTTTTTTTTTTTTTTTATAATTTTTATTATTATTTATTATTATTATTATTTTTTTTTTTACCTACTTTCATACGTACATAGATACATTCACAAACAGTAGAGGATATGCAAGCACTTGTTTCTTTTTTTAAACATGTTGGGCCTAGTGGCGGGGGCTGGGAAAGCTCAGCGGTCAGAGCTACTTACTTGCCCTCCCTAGGCTACGTTCATTGAGCAGAACTGACTGTGACTGACCCGGGGATTTTTTTTCTTCATTTTTTTTTTTATATCGAGGATAATGGAATAAGCACTCATGTGTTGTTTTTCATCCAGTCCCCGTGTGTATGCAGTTTTGTAAATATTGTCATCGGTTTCCACCGGCATACAATGGCCTACTCTTACGAAAAGCGGAACAGGATTTAACGTGTGCGCAAGATGTTCTGCGTGTGTTCGCACACGAGGCCTCGGTTTTACAGTCTTATCCGAAAGACTTTTTGCGAGAGTGGAGTCAGCACTGATGTTAACTGCAGGGGAAAAATCCCCTCGTATGGGAATCGAACTCGGGTCGTCAAATTGCGAGGGCAATGTTCTGACCACTAGGCTATGGTTGACTGTTGCCTTGCAGGCGGAATATATTGTGCACCTTCGACTTCAATACAGCAACACAGTACACCAAGCCGTCAGTGGGTACCTGCCCTCTGTAAGTACAGGGAAGTTACGTAAAGCAGTGAGGGAGAGGAGATGAGTGCTAACCTCAATATGCTGGCCCCTAGAGAAGCAGAGTTCTTTTGATATGCTGCTTTCCAATGGCCGTTTAAGTTATGGGACACCTTTCTCTTTACTGACTGTAAGTGGCACAAAACGACACATGACTTGTGGGTGTCCATCCTACATTAGCATTGCTGTTATGCATGGAGACGGGAGAGCCTAGTGGTCAGAACATTGCGCTCGCAATTTGACAACCCGGGTTCGATTCCCAGTCGAGGAGATTTTTCTCCTTGAGTTAACATCAGTGCTGACTCCACTCTCCCCCAAAGTCCTTCGGATAAGACTATAAACCGAGGCCCCGTGTGCGAACGCACGCAGAACATCTAGTGCACACAGTTAAATCCTGTTCCGCTTTTCGTAGGAGTAGGCCATCGTGTGCCAGTGGGAACAGATGACATTTACAAAACTGCATACACACGGGGACTGGATGTAAAAAAGCACAAGAGTGCTTGTCCCATTATCCTTGATATAAAAGAATAATTTTTTGTTTTTAATTTAAAAAAGCCCCCTGTCCTGTGTGTAGGTACAGGTGAGTGTTGACAAGTAGCCCAGCTTATGGCAAGCATGGATCCTAATGTGCCTCCGCCTCCTGCTGAAGAACCCGAGCCTGTTGTCACCAGTCAGCCCAGCCCTGATAGTGAGTCTCTCACACTTGCTTAATGACTGGGTTCTGACCCCCCCCCCAAAAAAAAATAAAATGCCCCCAAACAAAACACAGCGCATAAATCCAACATCACTCAGTAGGGCCTAGTCAAGATTGCTAAATTTAGTGTGCTCCTTCCTTTTACCTAGTCCCTGTGTGGTCAGCTTCTGCTATAAATAGCACCAGCTGACCACAGCTGGGCTGGGCTGGGCTGGGCTGGGCTGGGATAATTAGCAGCTGAGAGGAGCTGAAAGTAGGGGACACTGACAGCTGTGAAAAGCAACAGCAGCACCTCCAAATAATTATATCAGCTCAACTCAACTGTCTTCATTACCGCTGTGGTTGGTTGGTAGGAGCTCCACCCAATGCCACAGGGATTCACCATCTTTCTCTGTCCCTGCTGAGTTCTACCATCTCCTGTAGCCCTCCCAGACCACTGATCTCAGTGATGTTGGCAGTGTAGGATGTTGGTGGTCTGCTGTTTTTCCTTCTGTTGTCAACCTTACCGAGGTTCATGAAGAAGATGATATTGAAGAAGATGATATTCTGCATGCGACCGTTCTTAATTAACCACCATAGGGGTAGCTGCAGTCTGACTACCCTTGCTGATGTCGAAACACAACACCTGTATATATGTGTTTTAAAAAAAAAAATGTCACCAGTCCCTTCCCGGGATCATCCCAAAGGCAGAACGAATGTGTGTACAAGATGTTCTGCGTGCCTTTGCCTGCGAGGCCTTATTAGTCTTGTGCAAAGGATTTGCCATCCAATAGAGTCGGTACTGATGTTAACTCCAGGGGACAATCTCCTAAAAAGGGCGTTTCCATGATAACTTGATTTCAAGTCATCAGATCACGAGCAGAACATTCTAACCACTAACCTCCCCCCCCTCCCCATGCTTGCTTATACATTTTCGTTATGAGAGAATAATTTTATTCTCTGTGAATGAAAGATATAGCTGAAATAATTTTAAAAGCAAGATAGTAAGTTCTGAAGTGGTGAAAACGCCTTTACCAGATAGTTCATCACATTTTTTGTACGAACAGCTGGGAAAGTTTATCCTAATGGTGTAAGATATCGGAATTAATCTTATTTCCGAAAATTCAGCTCTGAAGCCAGCACCACAAACCTTAACGCTGCTGTATATTTTTTTACGCAGCTCTCTACAATGTAACACTTACTTAAAAGGTTCTAAGTTAAGCAGCATGGAGCGTGGTTGCCAGTTGGATGGGTGACCATTTGCGGGCCTTGGCTACAGTACAATTCCCCCAGTTCACCCAGCTGTAAATGGGTACCTGCCTCTTTAGGGTCAGAAAAGGTAAAGCAGCGAGGGAGAGGAGATGGGCGCCGCCCTCAACATACTGGCCCCTAGAGAAACTGAAGTCTCTGACGCCTCGCTCCCCTACGACCACACAGGTTATGGGACACCTTTGCCTTACCTTACCTAAAAGGTCCTATGTTGGGCATGCTCTGTCAAGCCAAAGGTACGTCAGCCTTATTCTTTATAGTGGACCTGACTGGGTTGCTTGATACAGTCCCTAACTCCACTGGGACTGTAAGATACCTGCCTACGGCCAATCTTCTGATTAAGGGTGAAAGATGATTAAAAGTATAATTTGCTTTATGAGAAACTACCCAGGGGTTTACCATTTTGATTTTGCACCTACTCTAAGTATGGAGATGGGAGGAACGCAAGGTGTGTGTGTGTGTGTGTGTGTGTGTGTGTGTGTGTGTGTGTGTGTGTGTGTGTGTTGTGTGTGTGTGTGTGTGTGTGTGTGTGTGTGTGAAGTGATATGCATTGCAGTGCATGTGTACTATTGTTACTGTCTAAAACTGTGACGTCACTTGCTCGACATTAATAATGATAATGAGCCTCTCTCTGGCTATGAATGGGGCCGGGTCCTCCTTTCCCATACCAATGATTGATTTGTTTAAAATGTAAACTCTAAATCCATGTGACCTGTCGTCATTCTAAATAATAATAATAATAATAATAAAAATAATGATAATAACCTGACATCACACCAGCACAGGGCTTGCTTTCTTACAATACAGTACAGTTCAGTACAAAACAATACAATGCAGTACATAATTATAAATGC
>CM060335.1:38843768-38846268 GCA_030674155.1 Stramonita haemastoma | reverse complement strand
AACTTATGTTAGCTCCGGGAGAAAAATCCCTTTGACCGTGCATCTCAGTGGTGGCTTGAACCTGAGCTCGAAACCTAGCCTATCACATCACGAGCACAACGCACAACGCTTTAAGCACCAGGCTATCCCCTATGGTCTGTAGTGTTATTTGCTGAAATCAACACAGCTGATAACTAGCTGAAACTGATATAATCTGTAAAGTAACTGGCCAAAATTGTCAAGGTGTATAACTTGTTAAAACTGATCATCGTCTGAAATATCAACAGTTGAACTGATCATACGTTATAATATGGACGCTCCACCACATAAGGAGTCGCATTGCACCAGACGTCAATTTTTAGTTATTGACAAGCTTTTAATTTGCAATAAAAGGGCTATCTAATACAAAAAACAGATTGAAAATCGGACAATTCTGTGCAAAGTTATTACAAACTGAAATGATAGACTGCAAGATGTGATAAAATGAGAAATGGGCAAGTGTATTTTCGTAAAAGGTTGTCAAATGAGGGCTTATGTATTTTCAAAACACACTTAAAAGCAAAAGGAATAAAAAGTATGCCTTGATACTTTATTATAAGGTAGATAAACAGACATAGTTAAATAATCAATCAAAATCTCAAAATTGACAAATTTACCCCCATCTGCCTTTAATGGCTCCTGCGCAAAATTGGGTAATGTGCTAAGCGACTCATTTCGTGGTGGAGCATCACAGATTATAGTTTGCTGAATCTGGTATCAGGCTGTAACGTAGTTTGATGACATTCTCACAGTGTAAAACTTCTTAAGACATGTACAGATTGTAAGGTTATCTACTAGAATAATCACACTTCCTGTTCTTTATACTTGCTGAAATTGGGTAGCGTCCTTTACATAATTAAATTTGTTGACATTGTCACAGTGTCTAAAGTGGTTTGTCCTAGTTTGTCTATTAACTATGTCTAGTCTTACCCCTTTGGGTCACTTCAAGGTATGAGACACTGTACACATTTTCACCAGCATGACATTACAGAATATCTTTTTGTCTTTTTTTCCCCAGATACTTGTTGCCTGTTCCGTATTTGTTGTGGAAAAAAACGACCCTTCAATATTAAAATAATGGACAACAATAAGACTGAAATCATTCATCTGGACAGGCCGCTTAGAAGTGACTTCTGTTTCTGGTTTTGCTGTCTACAGGTAGGTCAGATTATTTTAAGAATCAATGTGTTGCATTTTAATTGTATTGTATTGCATTATATTACATTGTATTGCATTGTTTTACATTGTATTGCATTGAAGTGTTTTGTATTCATTGCAGTGTTTTGTACTGTATTGCAGTGTGTTATATTGTATTGTGTTGTATTATGTTACATGTTTATTGTGTTGTACTGCATTGTATTGTACTGCATATCGTTTTCAGTCAACAGCAGATTTCTCTGCGTGAAATTCGGGATGTCTCCCTGGGGTGTCTCCCTGGGGAGAGCCCATCGCCACAGAAGCAGTACCTCCTGTTTCAAACGAGAAATGTTCCTGCCTGTATAACATGTGGGCTTGATCATAACTTCAGGGAGAGTGGGGGGCGGGGCTACATTTTTCTCTGCTCAATCATTCATTCATCAAGTCTTTTCCCTCATGTCTACAGAAACTAACTGTAGAAGCTCCACCAGGCACACCCATTGGTTCTGTACACCAGTCCTGCCACATCCTAAACCTGCCCAGATATACAGTCAGGAACGCCAGTGGTGAAACAGTGCTCAGAATCAAAGGCCCTTTATGTGTGTGCAGCTTCTGTGGCGATGTAGAGTTTGAGGTCAGTGCCACCTTGCTTTTTGATCATTCTTGTGTATTTTTTTTTTACATTTATTTTATTCATTTTTATATCTTTTATTTCGAGGATAATGGAATAAGCACACATGTGCTTTTTTTGTTTTTTTGTTTTTTTACATCCAGTACTCATGCGTATGCAGTTTTGTAAATTCTGTCATCCGTTCCCATCGGCGCACAATGGCCTACTCTTACGAAAAGCGGAACAGGATTTAACGTGTGCGCAAGATGTTCTGCATGCGTTCGCACACGGGGCCTCGGTTTATAGTCTCATCCGAAAGACTTTTGGGGAGAGTGGAGTCAGCACTGGTGTTAACTCCAGGGGGAAAATCCCCTCAACGGGAATCGAACCCGGGCCGTCAAATTGCGATCGCGATGTTCTGACCACTAGGCTATCCCGTCCCCGTATGAATCATCAGTGGCTTGCCATTGCCTTCTGAGAAAAGCCCTCTCTTGTTAGCGATGCAGATTGATGCTACAGCCACCCTTCAGAATATAAAACTTGATGGAACAGATGTACAATACTTTCAGCATTTCAAATATTCAGGCCCAGTAAAAGAGAGTAATGGCTCCTGTCTACAAGACGTCAAAGCTAGAATCGGTATGGCCAAACAAAAGATGATTCAGTTAAACAACATTTGGAAAGACAGAAGCACACCTATATAGCTCAAAATTAGAATTGAATTGTCAGAACACT
>CM060335.1:38818768-38823768 GCA_030674155.1 Stramonita haemastoma | reverse complement strand
TGATCTTGGGGGCGGGAAAGCTCAGTGGTCAGAGCAGTCGCTCCCCCCCCCCCCCCCCGCCCCTCCCCCCCCAAAGTCAAAGTTAAGCAGCATATATAGCGTGGTTACCAGTTGGATGGGTGACCGTTTGCGCACCTTGGCTTTAATACAGTCCTGCCCCTCCCAGCTGTAAATGGGTACCTGCCCTCTTTAGGGTCAGGGAAGGTAAAGCAGCGAGGGAGAGGAGATGGGCGCCGCTCTCAATATGCTGGCCACAGCGCCCAAACCCAACATCACTCAGTCAGGAGTGCTAAACTTAGCACATCCTTTCCTTTTACCTAATCCAAGTGTGGTCAGTTCCTGCTATATTTATTTATTTATTTATTTATTTATTCTTTTATATCGAGGATAACAGAATAAGCAGTCATGTGCTTTTTTTCATCCGGTCCCCGTGTGTATGCAGTTTTTGTAAATATTGTCATCTGTTCCCACCGGCACACGATGGCCTACTCTTACGAAAAGCGGAACAGGATTTAACGTGTGCGCAAGATGTTCTGCGTGCGTTCGCACACGGGGCCTCGGTTTAAAGTCTCATCCGAAGGACTTTGGGGGAGAGTGGAGTCAGCACTGATGTTAACTCCAGGAAGAAAATTTCCTCGACCGGACTCGAACCCGGGTCTTTCAAATTGCCAGCGCAATGTTCTGACCACTAGGCTATCCGCCCCCCTTAATAAATAGCACTAGCTGGCCCCCATCTAGGCTGGGATGGGATGGCTTAATTAATTAGCAGCCGAGAGGAGCTGAAAGTGGGGGGAAACCGACTGTTGTGTGGCATGGCATGGCATGGCCCCCTAGAGAAGCTGAGGTCTCTGATGCCTCGCTCCCCTTACGACCACATAGGTTATGGGAACATCTTTACCCTTTTTTTTTTTTTTTTACCTTTACTGTGTGTGTGCTGTGGGGTCAGCAGGGCTATGGGTATCGTACACAGCCCGGTTGGATGGTGTTACATTATTTTTTATTTATTTATTTATTTATTTATTTTATTATTTGATTTTATTCTTTTATTTCGATGATAATGGAATAAGCACTCATTGCTTTTTTTTTTTTTACATCCAGTCCCCGTGTGTTTGCAGTTTTGTAAATCTTGCCGACTGTTCCCACCGGCACATATTGGCCTACTCTCACGAAAAGCGGAACAGGATTGAACGTGCGCGCAAAATGTTCTGCGTGCGTTCGCACACGGGGCCTCCTCGGTTTATAGTCTCATCCGAAAGAACTTTTGGAGAGAGTAGAGTCAGCACTGATGGTTAACTCCAGGGGGGAAAAAAAATCCCCTCGAACGGGAATCGAACCCGGGTCTTGGTCAAATTGCGATCGCAATGTTCTGACCACTAGGCTATCGATCCCGTCTCCCGTTACAGGGGCCCAGCCGTCCCCGGCCGGGTGGGGTCAAGGTCCTGCTGGGGCTCCAGTGGCCAACTGCCCCCCGGGGCTGGAGTATCTGGCCGCCGTGGACCAGCTCCTGGTCAAGCAGAAGATGGAGGCCTTTGAAGGTCGGTCTGGGGGTCTGAATGTCTTGTCGTGTCTTGTGTTGTTTCTCTGTTTTGTTTTGGTTTGTCTTGTCTGTTTTGTCTTGTGTGTTTTGTCTTGTTTCTCTGTCTTGTCTTTTTGTGTTGTATTGTCAGTGTGTTTGTCTGTCTGTACTGCCTGTCTAGACTGTCTGTCTTGTCTTGTCTTGTTTTGTCGCTCTGTTTGTCTTGTCTCTCTGTTTGTTTTGTCTTGTGTTGTCTTGTCTTGTCTTGTCTCGTCTCGTCTGTCTTGTCTTTTCTGTCTTTTCTGTTTTGTCTTGTCTTGTCTCTGTATCTTGTCTTGTAGCCTCTCTGTGTCTTGTCTGGTCTTTTTCTGTCTGTCTTGTCTGGTCTTTTTCTGTCTGTCTTGTATTGTCTCTCTGTCTGTCTTGTCTTGTCTTGTCTTGTCTTGTCTTGTCTTGTCTGGTCTGGTCTGTCTGTCTGTCTGTCTGTCTGTCTGTCTGTCTGTCTGTCTGTCTGTCTGTCTGTCTGTCTCTCTCTCTCTCTTCTCTCTCTCTCTCTCTCTCTCTCTTCTCTCTCTCTCTCTCTCTCTCTCTCTCTCTCTCTCTTCTCTCTCTCTCTCTCTCTTACATTTTCTTGTAATGTAACTATGTACCCCTATCAGTCATGGCAGATTTCTCTCTCTATGTAAAACGTGGGCTGCTTTCACTGGGGAGGGGGTGTCACAACCACTGAATAAGAGCAACACGCACGGCCATCTATTTCTTTTCATGTGTGTATGTGTGTTGGTTACCCTATCAGTGCAGCTTTCTGTTTTACTTCTTCTACAGAATGTTACCAGAAACAACTCTGTAGTTGTCATGGGTTCTTTTAAACGCGCTGAATGTGTGTTGAGCGTGGTTTGTTGCTTTATGTAAAAAGCACGTGGAGGAAGCTGGTTGCAAAATCTTCAGTTGTGCCCCCCACGGTTCACGAGACTACTACGGGACAGGTGAAAGTGGGGGTGAAGTAAAAGCACAAAGACTTTAACTCAGAGTCAAGTGAAGGGGGTGGGGGTGGGGAGTAAGGAAAGCTTGGGTATAAGTAATTATGGAACCTGTATTTTTTTGCTTTCTAGGTAGGTGGGTTACCTCTCTAGATCACCCATCATTGAAATACCTGTATGTCCATGGTGTTTTCTGTGCACAGCTTTCACTGGTTTCGAGACTAACAACAAATACGAGGTACTGAACAGCATGGGACAGCGAGTCTTCATGGCAGTGGAAGGTTAGTGGCTTATTCCTTAATGCTGTGCTCACAGACAGTCAGACAAGCATGCTTGCACACGCATGCATGTATAAATGCATGCACAGGCACAAACGCACTTTATATGTATACATACATGCATACATGTATATATGTGCATAGTGTATACTTACATACAATATAAAACCATTGTTAACATGTCTACATACACATACATACAACATCTACAACATATATGCATGTATGCAAGCATATATATATATATATATATATATATATATATATTGTATATATATATTATCCATCTATGTATACACTGCATACACATCCATCCATCCATCCATCCATCCATCCATCCATCCATCCATCCATCCATCCATCCATCCATCCACACACACATCCATCCATCCATCCATCCATCCATCCATCCATGCATGCATGCATGCATCTATACTTACACACTTACACACATACACACATACACACATACACACATACACACATACACACACATACATACATAAATACATACATACATACATACATACATACATACATACATACATACATACATACATACATACATACATACATACATACATACACACATACACACATACACACATCCATCCATCCATCCATCCATCCATCCATATTTACTTACACACACACACACACACACACACACACACACGCACGCACGCACACACACACACTCTCTCTCTCTCTCTCTCTCTCTCTCTCTCTCTCTCTCTCTCTCTCTCTCTCTCTCTCTCTCTCTCTCTCTCTCTCTCCCCCCCCTCACACACATATCACATCACACATCACACTTACCCAGCAGTGTTGTCTCCCACCCCCCTCAGACACCTGCTGCTGTACCCGTATCTGCTGCGGGTCATCGCGACCTTTCGACATCAAACTGATGGACACCCACAAGAAGGAACTGATGCACCTGGAGAGACCGCTGAGGTGTGAATGCTGCTTCTTCTTCTGCTGCCTGCAGGTGAGGGGAGGGGGGAGGGGAGCTGAGGGGGAGAGGAAGGAGGGGGTAGACTCTTGGCTTTGTCCTGCTCCTTTCCTCTTGGTTGGATTTTTTTTTTTAAAGAGTGAAATGATTTTGTTTTTAGAGTGAAATACATATTTTTTAAAGTATTTTTTAAGTCAAGGCAGATTTTTCTGCTGCGTGAAATTCAGCCACCTATTATTTATTTTTGTATTTTTTTTCCTGTTTACAGCTGTATTTGTTTTGTTTTGTTTTCTTTTCTTCTTTTATATCTTTTGTATCGAGGATAATGGAATAAGCACTCTTGTTTTTTTTTTTCATCCAGTCCCTGTATGTACGCAGTTTTGTAAATATTGTCATTTGTTCCAACTGGGCATACAATGGCCTACTCTACGAAAAGTGGAACAGGATTTAACATGTGCGCAAGATGTTCTGCGTGCGTTTGCATACGGGGCCTCGGTTTAAAGTCTCATCCGAAGGACTTTTGGGGAGAGTGAAATCAGCACTGATGTTAGCTCCGGGGGAAAAATCCCCTCGAATGGGAATCGAGCCCGGGTGGTCAAATTGCGAGCGCAATGTTCTGACCACTAGGCTATCCCGTCCCCCCTGATCTGATCATGCAAACGGGGATTAGATGTAAAAAAACAAACAAACAACAAACAAAAGTACATGAGTTGCTCTATTACTCGATATTACTCTATTACTCTATATCTCGATTACATTATCCTGAAAAGAACAGGAAAAATATTGAAAAAAAAAGACCCCAACCCAACCTAAGACAAACCAAACAGCACAAATGTGTGTACATGATTCATATCATCTATCTTCTCACACTAGCTTGCCTGCTTGTGTGTGTGTGTGTGTGTGTGTGTGTGTGTGTGTGTGTGTGTGTGTGAGTGTGAGTGTGTGTGTGTGTGTGTGTACACGTGTGTGTGTGTGTGTGTGTGTGTGTGTGTGTGTGTGTGTGTGTGTGTGTGTGTGTGTGTGTGTGTGTGACTCTATGTGGGCTACTCTGTGTGCGTGCGTGAATGCATGCATATGTGTGGTATATGTGTGTACATGCGTGCGTGCGCGCGCGCATGCGTGCGCGTGTGTCTGACTCTGTGTGTGTGTTTGTGTGTGTGCGCACGTGCGTGTGTGTGTATCACTCTCTATGTGTATGTCACTGTGTGTGTGTGTGTGTGTGTGTGTGTGTGTGTGTGTGTGTGTGTGTGTGTGTGTGTGTGTGTTACTGAATGCAT
>CM060335.1:38746268-38816268 GCA_030674155.1 Stramonita haemastoma | reverse complement strand
CCAAGGGTAAGACAAACCTTTATGATATTGTTCCAAGGATTTAGAGGAGGGTTTTATTCAAATCATGTCTCCCTTTCGACTCTAGATTGTCCGGATGCTGTGTTGTTTTGTTGTTGGGTTTTTTAAAAATTTTATTTTAGTCAGACATTAGGAATGTTTCCCTTCAAAATAGAAAGTTTGATATCGAACCATCATTTTGAGGATTTAAGACACAGCTGAGCAATACAGGTTAGTCATGAGAAAGTTGGAAATGGTCATCAAAATGAGGATTACTTGTGTTCCTACACCCTTGACCCCGCGCATGCATATTGGGGTTAGGAAGCTAGCAGATGACAAAGGAGTGAAGGGGTGCAGTGTTTGCTGAAAATTTTTTTAAAAAATTCCAACCTACCAATTTTGTACAAAATCACGTGAGTTTTGAGTCAGGGGCTAGTCTTTCTGAAAAAAAATGGTTTTTTAAATATTTTTTTTTTCTTTCTGTAATTGCCTTAGTACGTGCCCTGCGAATGTAAAGAGTGATATAATTATGAAAATAGAAGGAAAAAGCAGTCAAAATTAATACCGGTGTGCTGTAGCCTCATCTTTCTATGCCTTGTATACTAATTATGTCGCAGGATTTCATGTATTTTGAGCACGACCAAGACGACACAAAGAAAGAACTCGGCCATTTGTCTTAAAGCCTCCAGGGCGGCAACAGTGCAAGGCCTGCTTGTGTAGGCGCATACTAACTGGTAGGTTTGTTTTCCTGGTGTACGTGTATCGCCGTTACTTTCAACCCTGAACTTTCTGTGACAGGACTTCATGTACTTTGAAGATGGACCGGATGATGTTCGTAAAGAAATGAAGGAGCTCTCTAAACATTAGAAACCACAGAGAGGGTAAAAAAAAAACAACCAGTGTGTGTTCCACCATTGTGTTTGCCTATTGCACATCAACTACAACCTGACTCATATCTTTTAATGGTGTGCTGTGTGTTTTTTTTTCTCCACCTGAACATTAACCTTTATAAAGCAGCACAGTGTGGGTTTGTATGGTATTGCATTTTCATCAAAAAATGTTCTTTCACTATGTAGGTGGATCGGTGGTCTAGAGGTAAGGTACCTACCTACCTACCTAGAAAACGAAAAGTGCAGGTTTTATTCGGGTCCGGGTTCAATCCCTGTTTCTGCACTAAACTTTTCCTCCATCCAGTAAACCGAGAGTGGTGGTCTGGGTGCTAGTCTTTCAGATCAGATAATAAACTGAGTTCCCGTGTGCAACACAGATTCAGCACACGTAAAATAACCCACGGCAACAAGAGAGTTGTTCCTGGCAAAATTCTGTAAGACAAAAATCTCTCTGATAGGGATAGAAATACTACACATGCAGACAGGAAAAGAACAAAAAATAATGGGTGGCACTGCTCTTGTGGCGACACGCGCTCCCTGGAGAGAGTAGTCAGATTTTCATGCAGCGAAATATGCTGTGATATAAAGTGATATACAAATACAAATTGACACAAACTGGTGTTTCAAAAAGAAATGTTGTCCATCTTTCTTTTTCAGTTTAAAATGCCTTTATTTATTTTATTTATTATTTAATATTTTCTTTTATTTCCAGGATAATGGAGTAAGCATTCGTGTGCTTTTTTTTATTTTTTTTTTTACATCCAGTTCTCGTGTGTATGCAGTTTTGTCCATTTTGTCATCCGTTCCCACCGGCACACACACCTTGGGTGTGGCTGTGTACAGTGGAATTTGGATTCCTGGCTGAAGACCTAGACGTATATGAGAAGTGAAGGGGAAAAAAAATCACCCCCCCCCCCCCAAAAAAAAATTTTTTTTTAAAATCGGAGTTTCGTAAAATAGGATTCTGGGAGAACTGTTACATATTTCTTGTGTTCTGTACAATACTTAAATCACTCCTACGCACTTAACTGATTTTTTAAAATACTAATTTATATGGTGTCTTTTGCGGAAACTGATACGTTTGAGTGTGTGCCATTGCTGTGCTGTTTGAACATTGAGTGTTGAAACAATAAATAGTTATTCTCTCTGTCTCTTTCTGTCCTCTGTGTCTCTGTCAGTCTATCTGTCTGTCTGTTTGTCTCCGTCTATCTGTCTGTCTGTCTCTCTCTCTCTGTTTCTCCCTCTGTCTCTTCCTCTATCTCTCTTGCTGTCTCTCCATCTGTCTCTCTCTGTATATCTCTATGTCTCTGTCTATGTCTGTCTGTCTGTCCCTGTCTGTCTGTCCCTGACTCTCTCTCTGAGTCTTTGAGTCTCTGAGTCTGAGTCTGAGTCTGAGTCTGAGTCTCTCTCTCTCTCTCTCTCTCTCTCTCTCTCTCTCTCTCTCTCTCTCTCTCTCTCTCTCTCTCTCTCTCTCTCTCTCTCTCTCTCTCTCTCTCTCTCTCTCAATCTCTCCCACTCCCTCCCTCTGTTTCACTCTCTGTGTCTCTCTGTCTCATACAAACGTAGACAGACAGACAGACAGACAGACAGACAGACAGACAGACAGACAGCCAGCCACACACACACACACACACACACACGCACGCACGCACGCACGCACGCACGCACGCACGCACACGCACGCACACGCACACACACACACACACACACACACACACAAAACCAAAAAACAATTGATAGTTTCAACGAATTCAGTGCGCGCGCACACACACACACACACACACACACACACACACACACACACACACACACACACACACACACACACACACACACACACACACACACACACACACATGTAGGTTGCACATTTTGACAGGGTGATAGAGTAGAGATTTCGGCTGTTGAAAACAAAGATAGCTATGAGATGATGGTCTTTATTCAATATCAGGATGTAGGACTGCATTTCCCCCCCCCCCCCCCCCCCCCTGGAGTTAACATCAGCACACACTCCATTCCCCCCAAATTCCTTCAGATGAGACTATAAACCAAGGCCCTGTGTACGAATGAACGAACCAACGAACGAACGCAGAATACCTTGCACACGTGTTATAAACCCGTTCCACCTTTTTAGAAGAGTCGACAACTTTGTGCTGGTAAGAACAGATAGCAAAACTTTTTAAAACACGCATGCACACTGGGTATGTTTAAACACCGTCCCCGCAGTCAGAATGTGGCTACCTTAAAGGTGGGTAAACAGTCCCATGAGCAAAAATCTCACTATTGATAAACCTGGAAGCTTTGGCTAAGGAACGAAAAAAAACTCATGATATATATATATATATATATATATATATATATATATATATATATATATATATATATATATATATATATATATAATGGCCAATACCATGCCATCTCTCGTACTTTTATATTTCTGCATAAACAATATACTTTCTGATTTTAGATTTTTAACTATTCACAGTGGTTTCGGTTTGTTTGTTTGTTTGTATGCTGATTTTTTTCTTGAAAAAAAATCTTGAAAAAAACAACAACCAAACAAAAAAAAACCTGCCTAATTTAGTCCACTTGGCCAAGGGCCAAAGTTCTGTCAGTTGTGGATGTATAAGTAGTTCTGTCAGTTGTGGATGTATAAGTAGTTCTGTCAGTTGTGGATGTATAAGTAGTTCTGTCAGTTGTGGATGTAAGTAGTTCTGTCAGTTGTGGATGTATAAGTAGTTCTGTCAGTTGTGGATGTATAAGTAGTTCTGTCAGTTGTGGATGTATAAGTAGTTCTGTCAGTTGTGGATGTATAAGTAGTTCTGTCAGTTGTGGATGTAAGTAGTTCTGTCAGTTGTGGATGTATAAGTAGTTCTGTCAGTTGTGGATGTATAAGTAGTTCTGTCAGTTGTGGATGTATAAGTAGTTCTGTCAGTTGTGGATGTAAGTAGTTCTGTCAGTTGTGGATGTATAAGTAGTTCTGTCAGTTGTGGATGTATAAGTAGTTCTGTCAGTTGTGGATGTAAGTAGTTCTGTCAGTTGTGGATGTATAAGTAGTTCTGTCAGTTGTGGATGTATAAGTAGTTCTGTCAGTTGTGGATGTATAAGTAGTTCTGTCAGTTGTGGATGTATAAGTAGTTCTGTCAGTTGTGGATGTATAAGTAGTTCTGTCAGTTGTGGATGTAAGTAGTTCTGTCAGTTGTGGATGTATAAGTAGTTCTGTCAGTTGTGGATGTATAAGTAGTTCTGTCAGTTGTGGATGTAAGTAGTTCTGTCAGTTGTGGATGTATAAGTAGTTCTGTCAGTTGTGGATGTAAGTAGTTCTGTCAGTTGTGGATGTATAAGTAGTTCTGTCAGTTGTGGATGTATAAGTAGTTCTGTCAGTTGTGGATGTATAAGTAGTTCTGTCAGTTGTGGATGTATAAGTAGTTCTGTCAGTTGTGGATGTAAGTAGTTCTGTCAGTTGTGGATGTATAAGTAGTTCTGTCAGTTGTGGATGTAAGTAGTTCTGTCAGTTGTGGATGTATAAGTAGTTCTGTCAGTTGTGGATGTAAGTAGTTCTGTCAGTTGTGGATGTATAAGTAGTTCTGTCAGTTGTGGATGTAAGTAGTTCTGTCAGTTGTGGATGTAAGTAGTTCTGTCAGTTGTGGATGTAAGTAGTTCTGTCAGTTGTGGATGTAAGTAGTTCTGTCAGTTGTGGATGTAAGTAGTTCTGTCAGTTGTGGATGTAAATCCAGAGTGATGGCCTACGGTCCAATATTGTTATGCTTTAAGAAGTTATGTTGAGATTGTCTTTCAACCATGACAAACTCTTAACTAAGGTAACAACCTGTACACTCTCTTTCAAAGGGGGCCGGGATAGCCTTGTGGTCAGAACATTGCTCTCGCAATCTGACGACTCGGGTTCGAATCCTGTTCAAGGTGACTTTTCCCTCGGAGTTAACATCAGTGCTGACTCCACTACTTCCAAAAGTTCTTCCGATGAGACTATAAACCGAGGTCCCGTGTGCAAACGCACGCAGAACATCTTGCGCACATGTTAAATCCTGTCCCGCTTCTCGCAAGGGTTATTGGTTGCATGTTATGTTGAATGCAAGCGCTTTGATTTGTTTTTAAGAGATATAGCCCTGTATAAATTCAGTTGTTTATTATTATCGCTGCTATTAGTAGTAGTAGTAGGAGTAGGAGTAGAAGTAGTAGTATCATCATCATCATTAAAAAAAAAAAAAACTGTTATTGTTATTATTATCATGATGATGATGATGACAATGATGATGATGATGATGATGATAAAGAATACACTATGTTTGCATGTTTACGACATATATTTTCAATGTTGTACTTTTCACATTTTTTTTCAGGGTTCTCGGATTCTGGGGATGCTCCTAACATACTGCTGAGGTGGCCAGCTACTGGTCTAGATGGAAGCAATATTGAATTGTTTTGTTATGATTATATATAGTCATTTCTTTCTTTCTTTCTTTCTTTCTTTCTTTCTTTCTTTCTTTCTTTCTTTCTTTCTTTTCTTCTTCTTTCTATTCTTTCTATTCTTTCTTTCTCTGTTTTTTTTTCTTTCTTTCTTTCTTTTCTTTCTTTCTTTCCTTTCTTTCTTTCTTTCTTTCTTTCTTTCTTTCTTTCTTTCTTTCTTTCTTTCTTTCTTTCTTTCTTTCTTTTCTTCTTTCTTTTCTTTCTTTCTTTCTTTCTGTCTTTCTTTCTTTTCTCTTCTCTTCTCCATGCTAACAATCTGTTCCGATGCAGTTAGTGAAACTATCTACCAACCAGTCTGTCTGTCTGTCTGTCCATCAGTCCTCTCATTGGAGTCATGTCAGTGTGTCCGTCTGATATCTTTCATCAAATGGGGTGATATAGAAACCACTTTTTTTTTCTTCGAATGAGAGACATTCGACATGCTGAGAACTTTTGACATAAAGGTTTATCTATACACAGTTCTCTGTGTCACTTTTAAAAACATATACATATATGCTCTCTATCTAGCTCTCTCTCTCTCTCTCTCTCTCTCTCTCTCTCTCTCTCTCTCTCTCTCTCTCTCTCTCTCTCTCTCTCTCTCTCTCCTCTCTCTCTCTCTCTCTCTCCTCTCTCTCTCTCTCTCTCTCTCTCGTCTGTCTGTCTGTCTGTCTGTCTGTCTGTCTGTCTGTCTGTCTGTCTGTCTGTCTGTCTGTCTGTCTGTCTGTCTGTCTGTCTGTCTGTCTCTCTATCTCTCGATCTATCTATCTATCTACCTACCTATCTATGTGTGTATGGTATGACTTGTGATGTGATGTATATATAGATCTAAATACATATGTAGGTATATATTCACACACACACACACACACACACACACACACACACACACACACACACACACACACACACACACACACACACACACACACACACACACACATATATATATATATACATATATATATATATATATATATATATATATATATATATATATATATATATATATATATATAATCATGTGTGTGTTTATTCATGTACTGTTTATAAGTGATATGTTGCGCACTTTTTCACACGATGCAATTTAGTAGTACAGAACATTGTCACAAGTTGTCATATCACCATGTGATAACATACATCTTATTTTTTGAATTGTACATAATAATGTATTATTTCTCCATCTGCAGTATTGAACTCTTTTACATGTCAGTGTATTTGTTGTGTGTTGTGAAGATTTTGACTGTTTTAGATCTTCAATCTAAACGCTATCTGATCGTAAAATGTTGAAGAGTAATTGAAGTTCATCATAGGACCTGCTCTGTGTACTTAATTCAAAGCATGAAAACCCTAATGCTGC
Source organism: Stramonita haemastoma (assembly GCA_030674155.1). Classification (NCBI taxonomy): domain Eukaryota; kingdom Metazoa; phylum Mollusca; class Gastropoda; order Neogastropoda; family Muricidae; genus Stramonita; species Stramonita haemastoma. The sequence continues at coordinate 38,809,554 of CM060335.1, read as the reverse complement.
CAATTTACAGACCAAAAAAAAATGTAGATGTTTGTGTATGACAAACGCGATAGCTGAGTAGCTAAAACCGTTGGACTTCAACTCTGTAGGTTTCTTGGGCTCCAATCTCAGCGGCATCTGGTGAGTTAAGCCTGTGGATTTTTAAAGATCTCCTGGGTCAGCTTCATGTGCAGACCTGCAAGTGCCTTAATTCCCTTTGTGTGTCTACACATGCAAAAGATGAAAATTATGCACGTTAAAGATCCCGTGGTTCATGTTCAGTGTTTGATGGGTTACGGGAAACACGTACATACCCAGCATACAGCTCTGAAGTGGGAAGGAATGATGCGGCTTCTGATCTAAACGAATTCAGATTGCGTTCTTGTCTGCTCTTGTAATTATTATGCACTGTTAATGTTCTTTTGTCTCTTTGCAGTTGTTACTTTTTCATGAAGTAAAGATTTTTTCCCCTTGTATATGATATATTGCACTGGTGAGGTGGTTTTTTTTTTGTTTTTTTTGTTTTTTTGTTTTTTTGAAAAACATGTTTTTCATGATGTTGATTGTTGACAAATAAAAGCATCCAGAAATGAAAGGCTGAAGTCAGAGCACATAACTATACACAGGTGAATGGATGGACGCTTGCTGGATAGTATAATTATCTTTTATCAAACCCTGTAAAGTGTTTTCTAAAGACTAGAGCACAACTCCATAGTCTTCCGAGACTGATGGGTGCCTACAACAAAGTGTTTTGAAGGATGTGTATCCTCCGATGTCTGAATGCAGCTACTTTCATGATGGGGTTAACATCAGTACTGACTCCACTCTCCCCAAAAAGTCCTTCGGATGAGACAATAAACCGACGCCCCTGTGTGTGAACGCACGCAGAACATCTTGCGCACACGTTAAATCCTGTTCCGCTTTCCGTAAGAGTAGGCCATCGTGTGCCGGTGGGAACAGATGTCAAGAATTACACAACTGCATACACACGGGGACTGGATGGAAAAAAAAGCACATGGAGGGCTTATTCCATTATCCTCGATATAATCATAAATCTCTGTCTCTGTCTCTGTCTGTCTCTGTCTCTCTCTGTCTCTCTGTCTCTGTCTCTCTGTCTCTCTGTCTCTCTGTCTCTCTGTCTCTCTGTCTCTTTTCTCTCTCTCTCTCTCTCTCTCTCTCTCTCTCTCTCTCTCTCTCTCTCTCTCTCTCTCTCTCTCTCTCTCTCTCAACACAACAGTTACGATTCTGTCAATGGTGTGGCTGACAGCGACAATGCTTTCACTAAACTGGCAAACGGTACCACTACTACCACTCGTGCGCTGGATGAGACTTTTTTTTTTTTTTTTTGTTAGTACATGAAGATAGGTGGCTACGGTACAGTTCCCCCAGTTCCCCCAGCTGTGAATAGGTACCTGCCCTCTTTAGGGTCAGGGAAGGTAAAGCAGAGAGAGAGAGAGAGAGAGAGAGAGAGAGAGAGAGAGAGAGAGAGAGAGAGAGAGAGAGAGAGAGATGGGTGCTGCACTCAATATGCTGGCCCCCCCCCAGAGAAGCTGAGGTCTCTGACGCCTCGCTCCCCTACGACCACACAGGTTATGAGACACCTTTACCTTACATGCAGATGAATTGAACAGCTATGAGGATGATAGAACTGATGCTAGGAAAGTGTACCCCTCTTCAAGATAACTTGACACAGTTAGTTACACTCTACAGACGGACGTATGCTGTAGATGAGTGGATTGGAGTGTATGGTGTATATCTATCCCGGGATCCATGAAGTGGAGGGTTCAATTCTAGGCCGTGGAGCCTGGTGAATCAAGGGTGGGAATTTTGAGGGTCTCCCAGGTCACACATGCACACACACACACACACACACACACACACACACACACACACACACACACACACACACACACACACACACACACACACACCGGAATAGCCTAGTGGTCAGAACATTGCACTCACAATTTGACGACCCGGGTTCGATTCCCGTTCGAGGGGATTTCTCCCCTGGAGTTACCATCAGTGCTGACTCCACTCTCCCCAAAAGTCCTTCGGATGAGACTATAAACCGAGGCCCCGTAAATGAACGCACGTAGAACATCTTGCCACACGTTAAATCCTGTTCCGCTCTCCGTAAGAGTAGGCCATTGTGTGCCGGTGGGAACAGATAACAATTTAAAAACTTCATACACACAGGAACTGGATCTAAAAAAACACATGAAAGCTTATTCCATTATCCACGATACAAAAGAATAAATAAATAAATAATAACTAAATAAACACACACACACATACACACACACACACACACACACACACACACACACACACACACACACACACACACACACACACACACAGAGGAATTTTTTTTAATCCATACTAGAAAAAGGATAAAGTTTTAATGCTTCGACTGACAAGGCTTTAAGAAGAAAAAAAAAGAACTAAATTCTTATAAAATACTCTGATTAAAAAATTTTCAATCTTTTTTTAAAAGTAAATTTGCTTTTGGACAAATGCCTCTAAATGTGAAAAAAAAAATACACAAAATAAACAAGAAAGGAAAAAAAAGGTTATTGACAAAAAAGACACATCATTGTTTTGCATGAAAACTGACAAAATAACTGAGCTATGAGGTGCAAACCACTTCAGAGAATTTGAAGTGTAAAAGTAAGCTTCTTCTTTTTCTTCTTCTTGTTCCTCTTGTTCTGGTTCTTCTCTCTCTCTCTCTCTCTCTCTTCTCCTCTCTCTCTTCTTCTCTCTCTCTCTCTCTCTCTCTCTCTCTCTCTCTCTCTCTCTCTCTCTCTCTCTCTCTCTCTCTCTCTCTCCTCTCTCTCTCTCCTCATTTAAATGCTGATGAAATAAACAACAAAAATGGTGAGGAACAATACTAAAAGCTAAATTGCTACTTCCAACCTGAGACATCAACAATATTCACATCATTTCCTGTCAGTGTTTTAAGTACACAGCAACTTACACCACACAGGACATCCACCTTTCTGAACAGAAATATTGGTGCCCACTTTCCATTCATGTGGATACATGCTGTATCAAGAACAAAATTAAAAAGTGACTCCAGTATAGGCCTACCTAGTATATCTGGGGTAATAGATTTGATCGTGTCATTTAATATGCCATCCTTGCCTGGAGATTTTGTTTTAGTTTTTTAACGTTTTTATTTCTTCCGTGATTTTTTTCTAGTAAAGGGCCTGTCTAAGTACGGATTTTTGCATCTTGTTAATAGTTCGTACATGTTTTGCACCTGTTCTTTTCTCTTTTTATTGACAGAAGGTTCTTTTTCTATGAGCTTTTTAAAATGTTCCATCCATTTTGCTTTGCTAAGGAAATTTGTTTTTCTTATATGTTTTCTTCACTTTTTAATTTTTGCAGAGTTTTTCCATAATACACAATGTATATAGATCTATGACATACATGTGTCGACATTGTCATCTGTGACAGTGAACCCATGGTTTTCAGTTTACTTGCAGATTACTTTTGGCTGGCTAAACGAAAGATAAAACATAATATGATTTGGGAGGAAACACACATTAATTTTATTCCAGGCTGCAGCTGTGGACACTGGCTGATTACAAAGAATTAAAGACACAGTTACTGGATATTCTACATGTTATCATGTATGCTAGATTCATCAGATTTTTCCTGGGTTAATAAATTATAACTGTGGTTGTCCTCTGTGGTGTGTGTGTGTGTGTGTGTGTGTGTGTGTGTGTGTGTGTGTGTGTGTGTGTGTGTGTGTGTGTGTGTGTGGCGTGCTTGGATTCATGAGCGCACAGGCATGTGTGTGTATGTGTGAGTGTATGTGTGTATGAGCTTGCCCTAAAGAAAATAAAATAAAGCAATGTTGTTTTTTTCAGTTTGTACTTCGTGTGTGAACCTTCTCTTAGCTGTGTGTGAGCATAACCCACAAGGGCAAGTGCCCAAACCTAAGTACCCCAAAGGAGTGCCTAGGCACACACACACACACACACACACACGCCCGCGCGGGCGCACGCAGGCATGCACACACAGAGAATGAAGCACATGCACCCCACAAGTATAGAATGTGGCAGGCTCCCCTGCCAGTAGGCCTACATTGTTCATTTTTTCTACACACACACACACACACACACACACACACACACACACACACACACACACACACACACACACACACAGAGTTTCTTCTTTTTATTAAGGTGTCAAATTTCAGTAAGCAAAAACAGTTGCAAAATCAGTATTCAACAGTGCTGCATCATCTGGTTGACAGTATCTACAAAGTATCTACAGAAACACAGGAAATGAACCGTATATCGTTAAAGCTGATCTAAACCAGGTAAAAAAAAAAAAAGTAGAAAATAATACCAGGGATAAAAAAGACCATGATGAACTATGTACTTTCAACTGTTGCAATCTATTAATTTTGTCTGTGAACAATTCAGACGTTCGCGGCCCCCACACATACACATTCTCCAGCCATAGGCATACCAATGGGTTTCTTGGTTTTCGGTATTTAGACAGTCACATGCTCTTAGAGGCTACATGTGCTGAACGGTAGACATCTTTGATCGCAAAAAAACAAAGGTAATCAATGATATAATTTCTGTGTTTTACTGGTCCTTTGTTGCAGAAAGCTTTGGCGTAGATTACTTTTTTGTTTAATCGTTAGTAGTATCTCAGTAAACGACCCCATATCAAGATGCTAGCCTATTGTCAGAGGGAGATCTAACCGACTGGGGTATTGACATGAAATAATTTAGTTTCCACTGCAACATTAGTAGAGAGCATGGCAATATGAACATAGCTCAACTTCTCCTTCTTCATGGAATGCTCAGGCAGCAACTAGATCTACTGTTTTCTGACATAGTTATGTACCAAAATGCTTGCACTGTAGTCAGTGGTGATAACCTTCCCAGATGACTGGGTGTAAAAACACCCTGGCTGCCACCTATAGAGCTCAATTTAACTGCCATGGGCCACGATCGTGGCTTTGCATAGGTCTGGTTCGATTATCATCAATAGCCTTTAGAAATCGCCCTTTTTTTCCATGTCTGTGTCCTTCACCTACTTACTTTCTTTTGTGTAATTAGCAATACTGGGAGTCAATGATCTCTAGAGGGAGTCAGTTCAAATGTTGAAAACCACAATGATGAAAGTAACGATTGTGAATGAACTAAAATTCTTATTTTGAGGCTACCATGCATCCAAAACATGTCGGTTTTTGCCTTGTTGATCTATCTGTTTTGTGTCTCTGCCTTGAAATGGGGTGTATAGTCATAAGTCAATGAAGAGTTTTTTTTTGGGGGGGGGTTACCTGTGTGCAGAGTTTTTTCAATACAGTTTGTGGGATATCTCCAGCTATGCTCTAGAGCGTATGCCTTTTTGATATTTGTATCATGCTCTGCATTGTGTCTACTTTCCAAAAATGTATAGGTTTACCTGTCTAGTGTTACTCTTTCTTCTTCTTCTTTTCTCATGACCTGGATGGTCGTGGAGGAGACATGAGAGACGATTCTGCAGCCAGCCGTCGCCATCCAGTCCTGTCCTCAGCCTTCCGAATGAGTGTTGGACTGTCCAGGTGGGTCCACTCCTTGATGTTTTCCATCCAGCTTTTGGTTTGTCTGCCTCGGCGTCTGCCACCTTCTAGCGTTCCTTGTAGGACTGTCTTGGGAGGGTGTTGTGGCGTGTAACATGGCCGAACCATGCCAGCTTCCTTTTCTTGACAGTGGCTAGTAGGGGTTCCTGAGGGCCAGCCATCAGTGCGACTTGACTTTGCACGTAGGTGTTTGTTTTCCTATCCTTCCATATGCATATGCATATAAAAACCCTAGAAGAGAACATAGATAGCGGTGGCTAAAAATTCTTTGTTTTACATGCAATTTCTATGAGCATCAATAATTATATCTAGCACCCCACGGGTTAAAGCAGCTCCTGATTTTTTAATTTTTTTATTGCTGAGCCCATTATGCATACATGTGTGTATGTGCAGTAGTGCTTGCACTGACATGGAGCTTCCTGAAGGAAGAAAATAAGGGTCTGAGGAAACTTCCTATTTGAGATTTTGAGGGTCTTCTAATTTTTGAAACCCCTCCTAGCATTTTCTTTTGTTTGCATTTCTTGTTTTATATTTTATGATGAGTGATTCATAAAGACCATAATACCATTTGGGGGGCAGGATACCTTAGTCACAATTTAGTGGTTAAGAGTTTCCTGCTCATGATCAGATAGCATGGGTTATGAGCTACCACGAGAATGCCTGGTGGAGGGGAATTTTCCCTGTTAACATCAGTACTGACTCCCTGGAAAGTACTGTATCATATATGAGGCTATAGGTTAAGGTCCTGTGTATGAACGCACAGAACATCTTACATATTAAGACCCATTCCACTTTGAAAGAATTATTGCTGCCAGTAGGAATGGATGACAACATCTAAAAAATGCATGCGCACTCTTGTCATGTTTAGAAATAATCCAAAAGTCATAATCTGAATAGGGCTATTAATGTAGGGCAGTTAGCCACATATTGCAAAATCTCTGTTGATGAACCTACGAGCTGTAGCTAAGGGATGAAGGAAATCTTGCCCATCTTTCAACAAAGAAAGCAACAACAATGAAAAAAAATGTTAACAGGGACAAAAAAGAGACAAATTAAAACAAGTGTTAACAGTGAGACATAGTAATATGCTTCAGGTTGGAGGCTGCCAGGCTCAAGGGTGACCACTGCAAGCCAGAGCATACATTGGAAGCTGTCTGTTTTTAATACAGAATCCATACCCTAGGTGAGTTCCATGGATCTGTTAACACCAGTTTGTTGTATTCTTTCATTCTCAGCACCTAGTATTATTATTAAGGTAGTTACACAGAGGTGTAAAAGGTTTTAGTGCTTGTATGAAACTGCAGGGTTAGAAATGCATTTGACTTAGCAATATCCAGAGGGCATCTTGAATTTTTATGTTAAGTTTGTTTTTCAGATTTTTGTTATGTTTTTCTGCTTTAATAGTATCAACAGATAGTGTATAGTTTTAGAAGCTGAAAAAAAAACCTCCTTCATCGTGTAGGCTAATTTTTAGTTGTGCTTGAAAAATTATGCTTGAGGCCATTTCAAAATTTAACAAAATGTCCCATCTTGTGACATCTTGCATTGCAATTTACATTGTATTGCATTATCAAGGCTCATACAGCCCTTAAAGGTCCTTTGGAAAAATAATTTTGGGGTCTTTGTTTCAAGGCTGGATATGCAAAAGGAGTTGAAGAAGGACAATGGAAACTCTGTTTTTAATACAGTGTCCATCCCAGAGGTGAGTTCCATGGAGCTATTCAACACCAGTTTGTTGCAGTCTTTCATTCTTAGCACCTAGTATTATGGCAGTTACACAGAGGTGTAAAATGTGTTAGTGCCTGTGTGAAACTGTAGGGTTAGAAATGCACTTGACTTAGCAATATCCAGAGGGCATCTTGAATATTTTTTTAATTTGTTTTTCAGATTTTTTAAAAATCATGTTTTGTAGTTTAATAGTATCAACAGATAGTTTATAGCTTTAGAAGTTAAAAAAAATCCCTTCAAGGTCTGATACAAAAGGATTTGAAGAAGGACTTTAAAAGGCAGGGTCTTGAAAAGCCCCCCCCCCCCCCCCCCCCCCCCCCCCCGCATAGTCAAAATTTCCCCCCAAAATTTGTGTAAGAGCCATGTTTTACCTTTGTTCAGAACATGTGAAGCTAGCTAGCTGGAAAGACTGGATGATGGAGTGTAGCTGTTAAGAATGGCCATGATACTGTAAACTTTCTTTGTTCTGATGGCTACAGTAGCAGAGTAGAGTAACCTTTCAGTAGACCATCTTTCCAATGCTGTTGTTCTCTGTTCCTCAGGAGCAATGCAGAGCAACCCAGGGCTGTGGAGGACATGCATCTGTCAGAAAGGAGAGAGGACTTCGAACAACAACAGCAGCTGTAGGAGGGAGATTTTGAGAGGTAGGTGGCTGACAAGTCTGTGTGTGACCATTGTCTTATGTCAGAGAGAGAAAATGTTTGAAGGAATGGCAGGGTCTCTGTCAGTGTAGGTAGCTAGACCACAGTGTATTGTAGCTTTGGACACTAGGTTCAGGTTGAAAGCTGAAGCTCACAGATATTTCTGCATTCCACACAGTACTATTGTAGTCATTGATTCTATGCAGGTCACAGATATTTCGGCATTCCACATAGCACTATCGTAGTTATTTTTTCTCTATGCAGGTCATGAAGCCAGCTGTGGAGGTTGGCTTTATGGAGAGCTATGAGTCTCTAGCTCTTCTCATTTTTTAGTACCAACTATCATTATTTAATAATATTGCTAATGTATAAATTTATTTGAAATGCTAAATGCTTGTGCTGTAGTGTCAGAAAAATGTCCTTAGTTCTGCAGTGGCTATATGTTGGGGTGTTGTCAGGGTGAAGCAGTTCTGTTCCTTGTGGTTACTTTACTTATCTCCTTCATGGGGAGGGGGACCTTGGATGAAGCTTGGTGCTAGTTACATTTATTTCCTAATTTAGTGTGTGGAAAGTCTTGCTAGAAAACAGAATGGCTTGTTGCTGCTGTGACATTTTATTAGAAGTCAGCACTGGCCATGGAGATAGGTAACAGGTAGCACTGTAACCATTCAGTTAAAAACTGTTTTCTATTGAAGTAAAAGTAGATTTTGACAAGTAATTCTTTTTTATAGAAATTTTGAAATTTGCAGCCACATTCTAACAGCTGTATTTTAAAATTTTCAAAAACTCTGAGCATTACCAAATTACCAATTGGACAAGATGCTTATGAGCTTTTTGTATTGGAGCCTATATATTGTCAGTCATTCGGATGAGACTATAAATCAAGGCCCGTGTGCGAACGCATGCAGAACATCTTGTGCACATGTTAAAGCCCTGTTCTGCCTTTTGGAAGAGCAGGCCATTGTGTGCCAGTAGGAGCGGATGACACAATTATTAAAAAACACTAGCATGCGCACAGGTGTTGTGTTTTAGACACCATCCCTGAAAAAATATTTGGGGAGTTGGAGTCCCCAGAGCGGCTTGGGGCTGTATATGGCAGTGTTCTGGCGGCTCCTGTGACGGTACTGGAATCATTTGTATGGGCGATTGCCTTTCCAATGGACCATTCCAGTGGCGTGGAGAGGGAGGGGGTCTGCTGCATGGGTAACAGCTTGCCCTTCATACTTACTTACCCAGCCTTTGCGCTCTAAAGACTAGAGCGCAACTCCACAGTCTTCCAAGACTGACGTGTGTCTACTACTACTGATATTGGAGCCATTGTTTTATGCTGTTTCTTTTATTTACTTACTGTGCATTTAAAAAAAAACCTTTGTTATATTATTTAAACTCGCTCAGAGCTGTAGACATCTGGCAGTGGGCAAGGCCTCAAACTGTACCAGGGATACCTGGTGGATCAGTGATCCTTTATGGTCTAAAGGGCCACCTCATGCTTAGAGTGGCATCAGTTTTGAGACCACTGGAGACTAAAAATAACCAGAACTTATGGGATTTAAACCCATGAGATGACCCTACAGTTAAGATGCCAATGTATTAATTAACCACATTGCCACAGTTGTTAGACTGGAGATTCAGGTTTTCAGTTCCCCAGATCTCAGTGCTGCTACCGCTACTTGTGGATGCCCATGAAGAGATATGAAAGCTTTGACTGCTAAAGCTCTAGTCTAGAGATATGAAAGCTGTGACTGCTAAAGCTCTAGTCTAGAGATATGAAAGCTTTGACTGCTAAAGCTCTAGTCTAGAGGTATGAAAGCTGTGACTGCTAAAGCTCTAGTCTAGAGGTATGAAAGCTGTGACTGCTAAAGCTCTAGCCTAGAGATATGAAAGCTGTGACTGCTAAAGCTCTAGCCTAGAGATATGAAAGCTTTGACTGCTAAAGCTCTAGCCTAGAGATATGAAAGCTGTGACTGCTAAAGCTCTAGTCTAGAGATATGAAAGCTGTGACTGCTAAAGCTCTAGTCTAGAGATATGAAAGCTGTGACTGCTAAAGCTCTAGTCTAGAGATATGAAAGCTGTGACTGCTAAAGCTCTAGTCTAGAGATATGAAAGCTTTGACTGCTAAAGCTCTAGCCTAGAGATATGAAAGCTGTGACTGCTAAAGCTCTAGCCTAGAGATATGAAAGCTTTGACTGCTAAAGCTCTAGCCTAGAGATATGAAAGCTGTGACTGCTAAAGCTCTAGTCTAGGCCCTTTGTACTGACGAAAATTCCAAAGGGGAGAATTTTCAGTCACATTAGGTCATAGAAAAAGTTAACCTTATGTTCATTGCACAAATACTTCATGGGGCTGATGTTACCAATATTGGCCTTTCTGCTCAACAAATGTTTGAGTGAAAAGACTATGCCATGCACCGCTCAACAAGGACAAGATCTCAGAAGTGGGAAGCCAAAGTGATCTCAGGCATCTCCCCTTTTCCAGAGAGGATGCAGTGCTGACAAGGTAGGCTGTCTCTGTGGTGTGTGTGTTACTTTTTGTGCTGCCTCATCTTGTGTGATGGACCTTTCCTGCTGTTCCCATCCTACTTGTTCTGAACCCACCACCCCAGCCATACCCAGCCTCATGTTGGATCTCCAGTCAGCAGTCTTCAGAGCTTATCAGTGTCAGGATGTTACAGGGCTAGAGATGAGCCTTGCATGGCTTCTGGGTTATCTTGGTGGTGTTCAGTGCTACCATGATGTTCAACTGTGTGGTCCAAGTCCTCCCAATGAGCCCATAGTAAACTCACACAAGGTTGGAGCTAGGTGGGGTCCAAAAAAGCATTTCTTGGAAATTGAACATCAGACCTTCCAGTGAAACGCCCATTGCGCTAACTACATGCCTGGTTTTGCAAGTGCTTTTGGTTGATATTACTTTTTATTAGCAAGTGTACTTTTTCAGCTTTTTTAATTTATAGTAAAATTGAACCAAACATTTTTTTGTATACAAAGGAATCCAGAACTCTCTCTCTCTCTCTCTCTCTCTCTCTCTCTCTCTCTCTCTCTCTCTCCTGTCTCTGTCTCTCTGTCTCTCTCTCTGTCTCTCTCTCTGTGTCTCTCTCTCTGTCTCTCTCTGTCTCTCTCTCTCTCTCTCTGTCTCTGTCTCTGTCTCTCTCTCTCTCTCTGTCTCTGTCTGTCTGTCTGTCTGTCTGTCTGTCTGTCTGTCTGTCTCTCTCTGTCTCTCTCTCTCTGTCTCTGTCTCTCTCTCTCTCTGTCTCTGTCTCTGTCTCTCTCTCTCTCTCTCTCTCTCTTCTCTCTCTCTCTCTCTCTCTCTCTCTCTCTCTCTCTCTCTCTCTCTCTCTCTCTCTCTCTCTCTCTCTCTCTCTGGGACGGATAGCCTAGTGGTCAAAACATTGCGCTGGCAATTTGACGACCCAGGTTTGAGTTCTGTCGAGGAGATTTTTCTCCTGGAGTTAACATCAGAGCTGACTCCACTCTCCCCAAAAGTCCTTTGGATGAGACTTTAAACCGAAGCCCCGTATGCGAACGCACGCAGAACATCTTGCCCACACGTTAAATCCTGTTCCGCTTTTCGTAAAAGTAGGCCATCGTGTGCCGGTGGGAACAGACGACATTTACAAAACTGCATACACACAGGGACTGGATGTAAAAAAGCATGAGTGCTTATTTCATTATCCTCGATATAAAAGAATAAATCAGTCAAATCAGTAACTATCTCTCTCTCTCTCTCTCTCTCCTCTCTCTCTCTCTCTCTCTCTCTCTCTCTCTCTCTCTCTCTCTCTCTCTCTCTCTCTCTCTCTCTCTCTCATAAGTAAATTTCAGTGTGAGCTTACAGGGATGGATGGCTTGTTGGGGTTGCAGCACTTGAACAAATTATGAGAGAGAGAGAGAGAGAGAGAGAGAGAGAGAGAGAGAGAGAGAGAGAGAGAGAGAGAGAGAGGAGAGAGTGGATGTACATATATCTTTAGGAACAGGTAAGAGACCGTGTAAGTATAGGGGAAAGTCATAGGTCAGAAATAGATGTGTCTGGAGTCTGGATTTGAAAGTATCAAATGTAGAAATTTGGCAAAGTGAGAGAGGGGGGTCATTTCAGATGTATGGACTGGAAATAAAGAACACTGGCAAACTGGATTTTAAAAAAAGTCTGGGTGTTTGAAAGCATAAGTATGTGAAAAAGAATCATCTGGTTTCATATCCTGGGAGATGTCATCCCTGTTGTGTGCTAGAGTCTATTATACTGCATGGTTTTTCGGTACTGCTGCTGTTGCAAGTTCCAGTAATGGTGGTAATGTGGAGGACTAGGTTTTATCCTGAATGTACGAGTTGTCATCCTGGATCTGATGCCTGTAGTAGCAGTGTGGTGATTCATTTGTGGTGTTTTGCCTCTATGGTCAAATAGGAACTTGAGGTTGTTAGCAGTTGCAACTCTCCTGCACCAAAGTCGGACGTGCAGGGCCTGACTTGTCTTGCACTTAACGACAGCTCAACACATTTTTGCTCATATGACGGACAACAATAGTTTCTGTCAGAGCATTCAGCAAAGAAGTATGGGGTCTAGGAGTCCTTGTTCAACACCATTCAGATCCTCATACGCTCGTAACACAGTGAAGACTTCAGCACATGCATTACAGTCATGCAAAAACAAACCTGTGTTCTGTGTGCATGCTGTCTCCACATGAGGTGCGTGTGAACCATAAGTGATAAGTGTGTGGCCTGTGAGAGTGAGTGTTGTATAGTGGTTAACACAATCCTTGTGGCTGAAGTGAAATCAGGACTATTTAACAAGGAAGATAGGAAATAGAATAACTGAAAAAAAGTTTAAATTGCTACAGTTTTTTTTTTCCTTTCCACATTTGACACAGGTTTAAAGATGAGGCAAGAAGAAATTTCAGTGTAAACTTACAGGGATGGGTGGCTTGTTGGGGTTGCAGCACTTGAACAAATTATGAATGTAGGTTTGTGAATCATCTGGACAGATGAAGGATTGAGAAATTGTGATCTAAGGTGGGTTTTGCACTTAAGTATTCTTACTGACAAAGCAAAGTCAACCCCCCCTAGTTTGACCCTTAATTGACCAGGGCATCGATACAAGGAAGGATAGTAGAGTTAGTTTTATACCCCGTTTTAGTTGGTATAGTTGCACAGTTTCATTCCGAGATTTAAAATTTTATGAGGTGACAGCCCTTGTGTGGCCTTTGTGGTCGGCGGGGCGATAAACAACATGATTGGATTGGATTAGAAGTGCATCATGTAAATACATGATAGAAATGCGAGTAATTTGAGAAGAGAGTTGGAATGATACACTCTGTGAAAGATTTGTTTTATGATAAACTCATTCACAGACCCCTCCTGTTACCAACATTACTTTTGTACCTGACTAAAGGGGAGCCTTAGGAACTGTGCAGTCAGACCTTTGTTGCCATCTTCCTCTGTCAGATGCTGCTCTTTCATGCTGAGGTCTGGCCATTCCTTTCTCTGTAAAGCCAGTTCCTACTTTACTATGATGCCTACTTTTGGCAAAAGACATGACATAGGAGTACAAAATGTGAATTGATCATCAGCAACAACCTTGTTAAGCCTCCTCTACCTCCCTCTGATTGTTGCCCATTTCTTCTCTCTGTTAACAGTTCATTTTAACGTAGATCTATCATGATCAATCATGGATACCAATGACGGATTTGAGTAGATTAAGACACATGTAGTCAGTCTCACTCTGTTTCTGTCACTCTCTCCCCCCACCCCCTTCCTCTCCCCTGCCTCCCCCTAGAGTCTTATAGTTAGTACACATGATCTCCTTGCTCCCTAGAGTCTTATAGTTAGTACACATGATCCCCCTGCCCCCACCAGTCTCTCCCTGTTGCTAGGCCTGTACTGAAAACAAAACTTCTTTATTGAACAGTTATGCTTTTTAAAGGAAAGAATTACGCATGATTAACATAATAAAATCATCCAGTGGCCTGTCTATAACGGTTTGACAGTAAGAGAAGAAGGGACCAGAGGTTCATATAAGAGAGAGTGAATTGAGAAAAGACCAGAGTGAAAAGACCATGGAGAGAAGAGTGGAAGATGTTAGTTATTCTGCTAAAAAAATTGAGCATCTAATTCTGAACTGTCCACTGTTGACCTGTATTACCACTGATGCTGCCATTGAGAGCACTGTGGCCGATTGATTTGAAAACCATGAGGGAATAGTCAGCTATGGAGGAAGGACAGTGCCGATTGATTTGAAAACCACAAAGGAATAGTCAGCCATGGAGGAAGGACAATGCTGATTGATTTGAAAACCACAAAGGAATAGTCAGCCATGGAGGAAGGACAATGCTGATTGATTAGAAAACATGAGGAATATCAGCTATGGAGAAGGACAATGCTGATTGATTTGAAACCATGAGGAATAGTCAGCTATGGAGGAAGGACAATGCTGATTGATTTAAAAACCACAAAGGAATAGTCAGCTATGGAGGTAGGAAGATTAAAAACTTGCAGTTTGCTGATTACACCAACAGCATAGCTGGACAAGAGCAAAAGCTGTCAGCTTGATAACTCGCCTTGATGAGGCCTTTTAAGCATATGGCATGCAGATCAGTGCAGAAAAGAAGCAGTTGATGACAAATAGTGCCATGGTATCAGCAGACAAGAAGAAAATTGGGCTTTGAAAATCTGAGAGCTGTAGTACCAGATGAAGGATCTAAACCTGAAGAGTGAAGTTCTCTCCAGGATAGCTCAGACAACAGCTGCAGTGACCAAAGTCCTCAGGATCAACATGAACATCACCATCGGCTCAAAGATTGGACTGATATGTCCCTGAATCATATCCACATTTTTGTACGCATGTACAGAGGACCATAACAGAAGACATTGAAAAAAAGATACAGGCACTGAAGATAAGATACTTTTTCAAACATCCTTGTATCTCATACGGAGATCACATGACCAACGAGGAAGTAAGAACTAGAATAAGAGATGCCATTGGGCCGTATGAAGACCTGACATGAGTGAAAAGACTCAACATCTGGACTGACCAAGACTAGGCCTATCCCACGTGAACCGCACAAGGAGAGAGACAAAGAAGCAGACAGAAAAAAGATGGGGAGACAATCAGAAAGTGGATTGGCCTTGAGTAGAACGAAATACTACAGAAAGTTGAGGACTGCAAGGAGTGGAGGAAGCTGCTGTAAAGTCGTCAGTGGTGTCCCAACAGTCAACAAGAGTATGGGATGGATGAAGGTGAAGGTAGCATGTGGGGGTTAGCCTATCTGTGTACAGGGTGAGTGTTTGCTTGCTTCAGTAGCCTAGGCCTAGTAGCTTTGTGGTTTTTTTGCATCTGCTGATTAGGCATGGAGTCAAGTAGTTAGGATGCAGTGTTTACTGTTCTGTTTTGTCCTGCCTTGGGAGAGAGTTTTAGGAATTCTCAGATCCACTGGACCGCACTGCTTTCAAAGGTGTGTGTGTGTGTGTGTGTGTGTGTGTGTGTGTGTGTGTGTGTGTGTGCATGCGTGCATTGCATGCATGCCGGCGTGTGTGTACTGTAGGTGTGTGTAGGTTTGCTGACAGGCTTGGTCACCATTTCTGAATAGTTGGGGAGTGTTTATTGTTTTTCAGAGCTTATGTACATTATGTGGTGTAGGTGTCGATATGAAAAGAAGATGGTATTAATTAAAACGATAATGACCAAACAAGAAATGAACAGTAAAATATCAGCAGCCTTTTAAGTTTATTAAAGTTCTGGAGCACAGTGTTTCCAGTTATTGTATCTGTGCTGTTATGAGTTAGGATAGGAAGGTGGCAGGATGGTTAAGACATTTGCCTGCCAACAAGTAAACCATGAGGTTCTGGGTTCCATTCCCAGCCTCGCCCATAGTTTCTTCCCAGTTTGACGAAAAAAAATCGAATTGAATGTCAAAGTCATTCGGATGAGACTATAGACCAAGGCCCCATTTGTGCGAACGCACGCAGAACATCTTGCGCACACAGTTAAAACCCTGTTCCACCTTTTGGAAGAGCAGGCCACCGTGTGCCGGCAGGAGCTGATGACAAAATGAAAATATTTAAAAGAAAACCCAGCATGCACACAGGTGTTGTGTTTAGACACCATCCCTGAGAAAAAATCGGGGAGTTGGAGTCCCAGGGCGGTTGGGGCTGTATATGGCAACATTCTGGCAGCTTCAGCGACTGGCACTGGAACTATTTGTATTGGCCATTGCCTTTCCAATGGATCATTCCAGTAGCGTGGAGAGGGGGGGTCTGCTGCATGGGTAACAGCTTACCTCCATACTTACTTACCCAGGCTGTGTGCTCTAAAGACTAGAGTGCAACTCCAAAGTCTTCTGAGACTGATTAGTGCCTACTACTTCTACTACTGTTATGATTTAACCACTTAAGTTTCTGTTGCCTAATTGTATGAACATAAGGATACAGCATAAGATTAATTAGACTTACTAAGTTTCAGCTTCACCTCTAGTCTTAATTCAAAGTGATAAACTGAAAGCTGATCCTCAACTCCTGTCACTGTATCCTTACAGTAGTTAACTATATTTTTCTTGTTTTTGTTCACTCCATACTTTCTCTTATCAATTTGTAATTTTATTAAACCATTATCTAGGTCTCTCTACTTTTATTTTACTATTTTCATCTAAATTGAAATAAACTAATATAGTCAAATGCTGCAAATAAAGTTTATGGTCAGTGTGTTTAAAGCCCTAGCAAATCAGTCCTTGGATTGGATGATGCACTATTAAGTGCAGGTGTAGCTTATCTGAGTAAGGAAAGGCATACAGCCCCCGCACCCTACCAGTCAGTTTTGTGATGTCAGCTCCACCACTGCGTTCAGTTCAAATTTTATTTTCTTAATAAATGCCAACAGCTACTTTTTGTGTTTGTGTGTTCCTTGGCTAGAGCTGAGGTTCACCAATGGTAAGATTTTGTGTATGCAACTGTTTTTGCCCACCATGAAGGTAGCCGCATTCCAACTTTGGGGATGTATGCTGGGTATGTTCATGTTGATGGTGCCGTTTATAGGTTTTGTGGAGATGATTGGAGGTGGTTTAGTTATGAGCTCTGTCTCGGTGTCTTTAGTTCCAAATAGTTACAATAAAATATGTTTTGTAGGTTCCTTTGATTTGAATGATTCCAGTTGTAGGTTTCATTCTTGATGCTAGCAAATGAGCTGACTTTGCTTGAAAAGTGAGTGGCATAATTATCTGTTGGTGCTATTAGTGGTTACCCATACTTAATAATGTAGTCCTTAGTTGTGTAGTGTTGCCTTAGCTGTGTAGACTTGCAATAGCTCTGTGTGGATTGCTAGCTCTGTGTAGATTGCCATAGCTCTGTGTATATTGCCATTGGTCTGAGTGTATTGCTTTAGCTCTGTTTAGCGGGTTTTCTTAACTCAGTGAGGCTTGCCGTGGCTTTGCAGTCATTTTTTTCTGCCCTAGGTACTTGCTTTAGCTCTGTGTGGGCTTTTATCTTAGCTCTGTGTTACATGTCTTGGCTCTGTGTAGTTTCACTGTTGCTCTGTATTATTTACTTTATGGCTCTGTCTGTGGCTGTTTAAACCTGCTTCCATGGCTCATTCTGATATCTGTATTGCACGCCTTAGCTTTGTATACCCAGTTTTTTTTTATTCTCATAGTGGCATGCCTTAGTTTTGATTCTATTTTTCTTTGTGAGTGTAGTTTGCCTCAGGTGTGTGTAGCTTTTCTTAGCTGTGTTTATTTTGCATCAGTTGTGTAAAGTTTCCATCAGCTGTGTGTAGCTTGCCTTACTAGTGTGTAGCTTGCCTTTGTGTGTATTGCCTATAGTGTGAGCTTGCTCAGGTGAGCTTGCCTTACCAATACCAGTGTGTAGCTTGCCGCACCAGTGTGAAGCTTGTCTTAGCTGTAATCCTGGAAAATGTAGTGTGGTTGATGCACATGTAAGTTTGGCAGATAATTCTGTCTTGAGCTAAAACAGATTATACCAAGGGCAGTGGTAGTGGTCTAGAGACAACAGATTTACCCAAAAATCAAGTTACCAGAGTTCTGCACTCTAAATCCCATCTGAATTCAGATATTACCTTTCATTTTGTGACACTTCAGAGAAAAAAATTAATAATGAAGTGCTAGTCTTTCAGATTAGTCAACAAGCAAAAGCTCTGTGTGCAAATGCACTGTTAATACTGATTGAAGAATCCATGACAGCAAGAATGTGATCTTGTGCAGAGTTGTTTTGGAAAACTTCCTGATACAAGAGCAAATAGATAAAATAAAGATTTTATATAAAAAAAAGGGGGGGTATGCTGTGGTGATCTGCTCTCCTTGGAAAAGTAGCCCAATTTTTACATGGTGAAATTTGCTGTATACTGTAGCTGTATAGTGGTGCAGTTGTTGTGTGGTGCTGTGTGTGTGTGTTGTGTGTGTGTGTGTGGTGGTGTGTGTGTGCCCCCATGGGAAAAGTAGCCCAATTTTTACATGGTGAAATTTGCTGTATAATGTAATGACATGTATGTGTGAGTGTGTGTGTGTGTGTGTGTGTGTGTGTGTGTGTGTGTGTGTGTGTGTGTGTGTGTGTGTGTGTGTGTGTGTGTGTGGTGTGTGTGTGTGTGTGTGTTTGCCCCCATGGGAAAAGTAGCCCAATTTTTACATGGTGAAATTTGCTGTATAATGTAATGACATGTATGTATGTGTGGTGTGTGTGTGTGTGTGTGTGTGTGGTGTGTGTGTGTGTGTGTTGTGAGTGTGTGTGTGTGTGTGTGTGTGTGTGTGTGTGCCCCCATGGGAAAAGTAGCCCAATTTTTACATGGTGAAATTTGCTGTATAATGTAATGACGTATGTGTGTGTGTGAGTGTGTGTGTGTGTGTGTGGGGGGGGGGGGGGGTACATGTGTGTGTGTGTGTATATAACTTTTTAGGTGGTGTCTGTTTGGGAGAGGGGGAGTGAGAATGTGAAGGGGGTGAATGAGGGGGAGGGAGAGGGTTGTGTGTAGGTGAAACTGGTTAGCTGGTGTGTGTGTGTGTGTGTGTGTGTGTGTGTGTGTGTTGTGTGTGTGTGTGTGTGTGTGTGTGTGTTGTGGTGGGGTGGTGGTAAAGAAAGAGGATGGGGTGTGAAATTTAAGCAGGTGGGGAGGTTGTGTGTGTGTGTGTGTGTGTGTGTGTGTGTGTGTGTGTGTGTGTGTGTGTGTGTGTGTGTGTGTGTGTGTGTGTTGTGTATGTGTAACTTTTCAGCCTGAGTCAGTGGTGTGTGAGTGTGAGTGGTGTGTGTGTGTGTGGTGTGTGTGTGTGTGTGTGTGTGGTGTGTGTGTGTGTGTGTGTGTGTTTGTGTGTGTGTGTTGTGTGTGTGTGTGTGTGTGTGTGTGTGTGTGTGTGTGTGTGTGTGTGTGTGTGTGTGTGTGTGTGTGTGTGTGTGTGTGTGTGTGTGTGTGTGTGTGTGTGTGTGAGAGAGAGAGAGAGAGAGAGAGAGAGAGAGAGAGAGAGAGAGAGAGAGAGGTAGTGAGGAGAGAGAGAGAGAGATTTGTTTTTAGCTGGTGTGTGTGTTTGTTGCTTGTCTTTGACAGATTTCAAAGTGAGAAAAAATTTGAAATAGTTAATTGTCATGACACGAGTTTGCCATTCATTACAAAAAATACTAGCTCTGGGTGATGTTGGATGAAAGATAAGTATATTTGCAACTTTTACAATGACTGAATTATTTTATTGAGGAATGAATGTGGGGTTTGTGTCTGATGATTTTTTTTTTTTTTTCAAGAAATTAGATTGTTAAAAATGTTTGGAATTATGACATACCTTATTACATGTGTGGTTTCTTTTTTTTTTGTTGTTATTTTTTTCATAAGAGTGACTGTTAGTTGAAAACCTGGTTGTGGTGGTCTTTGTAATGCTTGTATAATGTTCATGCTGAACTTGTGTCAGCATTGATTTGATAAAGTTGTAATTGAACTTGTGTAAGCAATGATTTGATAATGTTGTAATCAAAAATCTGTAAACATTGATTTGATAAAGCTGTAATTGAATTTGTGTAAACATTGATTTGATAAAGTTGTAGTCAAACTTGTGTTGACATGGATCTGGTCAAACTGGCATTCTGTTGAATTAGTTTGAATATCTGAAATCATTTGAAATTGAATTTGTGTCAGCAGTTATTTGATCATGGAAAGCGACTTTTTGTGGTCAGTGTGTGTGTATTGTGTTTAGGGGGGGGGGGGGGGGAGGGAAGTACATTGGTGACATGGGCAAGTGAAATATCAGTGTCTCTGAAAAAACTGCTCAAGTGAGTGATTATTACCTAAAACTTGAAGAGGTTTTTTTTTTTTTTTTTTTTATACAAGAAGCAATCATCTTGCATAATTTTCTCTGACTGCCAGTAGTATGCAATAAAGTGTGTGTGTGTTTTGAAACTTTTTAGCTGGTTTGTTTGTTGTTGGGGGTAGAGGGGGCAGAAGAAAGGAGTCGAAGATGGAGGGGTGGGAGGTCTATGGTGCTTGCGTGTCTGAAACCTTTGGCTGGGTTTGTTTAGGTTAGGGGTGGGAGATTAGAGTGAGTGAGAGAGAAAGGGGGAGGGTGGGTTAGTGAGAGAGAGAGAGAAAGGGGGGGGGGGGGGAGGTGAGAGAGAAAAAGAGGGGGGGGTGTTGTGAGAGAGAGAGAGAGGTGTGTGTGTGAAACTTTTTAGTGTGTCTGTGTGTGTTTGGGGGGGGGGAAGGGGGAGGGAGTTGTGTGTGTCAAACTGTAGGGGGGAGGGGAGAATGGGGTTGGGGGAGTTTTTGTTGAAGTAAAACTCCTCGGGGGGGGGGGGGGATTTTTTAAACTGGTTATATGTGTGTGTGTACATGAAACTTTTCAGCTTTTGGGGGAGGGGGGGGGTAAGAGGGGGAGTGAGAGATTTTTGTTAGCTGTGTGTGTGTGTCTTTTTTTTTGTTTGTGAGAGATTTCAAAGTTAAAAAAAAAAAGTAACCTGTCATGACACTAGTCTGACATAAAAAAATTAATTTTTGGTAATGATAGATGAATTAAGTTTAATGTCCGCTTTTAAAATGAATGAATGGGGTTTGTGTCTGCTGATTTTTTTTCCTTTCGTTTTTTTTTTTTTTTTTTTTAATCATTTTTTCGCCTAAGGGGATCAGATATTTGGAATTATGACACGCCTTATTACAAGTGTGGTTTTCTTTTTTACTTTTTTTTTTTTGGTTTAAATTTTTTTTTAATGAGAGTGACTTTAATTGGAAACTAGTTGTGGTGGTCTTTGCAATGCTTGTATGTTTATGCTGAACTTCTGTCAGCATTGATTTGACTATGTAAATTCAATAGTAGATCTGAATAGTGTAAAAATGGATCTGGACATCTAAGCTGGCTTTCAGCTGAATTAGTTTGCATATCATAAATCACTTCAAATTAAATTTGGGTCAATAGTGATCTGGTCATGAAAAGTGACTTGTTGAGAAACATAATTTGTAGTAAAGTTGAATTGAAAGCAAGATTAGATAACCATAACAGTGTTCACACTAGTATGTTGATAACATGTGTGAAAAAAATAAGTAAAAAACAAAACCTGTCATAAAGTTGGACAGAAAGAAATGTTACTTAGTTGTGTGGAAGATTGTGTGCATTGTTAAGTTAGCTTTGTTCATATTGTAACATTATTGCTTTGCTTGTTCATACTTGTAACATTATTGCTTTGCTTGTTCATACTCCTAACATTATTGCTTTGCTGTGTAAGACTGAACTGAAGAAACAAAAACATCTGCAGGATAGAAAGCAACATTTTACAACTTGTTTTCACAGATATTTTGTTTTTCTTCAGTTATTAGGAAAATGTAAATGTCTACCACAAGTCATTTTAGAATCTCACTTTACACATGGGTATTATTTTGATACGCGGCATACTCATGTGTGTGTGTGTGTGTGTGTGTGTGTGTGTGTGTGTGTGGTGTGTGTGTGTGTGTGTGTGTGTGTGTGTGTGTGTGTGTGGGGAGTGAGTGAAAACCTTTTAGCTGGTGGGGGGAAGGGGGAGTGAGAGGGTGGGTTTTAAATTTTTTTTTTTTTAGCAAATGTGTGTGGGGAGGGGGTAGGGATAGAGGGGAGTGGGGGGTGAGAGTGTGTTTGTAAAATTTTTCACCTGGTGGGGGGGGAGGGGAGAGAGAGAGAGAGAGAGAGAGAGGAGAAGGAGAGAGAGAGGAGAGAGAGAGAGAGGAGAGAGAGGAGAGAGAGAGGAGAGAGAAAAGGAGGGAGGGGAGGGAGGGGAAGGGTAGTAGAGAGAGAAAAAGAGAAAGAAATTTTTTTTAGCTGATGTGTGTGTGCTCATTTTTTTCTTCTCATTTTTGTTTAAAGATATTTCAAAGTGAGAAAGATTTGAAACGATGAACTGTCGTGACACGAGTCTTTATTTTGATTTATTTTTCTATTTTATACCACTTTATGTTACAGTAGATTTCTTGAATGACATCATGTGTGGTAGCTGTACTAGACATTGTGTTTTTATTGAAAATCAGACTGGATGATTGTATAACAAAGTTCCATACTGTTTGTAATAAGTTACTGGATGATTGTATGATTGCGTTTAATATTATTTGAAATGTATTGAGATAAAAGTGACTAGCTTTTGTTAATGATGGATGAAATATTGACAGCTTTTAAGATGAATGAATGACTTGAGAAATAATTGTTTGGGGTTTGTGTCTGTGGTGATTTCTTTTCTTTTTAACAGTTGGGTCTTTTGAAGTTTGGGTTTTTGTTTTTATTTTTAAAAATATTGGTTGGGGATTTTTTTTTAATTTTATTATTATTTTTTTTTTTTACCAATTTTGTTTTTTTTTCTAATGTTTAAGAAATTTAGAATGAAATTCTGGTATCTCAGTACAGCATTCCCAAAGAAACTTTGTGTAATTTTTTAGTCAGATATGCATATTTCTTACACAAGGGTACAGAGCTTTTGAAAGTTTTTTTTTTTTAAATTTTTTTTAACACAATTTTTACTTTTAATCTAAAGAATGAACAGTTCTGTTTTGACTGTTGACACTTCCCATGCAAGCAAACTCTGTGGGATATTTTTGGTGATTTATGGCTCACTGACTTCTTCTTCTCAGTTTCCTAAGAATATGTTGACCTTCTGTGTGTGGTCATGTTCTGTCTAGGACCCACTGATGTTGGTTCTGTAAAGAAGATGATTCTCATTATGTTAGATGTGATGCACTCAGTAATGTAAAGAGTTCCGCTAAATTTAGATGCATTCAAGTGGGATAAATGATAAGGCAAAAACTTACCATAAAAGTTAGGCATTACACATTCACATGAGATAGAGACAAGGCAAAGACCATCACTGAAGTCTAATGTATAATTTATATAATTATATAATATGCAATCACACAGTATAATGATACGGCAGAGACAGTCACAAAAGTGACATATACGTTTAGGTGGGGAAGTGATTGACACTGATTAGACCCTTTTCCTTTCTAAGAGTTTGATGATGATTAAGTTTTTTTTCCTTTATCAGTTTGATGTTGATAAAGGCCTTTTACTTTTATCAGTTTGTTAATGAAGCATCTCCACTATAATCAAATTTTTGCCCAATTTCTGAAACCGCCGTTTCTCTTCTGCTGTTTTGGAGGTTGTCGTCAAACACGATGGACAAATATATATATACAATGATAAAGGCCTCTTCCCTTTATTACATTTCAATAATGATAAAGGCCTTTTCCCTTTATTACAGTTCAATAATGATAAAGGCCTTTTTCCTTTATCAGAGTTGCAGTTGCAAATGACAAGATAACAATATTTTTTGTGTAAAACTGCTATCAGCGTTATAATTTTTATGGCAATTTTGGACAAGGCACCTGCATACACTTGACATACTCCAGCCGATTTAGTCTTACATGTGCATGAGAGTAATCATTTACATACACATAAGCTCACAATTTACACACACATTCTAACACATAATACATATGCATATGCCCATGTGTCTTGTGTGTGTGTGTGTGTGTGTGTGTGTGCAGCACACACATATACTAAAGCACTCATACACGTAGGCATGCCCTGGTGCATGCCACATACATGCACATGCACCCCCTACCCCTACCCTGCACTACACACACACACACACACACACACACACACACACACACACACACACACACACACACACAGATACTGTATCATAAATCAGCATAATAGTCTTTTTACACTCTTTGAACAAATATGTAAAAAGTGACATCGAAAGCAATCACTCACAGAAATTTGAAGAATTGTTACTTTGTGACATATTTGTCAGTACTTGTTCACTTAAGGCATTGTGCTGTAGGGGTTGTAGTTGTGGTTCTACCAGTGATGGCACACAACACTCTGATGGAACACAGACCACCGCAGATGCCATGGCATTCTGAAAAGACTGCTGCCTTCTTTGGGTGGCTCTGTGGCAGGAGACACCCAGCTGAGTGTGACTGCAGGGTTGGAACTTGGGTGAGGCCTCGGTGGTTTGGGTGGCATCATGTACTATTTGCAACTTTTCTTTTTTGTTGTTATCTTTTGATTTATTTCTTTTACTTATTTACACAATCATTTACTTATTTATCACTTGTTTTTTATTTTAGGATCCGTTTCTTTTTTTATCTTTTTATTCATTTACTTATCCAATTTTTTCTTTACATATACATTTACTTATTTTATTTTATTATCATTATTATTCTTAGTATATTATTATTATTGTTGTTGTTATTATTATTACTTCTATTATTATATTTTATTTACACGATGCCACGGCCCGTGATCTGCTCAGTCTTGCTAGCCACACCCCCAGGTCATGGAGAGAAAGAGAGAGAGAGGAGGGGGGCAGACCACTGTTGGTGACATGACACACCCAGAGGGGAGTGCTGTCACCTTAGGTGTGTTCTGCGGGGGTGGTGTGGCTGTGATAGTTGGTAGAGGAGGAGGAGGGGACCCCAGGGTCCCATGGGTAACAGCAAGACAGAATGAGCTCTTCAGGGCCGGTTCAGCCTGAAGTCCACACGCGCACATGCACACGCACACATGCATGCATGCAAGCACATTCATGGATGTTACACATGCGCGTACATACACACACACTTTCTCTCTCTGTGTCTCACATACACATGCGTAAACACACACACATGCAGGCACGCACACACGCACACTCTCTCTCTGTGTCTCTCTCTGTCTCTCTCTCTCTGTCTCTCTCTCTCTATCTCTGTCTCTCTCTCTCTCTCTCTCTCTCTCACTCACTCACTCACTTACTCACTCACTCATATCTCTCTGTCTTTGTCTCTGTCAATGCACTGGTAAGGAGAGTGCATTGATCTTCAGGCTGGTGTTGTGGAGAGAGAGCCACAGAGATGGCTGGAGTGAGGGCACCCAATGTTCTCTCCTTTTCCACAGTCCACAGTCAGAGTGTAGCGTGCCATCACTGTCAGAACGACTCCTGCATCTGCTGTAGCACTATGCTTGTGAGCAAAGGAAGGGTTTACCACGTTTTGATGCTAAAGGAAATGGTTGGATCCAAATTCTGTTCCGGTTTAGCTGCATGCACTCAGTATAGTGTAGGGGTGTAGGACCAGAAAAAGGATAAGTTTTTTTTAACAAGTGTGTGTGTTGTGTGTGTGTGTGTGTGGTGGCTGCGACATGTGCATGGTATATGCATGTGAGTACAATCAGAAGTGTGTCTGTGCATATAGGTGCCTTTTTTTGTCTTGTAATCAGAATTAATGCAATGCAAGGTATCAAACACTGATATATGTTTCATACAAGCTACACACACGCACACATACACACACACACACACACACACACACACACACACACACACACACACACACACACACACACACACACACACACACACACAACACACACAATGACATTCCAAAAAATGGAAACCAGTGTTTCTAGTTCTCTTTGGATATGAGATCCACAACCTGCATGGAATATTGCTGTTGATCAGGGCCTCTGCTCCTGTATCATCCAATGATGCTGTTTATCAAGGCGTCTGTTTATGCATCACTCATTAATACTGTTGTCTTAGTCCTTCTATTACTGTATTAATCACTGATAATATTAATTAGGGGTTCTGCTTTTGCCTCTGTCATTGATGCTGTTATTCAGGCTGTTACTGTCATGATCTTCATCCCTAATGGTTATCAAAGTTTCTGTAAGTTGAGGGACATTTATACACAGTTTATCCAGGCATATGATACTGTAGTTTTTTTTTTTTTTAATTTGGATACATATGCATCTCAGTTCTGTGATGGTTTTTGCCATTTTTCTCTCTACACTGCACACACACACACACACACACACACACACACACACACACACACACACACACACACACACACACACACACACACACACACACACCAGTCATAATTTGTAAGATGTGAAAGGGTAATTTTTTCATAGAATGAATTGAAATATGAATTTTACCTCATGGGACTTGAAAAAGAAATGCAAGTTGTTACTGAAAGATTTTGCATCATTTTTATATAATAAAATAAAATGTAAACTTTTCCTCTTGGGACTTATAAAGAAATGTAAGATTCTTTGAAAAAAATTACATAATTAATTTTGGTCAACAACATCCCAAAACTGAGTGATAACTAAAGTCATTGAGCCATCAACTGCCAAAACTGATTGAAGAGAGGAGAGAGGGTTTATTTTTTATTTTTTTTTTTTTTATGAGTAAATGGAAAAGTACAAAGCTTTTCACCATGCCTGCCTCCCCTCCACCTTCCCTTTTTTTCCTGTGTGTGTGTGTGTGTGTGTGTGTGTGTGTGTGTGTTGTGTGTGTGTGTGTGTGTGTGTGTCATGTGTGTGTGTGTGTGTGTGTGTGTGTGTGTGTGTGTGTGTGTGTGGGGTAAGAGAGAGAGAGAGAGGGAGAGGAGAGAGAGAGAGAGAATGGATATATATTTTATAATTTTTTTTTTATTAAGGGTAAATGTATAAACAATTTTTTTTCACCATACCCTCCTTTTCCCTCTTTACACCTGTGTGTGTGTGTGTGTGTGTGTGTGTGTGTGTGTGTGTGTGTGTGTGTGTGTGTGTGTGTGTGTGTGTGTGTGTGTGTTAGAGAGAGAGAGAGAGAGAGAGAGAGAGAGAGAGAGAGAGAGAGAGAGAGAGAGAGAGAGAGAGAGTTAGTTTTGATGGGGTTGTTTTGTTTTATTATTTTTCATATTGAAGTGGCATGCATGGCCCATTCCTATTTTTTTTATTTAACCTTTTTTGGGGGGGGAGGTTTGATTGTTGATGTGGGGCAAAAAACAACAAATGGTTAGCATGATATTCTGCATGAACCAAATCTTAAAACATTTACTTTTGATGGGGTTTTATTTCCCCCCTAATTTTGTTGTCAAGTGAATGGCCCTATTATGTAAAATGTATGTCTCAGTATCATATAATTTAAAGTCTTTTGTGGAGCATGGTGGTTACAGAAATCTTTACTGAGCAGAAAGATGAGAGGGAGAGAGAGGTACATGTGCATAATTCATTTTACTTTGAGATTTCCTTTCCTAAAGAAAGGGAGAGAGAGGGGAGGGGAGGGAGAGAGATGGATAGGAGGAAGAGAGAGAGACTGAATGACAAAGAAAATATGAAAAAGAAAGGTTCCAAAAGGAGAAGAAAAAACAACAAAAACAAAAAAACAAAAACAAAAAAAAAAAAAAAACAAGGAGAGAAATACAAAAAAAAAGAAAGAAAAAAAGAGCAGAAAAATGAAAAAAAACAAATGAAACAAAAAAACAATTTCACTTATAAAGAAGCTTGAAAAAAATGCATGAAATGTATGTGCATGCCTTCATATGAGTATGTGTGTTATGTGGATTTCTGATTTCTTTTGGTTTTATATTGTTTTGCAAAATAAGTTATTTTGTCATTTTTGTGAACTTTATTTTTTATTGGACAAAGTTGTGATTTTTATTCTCAAGTTGGTTGACAATGTTTACAGCTGTTGTGTGTGGGGAGGGGGAGAGAGAAGGGAGAGAGAGAGAGGAGAGAGAGAGAGAGGAGAGAGAGAGAGAGAGAGAGAGAGAGAGAGAGAGAGAGAGAGAGAGTGAGAGATGAGGTAAGAGAGAGAGAGAGAGAGAGAGAGCATGTGTGTGTTGTATCAATAAGAGTGATTTTACTGTAGCTATTATGTTGCCTATGTGTGGTGTTGATCTCTTGACTCATTGTTGGAAAGATGGTATTTTGATGTTATTTTTGGCAACATGGTTTGTCTGAAGTTTTACAGATTAGATGCTCTGAAAGAATGAGAACTGTTTTTGTATTTAACTAAGGTATGTGAACAGTAAGTTCTGTTTGGGGAAAAAATGATACTCCTGTGAAAAATTATGGTTTGCTTTTATTTTCCCTATGAGAAAGCTGTGTACAACTCCAGCTATCTCTAACCCCCAGACTTGTTTGAATGACATTTTATAGTATAGTATCAGAGTACTTTAGACTTCATTTTTAAAAAATATATTATCATCCTTTATTTACTTTTTTTTTAGTTATGCTTTTATTTAGTAATGGTTTTTGGTGGTTGGATGGTGGTGTGGTAGGTGTGTGTGTGTGTGTGTGTGTGTGTGTGTGTGTGTGTGTTGTGTGTGTGTGTGTGTGTGTGTGTGCAATACTGATTTGTATTGTACTGGTAGAAGAGATTGTGTGTGTGTGTGGTGTGTTGTGTTGTGTGGTCTGTGTGTGTTGTGTGTGTCTGTGTCTGTGTGCTGTGGTGTGTGTGTGTGTGTGTGTGTGTGTGTGTGTGTGTGTGTTGTGTGTGTGTGTGTGTGTGTTGTGTGTGTGTGAAATTTAGACCAATTTTCCAAAGGAGAGCATATCACCACAGTCCTTGTTCCTGAATCTTTGTGACATTAATTTGCCAGTGGGAGCTGGTTTTTGTAATAAAAGGTTATCTTTTTGCTGTGTGACTAATTGATACAAAGATTAACACATTAAGCAGCTTTTAAAAATAGTATAAGTGATGAAAATTTTTAAAGAAATTTCATTTAAAAAAAAAAGGAGGGGGAGCTGTAATGTGCTGTTTCCCTTGACTGGAGTGTAACGGGTCGAATGAATTGTTCAGTATTCAGAATGTATTCAGATTAAGTCAGGTAACACTTGGTAATGTTGTGCTGGATTGAAGATAAATTTGTCCTCTGTGTTGACACTGAAGCCAGCTCATGATTAGGTAAAGAACCATGTTAGCTTTCCTAAGCACTGTAGATGTATTGTGTCAGTCTGCCAAAAGCACTGTAGATGTATGTGTCAGTCTTCCTAAACACTGTAGATATGTTAGTATTCCTAAACACTGTATAGTTATGTGTTCATTGTCTTTGGAAGCATGTAGAATGTATTCTATCAGTCTTCCGATTTTAGCTTTGGAAATTGAAGTTGTGTTCTATCAGTCTTCCAAAGTTGTAGGAGATGTGTTCTGTCAGTCTTCCTAAGCATTGTAGGAGATGTGTTCTGTCAGTCTTCTGATGCATTGTAGGGATCAGATGTGTTCTGTCATTCTTCTAAGCAGTGTAGGAGATCAGATGTGTTCTGTTAGTTTCCTAAGCATGTCGGTAGATCAGATGTGTTCTGTCAGTCTTCCTAAGCAGTGTAGGAGATCAGATGTGTTCTGTCAGTCTTCCTAAGCTCTATAGGAGATCAGATGTGTTCTGTCAGTCTTCCTAAGCAGTGTAGGGGATTAGATGTGTTCTGTCTGTCTTCCTAAGCATTGTAGTAGGGATGTTTTCCTGGTTATAGTAGAAAGTAAAGGGTCTGTAGGAAGCTGGTGAAAAACATCTGGCAATCTGTTGCTAGACTTATATTATTTGTCTTAGAGTAAAATCACAAACATTGTTTTCACTGGGTTATACTCCTTCACATGAAAAAATGTACTGTTTGGCATTTATTAAGAACCTAAAATTAAACTGAATGAGCAGGGTGGGAGCTACATTATCAGAACGACAGGAGGCAAGTGTGGGCTGGGTGCCTGTTCTCTGCTGAGATAAGCCGTACCTGTGCTTGCTGTGGGGTACCTGGTCCATGGAATTGGGAGTTAGTAGTTTTTTATGTTTTATCATTTTACTCTTTTATTTTGAGGACAAAGGAATAAGCATTTGTGTGTGGGGTTATTTTTGTAATTTACATCTTATCCCCATGTTTGTGGTGTGTGTGTATATGCATGAAGCGTACATGCATATGTGAGAGAGATGTAATTGAGAGAGGGGGTGGGGGGGAGGAGGAGGGAAAAGAGAGTGAGAGTGTAGGTGTGTGGGTGAGTGAGTGATGTGTGTGCATGATTGTGTGTAATGTCAGAAGTCTTCAGTTTAATGTTTTCACTATAGTATTAGACAATTTGGTTTGCATATGACTAAGTCATGTATGTGGTCAATAGACTGTCAAGTATTTCCTCTAACTTAAAGTATTTCATCTAGCAGCTGCATGATTTAAAAGGGACTGTAGCAAACATCTAGCTTTGTGAGCTTGTTTAAGGCGGAAAGAAAGGTGTTGTTGGGTGTGTGTTGGTGGGTTGGCGATCTGATAAAACCATTGGCTTTGCAGTCTACTAGATTTAGTTTACCCGCGCATGTCCCATTTTGTCTGGAATGGTCTCTATCAGTGACATGACGCAAACCTGTCTGGAGGAAGACCTCTGTAGGAGCAGTTTGTTCAGTCCTACAGAAATCTGTTTCACTGTGGCCAGCAAAATCCTCCCTAGTACATATTGGGTTGGACCCCACCTGACATCCTAGAAGCCCTGAAGCTAGCTGTTTGAGCACGGATAAAAGAGTTCTTCAGAAAGGAAAGTCAGAGACCTGAGGACCAAGTGGCCCACATACTTAGTTTGAAGTGGAGAAGAGAAGTGGAGAAGAGAGTTTGAAGTGGAGAGAAGTGGAGAAGAGAGTTTGGAGTGGAGAAGAGAGTTTGGAGTGGAAGAGAGTTTGGAGTGGAGAAGAGAGTTTGAAGTGGAGAGAGATGGAGAAGAGATGGAGAAGAGAGTTTGGAGTGGAGAAGAGAGTTTGAAGTGGAGAAGAGAATGGAGAAGAGAGTTTGAAGCGGAGAAGAATGTTTTGAGTGGAGAAGAGAAATTGAATCACTTCAGTAGCATGACCTGTCAGATGAGGAAAAGAAACAGCCAGATCCTGTTCTACAAAAACTCAGTTACAACTGGAACCAGCTTTCCCCTATGGAGATGCCGTCCTGTCAGTATGAAATAGACCCCCACCTGAAGAAAATTCTGTGCTAGGAATTCCCTCTTTTGTATACCTCTCTTTGTACAGCATGTTCCTTTTCTTCCTGTCACCTCTTTCTTGTCTGTTTTCTGCCTTTTTGGTCAATTTTCCTGCCTTTTTCTCCAGAAGACTTAAAATACAATAATTCTCTCCCATGCTGAAGTTGGATGTGGTGGGTCTGACATGACAGGCACTTAATGCAGGAGCACAATGCGTTTCCACTCATATGACAGACAAAATAGCTGTATGACAGACAAAATAGCTGTATGCATTTCCACTCATATGACAGACAAAATAGCTGTATGCATTTCCACTCATATGACAGACAACAATACTTGTTGTATGCATTTCCACTCATATGACAGACAACAATAGTTGTATGCATTTCCACTCATATGACAGACAACAATAGCTGTATGCATTTCCACTCATATGACAGACAACAATAGTTGTATGCATTTCCACTCATATGACAGACAACAATAGTTGTATGCATTTCCACTCATAGGACAGACAACAATAAATGTATGCATTTCCACTCATATGACAGACAACAGTCATTGTTGTATGAGCATTGATGAAGGAGAAGTATGAGCTCTTTATGATCAGTGTCTTGTTAGGACTGCATGAGTAAATATAGGCATTATAATGATCAGTATCTTGTTAGAATAGCATGAGTAAATATTGCTTTTATAGACAGCAACAACACTTCCAGTTTTTTTATAGGCTTGAAAGCACCTCTCATTCGAATGATCTTCCATCTTTCTCATGCCATTCTGATTCAGTCTCAGTCTTCAGAATAGCTGCTAAGACTGACCCCTCCCCTTTTTGATAGCCATAGGAAGTCAGTAGAGAGGATTGTTTACTCTGAGGCACACAGAGTACAAGAATAGGCCTAGCTTAAAGTGTGCGCATGCACACATACATGTGCATACATAGATGCAATGTGCATGTGGGTGCTGTGCTTCAGGTGCAATATGCTATCAAACCCATGCGAGTGTCTCTTTGAGTCTACATACATTTAAATGTTGTTTTCTCAGATTGTTGTTTTCTTGTTAATGAGATTAGTGTTTCCGTGTTCTAACTGGTAACTTTATATTTTTTTTCTGTCACACTGTCATTATATCATGAAGCTCCTCTTAACTTAATATAGTGCATCATAGACCTTTGAGTACTGATGTTGCAAGTCAAAATAAAACACAGGTATATGAACATTCATTTAAAGAGATAAATATAGACAAAGAGTAAACAAAAAGCACAGGTACATTTCTTACTGAGATTTTTTAAAATTTTAATAAAGCCTATTAAATATAGTTTAGTTCATAACTTACAAAAGACTTTTTGAATAAACCTTGATGGATATAATTTTTAACTTGAAAACCATTTTGAGAAAACTGATAAAAATAGATGTTTTCCTCAGATAAGACTTTTTTTTTCTAAACCTAGTATAAGGAAAGATTATATATAATATATATGTATGTATATATTTATGTAATATATATATAAATAAATATATATATGTATATATTTATATATAAAGATAGATTTGCAGTTTGGTGAGGAAGCAAGAGAGAGTTTTGGAAAGAAAGGCTGTGCAAATTTGCAGTTTGTGTTTTGTGTGTGTGTGTGTGTGTGTGTATGTGCGCATGCGTGTGAGTATATAAGGGTGGGTTCTGCAACATACACACAGACACAAACACACAGTGCTATCATCAGCAGACAAGGTGGGCAGAGTGGAGAGCAGTCTGCTGGTTTCTAAGGGTTGATGTCTGAGGGTTAGGTTTTGAAAGCTCTGTGGTTGTGTGTAGGAACTCCATCATGGGCTCTCTGCGTGTAGGAATGAGTGTGTCTTCACAAGTGTTGTCTTCACAAGTGTTGTCTTCACAAGTCTTGTCTTCACAAGTGTTGTCTTCACAAGTGTTGTCTTCACAAGTCTTGTCTTTACAAGTCATGTCTTCACAAGTGTTGTCTTCACAAGTGTTGTCTTCACAAGTGTTGTCTTCACAAGTGTTGTCTTCACAAGTCTTGTCTTCACAAGTCTTGTCTTCACAAGTCTTGTCTTTACAAGTCTTGTCTTCACAAGTCTTGTCTTCACAAGTGTTGTCTTCCTAAGTTTCACAAGTGTTGTCGTCACAAGTGTTGACCTCACAAGTGTTGTCTTCACAAGTGTTGTCTTCACAAGTGTTGTCTTTACAAGTCTTGTCTTCACAAGTCTTGTCTTCACAAGAGCTGTCTTCACAAGTGATGTGTTAACTCCATGGTGCTAGCAGTGGTTCAGTGTTGACCAGCCAGATTTGACTGAGTACATTGTTGTATAAATGCAGCTGGTGTGTATTTGAGTTTTGTTGAGGTCGTGGGGAATTAGCAATAGGGAACAGATCAAGTTCATGTTCTTATACTATGATAATCTTCATCAAGATAGCAGACTGGGGTGCTGAAGCATGAAGTTGTTTAATGAGGGAAAACCAAGGAAAGGGTAGTTTACTAAAGGTAGGAGTAGGATGTATGTATTTACATGCCTAACTTCAAGAAAACATAGTTTATAAAATCAAGACAATTCTTTTTTTTTTTCTTTTGTTTTGAAAGGCTGTAATCATTTGGGGTTCTGTTTGGGAAAGGGAAACAAATTTATTTTCCTCCACCTCCCTGCAAAGGAGTAGGAGAGGGGGTGAAGTTGTTTGTTTTTTTTTAATAAGAGAGGCTGATACTTTGGGAATATGACTAGAGATACTGTTGCTACATGGTTGTTGTTGTTGTTACAGAGCTGGTGTGTGTAGGATGAACACTCAGGGAGTATCATGGTTGTAAGTGCTATGTGTGCGTAGGCACGCATTTTATTTATTTTTCTTTTATCTGTTGCTGCACGTGTGTGTGTGTGTGTGTGTGTGTGTGTGTGTGTGTGTGTGTGTGTGTGTGTGTGTGTGTGTGTGTGTGTGTGTGCGTGCACGTGAAAGTTGTGTGTGTGTGATAAAAGTTGTGTGTGTGTGTGCGTGCCTGGCAAGGGGGGGGGGGGGGGGGGGGGGGGGGGGGGGATGAGAGGGAGGATGGATTTGCATTCTGATATTCAGATGCTGCAGTTACATTTCTTCATTTTCTGTTTTCACAGGGTCAGTGAACCAAGATGGATCAGACCTTGGAGATGTTGAGGGGACTGCAGTATTTTGCTCAGTTAAGTATTGTTTCTACGTGTGTTGGTGGGAGGGAGGGGGGTAGATTAATTTGCATACAGGCATTGCGGTTACATTTGTCCTTTTTTCTGTTTGCAGTGTGTTAGACCTAGATGGATCAGACTTTGAAGATGTTGAGGGGATTGCAGCCTTTTGCCAAGTTAAGTATTCTCTCTTCTCTCTCTCTCTCTCTTCTCTCTCTCTCTCTCTCTCTCTCTCTCTCTCTCTCTCTCTCTCTCTCTCTTCTCTCTCTCTCTCTCTCTCTCTCTCTGTCTGTCTGTCTGTCTGTCTGTCTGTCTGTCTCTCTATCTGTCTGTCTGTCTGTCTGTCTCTTTCTCTCTCTGTCTCTCTCTGTCTCTGTCTCTCTCTATTGGGGGGGGGGGGATTTGAGTACAGACATTGCAGTTACATTTGTTCATTGTTTACAGGGTTGGTGAATGTAAACGAAGCAGACTTCAGAGATATTGAGAGGATTGCCATATTTTGCTAAGTTAAATATTTACTCTGTGTGTGTGGGTTATGTATGTGTGTGCGTGCGTGCTTGCGTACATGGAGGGGGAATGGGTGGTTGGGTTCGTGTACAGAAATTGGAGTTACATTCGATCATTCAGTGTGTTTACAGGGCTGGTGGACCTAGACGCATGAGACTTTGATGATGTTCAAGGAACTGCAGTGTTTTGCTAAGTTAAGTATTCACTCTGTCACTCTGTGTGTGTGTGTGTTGAGGGGGGGGGGGGGGGGATGATTGGGTTTGTGTACAGAAATAAGAGCTACATTTGTTCATTCAGTGTGTTTACAGGGTTGGTGGACCTAGAGGAATCAGACTTTGAAGATGTTCAAGGGACTGCAGTATTTTGGTAAGTATTCTCTCTCTCTCTCTCTCTCTCTCTCTCTCTCTCTCTCTCTCTCTCTCTCTCTCTCTTCTCTCTCTCTTCTCTCTCTCTCTCTCTCTCTCTGTAGTATGTGTGTGTTGGGGGGGGGGGTGGGGGCTTGCACACATAGTTTTACTTGTTCTTTTCTGTGTTCTACAGGGTCAGTGGACCTAGACTGATCAGACTTTGGAAATGTTGAGGGGACAACCATATTTTGCTAAGTTAAGTATTCACTCTGTGTTTGTGTGTAAGTTTAAGTGTGTGTGTGTGTGTGTGGGGGGGGGGGGGGGGGGGGTTACAGAGGGATGGATTTGTGTTGTGTACAGGACATTGCAGGTATGTTTGTTCCTTCTCTGAGTTTGCAGTGTTGTCAGACCTAGACAAATCAGACTTTGGAGATGTTCAAAGGATTGCAGCGTTTTGCTAAGTATTCAGTGCATGTGTGTGTTGTGTGTGTGTGTGTGTGTGTGTGTGTGTGTGTGTGTGTGTGTGTGTGTGTGTGTGTGTGTGTGTGTGTTTTAGGGGAGGGGGGGTGGTAGTGGTGGAAGGGTTTGTGTACAGAAATAGAGATACATTTGTTTATTCGTGTGTTCACAGGATTGGTTGACCTAGACGCATCAGACTGAAGATGTTCAAGGGACTGCAGTGTTGTGCTGAGTAAGTTAAGTATTCACTGTGTATGTGTGTGTGTGGGAAGGGGAGTTAAGAGATAGATTTGCACAGTCATTGCAGTTACGTTTGTTCCTTTTCTGAGTTAGCAGTGTGTCTAGACCTAGTTGGATCGAGGGGACTGCAACGTATTGCTAAGTTAAGTATTTACTCTGTGTGTGTGGGGGGGAGGGGAATTGTGTACGCACATTGCAGCGTTTTACATTTGTTCATTTTTTCTGAGTTTGCAGTGTTGTTAGACTTAGGCTGGTTGAACTTTGGAGATGATTAGGGGGGTTGCAGTAAATTGCTCAGTTAAGTATTCTGTTTGTGTGTTTGTGTTGGGGGAAGGGGGGTGGTGGTGGAAGGATTGTGTGCAGAAATAGGAGTTACATTTGTTCCTTCGGTATGTTCACAGGGCTGGTGAAACTAGACGCATCAGACTTTGGAGATGTTCAAGGAACTGCAGTGTCATGCCAAGTTAAGTATTCCCCTTTTTTAAATTTGTGTATGTGTGTATGTATATGTATGTATGTATTATATATATTAATATATTATATATATATATATTTATATATATATATATAATATATTATATATATTATATATTTGGGGGGGGGTGCCCAGACATTGCAGTTATATCTGTTCCTTTTCTGTGTTCTACAGGGTCAGTGGACCCAGATGATCAGGACTTCAGGAACATTGAGGGGACTACCATGTTTGCTAAGTTAAGTATTCACTGTGTTCGTGTGTGTGTGTGGGGGGGGGGGGGGAGTAAAGGGATGGATGGATTTGTTTAGACATTACAGGTATGTTTGTTCCTTCCCTGAGTTTGCAGTGATCAGACTTTGGAGATGTTGAGGGGACTGCAGCATTTTGCTGTGTTAGGTATTCACTGTGTGTACATGTGTGTTGGGGGGGGGTGGGGGTGGTGGTGGTGGAAGGGTTTGTGTACAGAAATAGGAGCTACATTTGTTCATTCAGTGTGTTCAAAGGGCTGGTGCACCTAGACGCATCAGAACTGAAGATGTTCAAGGGACTGCAGTGTTGTGTGAGTAAGTTAAGTATTCACTGTGTGTGTGTGGGAAGGGGGAGGTAAGGGATTAGATAGATTAGCACACAGTCATTGTAGTTAGTTTGTTCCTTTTTCTGAGTTTGCAGTGTGTATAGACCTAGTTGGATCAAGGGGACTGCAACATTTTGCTAAGTTAAATATTCACTCTGTGTGTGTGTGTTGTGGGGGGAGGGGGGGGGAATTGTGTACACACATTGCAGCGTTTTTACATTTGTTATTTTTCGGTTTGCAGTGTTGTTTAGACCCAGGTGGTCAGACTTTGGAGGATGATGAGGGGTTTGCAGTATTTTGCTAAGTTAAGTATTCCCTGTTTGTGTGTGTGTGTGTTGGAGGAAGGGGTGGGGTGGATGGGTTTGTTGTACAGAAATAGGAGCTACATTTGTTCCTTCAGTGTGTTCACAGGGTTGGTGAACCAAGAAGTATCAGACTTTGGAGATGTTCAAGGAATCGCAAGTGTTTGCCAAGTTAAGTATTCCCCCTTTTTTATCTCTGTGTGTGTATATATGTATGTATATTATATAGATAGATATATAAAATATATTTTTTTTTTTGGGGGGGGGGGGGTTGTGCCCAGAATTAAATTTATATCTGTTACCTTTTCTGTGTTCTACAGGGTCAGTGGACCTAGACTGATCAGACTCCGGGAACATTGAGGGGACTACCTTGTTTGCTAAGTTAAGTATTCACTGTGTTCGTGTGTGTGTGTGGGAGGGGGGGGGAGTAAAGGGATGGATGGATTTGTTTAGACATTACAGGTATGTTTGTTCCTTCCCTGAGTTTGCAGTGATCAGACTTTGGAAATGTTGAGGGGACTGCAGCGTTTTGCTGTGTTAGGTATTCAGTGTGTGTACATGTGTGTTGGGAGGGGGGCGGGGGTGGTGGTGGTGTGGAAAGGTTTGTGTAC
The DNA here is from genome assembly GCA_030674155.1 of Stramonita haemastoma. Classification (NCBI taxonomy): domain Eukaryota; kingdom Metazoa; phylum Mollusca; class Gastropoda; order Neogastropoda; family Muricidae; genus Stramonita; species Stramonita haemastoma. Next base: position 38,771,775 of record CM060335.1, on the reverse strand, counting down.
AGAAATAGGAGCTACATTTGTTCATTCAGTGTGTTCACAGGGCTGGTGCACCTAGACGCATCAGACTGAAGATGTTCAAGGGACTGCAGTGTTGTGCTGAGTAAGTTAAGTATTTTCTCTGTGTGTGTGTGGGAAGGGGAGGTAAGGGATAGATAGATTTGCACATGGTCATTATAGTTAGGTTTGTTCCATTTCTGAGTTTGCAGTGTTACTAGACCTAGTTGGGTCAAGGGGACTGCAACATTTTGCTAAGTTCAATATTCACTCTGTGTGTGTGTGTGGGGAGGGGGGGGGGGAGGAATTGTGTACACACATTGCAGCGTTTTACATTCGTTCAGTTTTTCAGAGTTTGCAGTGTTGTTAGACCTAGGCTGGTCAGACTTTGGAGATGTCGAGGGGGATTGCAGTATTTTGCTAAGTTAAGTATTCCCTGTTTGTGTGTGTGTGTGTGGGAGGAGGGGGGGGGGGGATGGGTTTGTGTACAGAAATTGGAGTTACATTTGTTCGTTCAGTGTGTTCACAGGGTTGGTGAACCAAGACGTATCAGACTTTAGAGATGTTCAAGGAATCGCAGTGTCGTGCCAAGTTAAGTATTCCCCCTTTTTTTTTTATCTCTGTGTGTGTGTATATATGTATGTATATATATGTATATATATAGATATATGTATATTGGGGTGGGGGGGGTGTGTGCCCAGACATTGCAGTTATATCTGTTCCCTTTTCTGTGTTCTACAGGGTCAGTGGACCTAGACTGATCAGACTTCGAGAACATTGAGGGGACTACCATGTTTGCTAAGTTAAGTATTCACTGTGTTCGTGTGTGTGTGTGGGGGGGGGGGGGGGGGGGGAGTAAGGGATGGATGGATTTGTTTAGACATTACAGGTATGTTTGTTCCTTCCCTTAGTTTGCAGTGATCAGACTTTGGAGATGTTGAGGGGACTGCAGCGTTTTGCTGTGTTAGGTATTCACTGTGTGTACATGTGTGTTGGGAGGGGGGCGGGGGTGGTGGTGGTGGAAGGGTTTGTGTACAGAAATAGGAGCTACATTTGTTCATTCAGTGTGTTCACAGGGCTGGTGGACCTAGACGCATCAGACTGAAGATGTTCAAGGGACTGCAGTGTTGTGCTGAGTAAGTTAAGTATTCACTGTGTGTGTGTGGGAAGGGGAGGTAAGGGATAGATAGATTTGCACACAGTCATTATAGTTACGTTTGTTCCTTTTCTGAGTTTGCAGTGTGTCTAGACCTAGTTGGATTGAGGGGACTGCAACATTTAGCTAAGTATTCATATTGTGTGTGTGTGTGGGGGGGGGGGGGGGGAATTGTGTACACACATTGCAGTGTTTTACATTTGTTCATTTTTTCCGAGTTTGCAGTGGTCAGACTTTGGAGATATTGAGGGGATTGCAGTATTTTGCCAAGTTAAGTATTCCCTGTTTGTGTGTGTGTGTGTGTGGGAGGAGGGGGTGGGGGGATGGGTTTGTGTACAGAAATAGGAGTTACATTTGTTCGTTCATTGTGTTCACAGGGTTGGTGAACCAAGACGTATCAGACTTTGGAGATGTTCAAGGAATCGCAGTGTCATGCCAAGTTAAGTATTCCTCCTTTTTTTATTTGTGTGTGTGTGTATATAAGTATGTATATATTTATATAGATTATATTATATATATTTGGTGGGGGGGGGTGGGGGGGTTGTGCCCAGACATTGCAGTTATATCTGTTCCCTTTCCTGTGTTCTACAGGGTCAATGGACCTAGACTGATCAGACTTCAGGAACATTGAGGGGACTACTGTGTTTGTGAACCTAGACGCATCAGACTTTGGAGATGTTCAAAGAACTGTGGTGTCATGCCAAGTTAAGTATTCCCCCTTTTTTATGTGTGTGTATGAAGGGGAGGTAAGGGATAGATAGATTTGCACATAGTCATTGTAGTTAAGTTATTAAGGGGGGGGGGGGGGGGGGTTGTGCCCAGACATTGCAGTTATATCTGTTTCCTTTTCTGTGTTCTACAGGGTCAGTGGACCTAGACCGATCAGACTTCAGGAACATTGAGGGGACTACACAGTGAACTGGAGTGTTTTGCAAAGTTAAGTATTCACTTTGTGTGTGGATGGGGTTTTTTTGTTTTGTTTTGGTGTTGTTGTTTTTTGGGGGGGGGGATGGTGGTGGTGGTGGATTGGTTTGAGTACAGAAATAGGAGTTACATTTTTTCATTCAGTGTGTTCATAAGGTTGGTGATCCTATATGGATCATGCGAGACTTTCAAGGGACTGCGGTATTTTGCTAAGTGAAGTATTGACTCTGTGTGTGGGGGGGGGGGGGGGGGGGGGGGGGGGGCAGGCGTTGGTTGTGAATGATTTTGCAGACGTTATTGTGACATTTGTTCCTCTTTCTGTTCAGGGGGTTGTAGGACCTTGACGGATCAGACTTTGGAGGTCAGACTTTGGAGACGTGGAGGAGACGGCAGTGTAATGCTATGGTAAGTATTCACTCTGTGTGTGGTGTGTGTGCTTTTATTTTTTATATATTTTTTATATTTTATTCTTTATATCGAGGATAATGGAATGGTGTGTGTGTGTGGTGTGTGTGTGTGTGTGTGTGGTGTGTGTGCGCGTACATGTCCATATTTTAAGTAAAGCAGATTGGCTGGCGTCCTCAGTACAGCCTGGTTTAATAGCCTTTAAGAAATAAAATGATCTAGGTTTTGTGTTATTTAAAGGGATTTTTTTTGGTAATGGTTTTGGTGTTGTTTTTAACTACTAAGAGCTACATTACAATGCAATTGAAAATGCTGAATTTTATTTTTGTTTTCTGATTTATAGATGGAGACAGGACAGCCCCTGGGGACTGGCCAGGCCTGAGGGGGGGGGGGGAGAGAGGGAGGGGGGAGAGGAAGGAAAGGAGAAGACAGATTGCACTGTACCAGTGGTCAAACTGAAGCTGTGGACAGTGTTACTTTGTTTCATCATCATTCCCCCTTCCCCAAATATAAAATATTCCAGTACTGATCCATAACATCATCATTCACTCCCCCCATTCCCTCCTCCCCCTCCTGCTTGCATCCCTGTGAAGGGGACTTGCCAACCCACATGGTGTTGCCTGTTTGTGAGGTGTGATAGTGAGTGTGCAAGAGTGTGTTATTTAAAAACTTATTCCTAAGCTGGTGCTCTGAGGTTCACCAACAGTGAGATTATAACAACTGTGACCATTTTTGCTCCATCTACACTGCAAAAAAATCTATAAACTACACTCTCTGTACTTTTAAAACCTTACTTTGCTAAAATAATTGTGGACAAATTCTGACTTCGGGGGGGATGCATTATAAATCCGTCATCAAAATGGGACACTGCTAAAATAAGTCCATGACGCTACACTGCACTGCTAAAATAAATATGTAAAGCTACAGTACATGTACATTGCTGAGGTAAATCCTTAAAACTGCAATTAACTGGAAAAAAAAATCCATACACATACACTGATAAAGTAAATCCATACTACAATCACGCTGGTAAAATGATTTTAAAAAAAACTAGATTACACCTACACTGCTGTGATAGACCCTCAAAAACTGCACTTGCACAAATAAAATAAAACTATGAGACATATGCTGCTAAAAAAAAAAAATTCTAAAACACATAAAACAACACACACTTGTAATATAAACTTCTAAAACTATACTTTGATAAAATAAACCCACAACACTACACTACACTTGTTCTCAAAATAAAAGAATTGGATTTGATTTGATTCGCACTGCTAAAACTAAACTGAAAAACTATGCTGTAAAAAAATCTATAAACTACACTCTCTCTTGCACAGCCCACATCCATAAAACTACACTAAACTTGTACTTTTCAAACTATACTTTGCTAAAATAAGCTATCAACGCAACACTACACCTTAACTGGAAATAAAAGAATTGGATTGGATTGATTTTTGCACTGTTGAAACAAACTAAAAACTTTGGTGCAAAAAAATCAACTAACTAACTACACTCTCTTGCACAATCCAAATCCATGAAACTACACTAAACTAAAAATTTGGGGGTTTTTGTTCTGCGGCTAAACCTTGACATTCTACAAGGGTAAGTGTATACCCTTTTTTAATGTCTCCCCCTCCCCTGTCCAATTTAGGTAGCTGTACTCTGACTTAAGGGATGGTATTTAAACATTATACCTGTGTACATGCATCGAGATTTTGTCATCCATTCCTACCAGCACCAAATGGGTTTTTAGAATGTTTGTGCAAGATAGTCTGCATTTGCACACAGGGCCTTGGTTTATAGCCTTATTGGAAGAACTTTGACATTGGGTTAGATTTTTCTCGTACTGGGAATCAAAAAGCAAGGCAAGGACTCGAACCCAGAGCCTGGCAGATGACTTGTTGGGCAGAGGATGTCTTGACTGGTCTGCCTCCTTCCTCCTTACACTGCTGAAATAAAAGGAGGTACAGTTACATTGCTTAAGTAAAACCACATGCTCTGCTGAAATTCATAACCTCTAAAACCACTACATTTATACTGTTGAAAATAAAAAAAAACTGCACTACATCTACACTGCTTTAAAATAAAAACTGCACAGCAAAACAAAATGGATAAAGGCGTGTTACACCTATACTGCTATGAAAAAAACCCTACAAACTTGCTATAAAAAATGAACCTTCAATTGCTAAAAAATAATTGCCTTTAAAACTACACTTCAATATTGCAATTCAGAGTACTATAAAACTGCACTACATCTACAGGGCTAAAAGTAAAAACTAGTGCATACTACTTGACCTACACGGTTCAAAGTAAAAATATCTATTACATGCACTACACTACTAAAGGTAAAAATAAAAAACTGTGCTACAGGTACACTACTAAAAGTAAAAACCTATAAAACTGCAATGGACTAATAACTTGTAAAACTGCACTGCACCTCTTATGCATTACTCTAAAAGTAGAAACCTATAAAACTATACTCACGCATACTAAAATTAGAAACTTATTAAACTGCACTACACCTATACTAAAAATTTAAATTGCACTAGACTGTTAAAAGTAAAAACTGTACTGCTCATAAACTGTTAGATTCTATGCAACTGCACCACACCTGCATTTCACCTACATGCACTACACCTATACTATACCACTAAAGTAAAAACCTATCAAACTGCACTACACCTACATTGCTGAAAGGTAAGATGGGACTACACCTATATACTTGTAGTAAAAACCTATAAAACTGCACAACTATACTAAAAGCAAAAACCTATAAACTATACTACACCTTCAATAAAAGTAAAAACCTATAAAACTGCACTACATCTAAACTATTGAAATACACAGCTGTAAACCTGCACTACACCTAAAATAGAATAATCTATAAAACTACACTACACCTAAACTACTAAAATAACCTGCACTACACCTAAACTACTAAAATAACATTAACATGCACTACACCTAAACAACTGAAATAAAAACCTGGACTTCACCTATACTACTAAAATAGCATTGACATGCACTACACCTGAACAACTAAATAAAAACCTGGACTTCACCTAAACTACTAAAATAACATTAACATGCACTATACCTAAACAACTAAAATAAAAACCTGGACTTCACCTAAACTACTAAAATAACATTAACATGCACTATACCTAAACAACTAAAATAAAAACCTGGACTTCACCTAAACTACTAAAATAACATAAACATGCACTACACCTAAACAATTAAAATAAAAACTGGACTTCACCTAAACTACTAACATAAAATGAACTTGCATTTTGCCTAAACTACTAAATATAAAATTAACCTGGACTTCACCTAAACAAAAAAATCAGCATGCACTTCACCTAAACTACTGAAATAAAAAGCCTTTAAAAATGCACTACACTAATTTTGTAAATTAAAACATAGAACTGCACTACACCTAAACTAAATAAAAGAAACTATAAAACTACACTTAAACTACTTGAATAAAACAAACCTGCACTGCACTTAAACTAAAAAAGACCATAAATTGGCACTACATCTAGACTAAAAATAAACAAAGACCTATGTAAAATTGCACTACACCTACACAAAATTTTAAAAACAAAACTGAACTACACCTAAACCCTTAAACTGCTTGAATAAAAACCTACAAACCTGCACTACACCTAAACTTAAAAAAAAAAAAAAAAAAAAAAAAAATATATATATATATAAAGACCCATAAAATTGCATTACACCTAAACTAAAAAAAACAACAAAACTATAACACTGCACTACACAAAAGTACTAAACCTATAATACTTCACTAGACCTAAACTACTAAAATAACCTATAAAACTACACCACCTAAATTACTAAAATAACCTATAAAACTACAATACACCTATACTAAAGTAACCTATAAAACTGCACTACATCTAAACTACTAAAATAATTTATAAAACAACACTATTCCTAAACTACTAAACCTATGAAACTACATTATACCTAAAATGAAAACCCTATAAAACTGCACTACACCTAAACTACTAAACCTATGAAACTTCACTACACCTAAACTAAAATAACCTATAAAACTACACTACACCTAAAAAAAAAAAAAACCTATAAAACTGCATTACACCTAAACTACTAAACCTATGAAACTTCGCTACTCCTAAACTACTAAAATAACCTAACTACACTACACCTAAAAAAAAAACCCCTATAAAACTGCATTACACCTAAACTACTAGACCTATGAAACTTAACTACTCCTAAACTACTAAAATAACCTATAAAACTACACTACAGCTAAACTAAAATAACTTATAAAAACTACACTACACCTAAACTAAAATAACCTATAAAACTACACTACACCTAAAATTCTAAAAAACCTATAAAACTGCATTACACCTAAACTACTAAACATATAAAACTACACTACACCTAAACTAAAATAACCTATAAAACTACACTACACCTAAAATAAAAACCCTATAAAACTACATTACACCTAAACTACTAAACCTATGAAACTTAACTACTCCTAAACTACTAAAATTGCCGCCGCTGTAGTCTAGTGGTCAGGGCGTTGGACTCGTAATCTAAAAGTTGCGGGTTCGATCCCAGCTTTCGGCTATGGCGTTGTGCCCTTGGAAAAGGCACTTTACGGCTATTTTCTCACCCCACCCAGGTGTAAAAGGGGTACCAACCTTGTGTTGGGGGTTAACCCTGCGATAGACTGGCGTCTTATCCAGGGGGGAGTCTATGACTCTCTGTCGCTTAACGCCACAGAAACCGGGATAAGCACCGGCCTGATGAGCCTTAGGCTCGGGACAGACTTAACTTAACACTTAAAATTTTAAAAACCTATAAAACTGCATTACACTTAAACTACTAAACCTATAAAACTTCACTACTCCTAAACTATTAAAATAACCTATAAAACGGCACTACAACTAAAATGAAAAAAAACTATAAAAACTACACTACACCTAAACTACTAAAATAACCTGTAAAACTACACTACACCTAAACTACTAATTTATAAAACAACACTACACCTAAACTACTAAAATAACCTGTAAAACTACGCTACACCTAAACTACTAATTTATAAAGCAACACTACACCTAAACTACTAAAATAACCTATAAAACTACACTACACCTAATCTACTAAAATAACCTAGAAAACTACACTACACCTAAACTACTAAACCTATAAAACTACACTACACCTAAAATGAAAAACCTATGAAAGTACACTACACCTTAACTACTTAAATAACCTATAAAACTACACTACACCAAAACTACTAAAATAATCTGTAAAACTGCACTACACCTACTCTAAAAGTAAAAAAAAACCTATAATCTGCATTACACCCATTCTACTATAGTAAAAAATATCTATAAAACTGCACTAACCTAAACTGCTATAAGTAAAAACCTACAAAAGTGCACTACAACTAAACAAATACAAACCTATAAAACTGCATGCACTACACCCATACTACTATAGAAAAAAAGACTAAAACTGCACTACACCCATACTACTACAGAAAAAAAGACTAAAATTGCACTACACCTATACAAAAGCCTATAAAACTGTTCCACACCAAAACTAAAACAAACTGTACTATAGCTAAACAAATAACAACCTATAAAACTGCACTACACCTAAAGAAATGAAAACCTATAAAACTGCACTAACCTAAACTGCTATAAGTAAAAACCTATAAAGCTGCACCACACATAAACAAATAAAAACCTATAAAACTGCACTACACCTAAAGAAATAAAAACCTATAAAACTGCACTACACCTAAAGAAATAAAAACCTATAAAACTGCACTACACCTAAAGAAATAAAAACCTATAAAACTGCACTACACCTAAAGAAATGAAAACCTATAAAACTGCACTACACCTAAAGAAATGAAAACCTATAAAACTGCACTAACCTAAACTGCTGTAAGTGAAAACCTATAAAGCTGCACCACACATAAACAAATAAACCCCACAGAACTGCACTAACCTAAACTGCAATAAGTAAAAAACCTATAAAACTGAACTACACCTAAACTAAAAGGATAAACCTATAAAACTGCACTACACCTAAACTAAAAGGATAAACCTATAAAACTGCACTACACCTAAACTAAACATCTGTAAAACTGCACTACACCTAAACTAAAAGTAAAAATCTATAAAACTGCACTACACCTACCTTAAAAGTAAAAATCTAATAAAACTGCACTACACCTACACTGCTAAAAATAAACTGCACTACTTTTGCACTGCTAAAAATAAAAATGTACTTCACTCACACTGATAAAAATAAAAATGCACTACACTTGCACTGCTAAAAATTAACAAACCCCCATAAAACAGCACTAGATCTACACTGCTAAAAATGAGTCATATTTAACTGCACTACACACTTGCACTGCTTACAGTAAACCTCTGACACAGCACTACACTTACACTGCTAACCCCACATCAAAGTGGGCTACACCTACACATCTGAAGATGAGAAAATAAACATTTAAAACTGCAATATACTTGCACTGCTATAAACACTGCACATGACTAATAACTGCACTACACATAACACTGCTAACATGAATCCATACAACTGCACTACATTTACACTGCAAACACAAATCCAGAAGAGTATGCTACACTAACACTGCTCAAATGAATCCAGAAAATAACTAACTGCTAAAATCCCTGAATCTAAACCACAATTTCATTGCTTAAATAAACCATAATACTATTTATTTATTCTTTTATTCTTTTATACACTATATACTACACTACACTTGCATGGTTAGGACAAATCTAAAAATTACACTACACTTGCCCTGTTAAAATACTCCATAAAACTATACTGCACTCTACTAAAATAAACCCATAAAACTATACTGCACTTGCATTGCTAATATAAACCCTTCAACTATACTACACTTTCACAGCTAAAATAAACCATAAAACTATACTGTACTTGCACTGCTAAAATACTCCCTAACACTATTCTACATTTGCACTGCTAGAATACTCCATGATAGGATACTAGCACACTACTTAAATACTCCATAATACTATACTACACCTGTACTGTTAAAATGAACCATAATGCTGCACTACACATGCACTGGTAAAATAACATAAAAGTACACTACACTTGCACTGGTAAAATAACATAAAAGTACACTACACTTTCACTGCTAAAATACACCCATAAAAGTACACTACACTTGCACTGCTAAAATAAACCCATAAAACTCCCCTACACTTGTCCTGCTAAAGTAAACCCATAAAAGTACACTATGAAAACCTTGAATCTAGGCTATATTTACTCTGCCAAAATAAGCACACCCATAACACAATACGAAGTTATACTGCTAGAAAAGATACACCCATACTATAGTTACACTGAAGAGATATAAATAAACCCATAATACCATGCTGCCCTTATACCAGAATAGACACACCCATAACACTAAGCTACAGCTACACCTCTCCAATAAAATAGATACATATGTAAAAATATGCTACAGTTACATTGCTAAAATAAACACATCCATAATACCATGCTACAGTTACACTGCTAAAATATATACATCCATCATGCTATGGTTATGCTGCTAAAATTAATATATCCATAATATTGGGTAGATTGGCTACAGAGCTAAAATGAAAAATCAGCAATAAACAGTTATCTACTATTCACCCTCTTCACTTTTCCCTCAGAACTTTTAAGATAAAAAAAGCCGAAGAATACTGTGGTTATTATAATTCTCACCAGATGTGGACATAACTACTAACTATCCCTGACCCCTCCTCCTTTCAACCCCCCCCCCCCCCCCCCCCTTTTACTGTTTTGTTTTCTGTATGGAACAAGTTGACAGAAATCGCAGTACAGTTAAAGGGAAATAATGTGTCAAATACTTCAAATTAAAGAGTATTAGGCAAGTGGCTTCCCTTTAAATGCTCCACACGCTTCTAGTGAGGCAATGGGAGACGACAGAGCTGGAGTTTCATTCATTCATTCTTTTATTTCGAGGATAATGGAATAAACACACACTCTCTCTCTTTTTTTTTTACGTCAAGTCCCCGTGTGTATACAGTTATGAACTGTATGTGTGTCTGTGTGTTTGTTTTGTTTTGTTTAATGTCTTTTACTACATGGTGACACACCAGCATTCAAACCATCACCTCTCTCTCTCTCTCTCTCTCTCTCTCTCTCTCTCTCTCTCTCTCTCTCTCTCTCTCTCTCTCTCTCTCTCTGTCTCTGTGTCACATGAGTGCTTATTCCATTATCCTCAATATAAAAGAATAAATAAATAAATAAAATGCGTAAAGATAGCCACATACGCAAAATTTCACCAGGGGTAAACCTCAGAATTCTAGCCTGACCCAAGATATAAAGATGTGTATAGCATCTCTCTCTCTCTCTCTCTCTCTCTCTCTCTCTCTCTCTCTCTCTCTCTCTCTCTCTCTCTCTCTCTCTCTCTCTCTCTCTCTCCTCTCTCTGTGTTGGTAATTGTGGTGTGTAGGGTAGGGGGTTGCTATTACCTTTGAACACTTTTTAAAAAATACATAATTTATTCCCCATTCAGGGCAAGGGCAGATGGAAAAAAAAAAATGTACATACTTACTCTGTAACAATTAAAAATAAAGTTATTCACTCATTCATTCATTATTCACTCATTCTCTCACCAGAAAAAAATTATAGGACCCCTCCTCCTCTAAAAAAAACCCACACACTTTTAGGCTACTGTTTTGTTTTCTGCATGGAGCAAGTTCGACAGAGGTCGCTGTATAGTTAAAGGGAAATAACGCGTCAAATACTCCTACTCTATGATGTCGGCTGTATTTGCATGATTTCTTTGAGTTTGAAACAAAATGTCTTCTGAAGTCGAGCAAAATAACGATCTTGGGATATCTACCGTCAGAATGGTATTTTAGGGATGTAAAATGATGTCATGTATTCAAAACTAGACACGAAAGAATTCTTCGTGGGGCAAGTTATTTTGTGGGTGTCCTTAATTAACTCCCCTGAAACGGCGGTCCTTTATGAATTTTAGTAAGAACAAAGAAGACAACAGCGTTCTTGCTAAGGGAGGCAATTCAAAGCATGGGGCGACAATCCTTTATGAATTTTAGTAGTTTTAAAGAAGGGAACAGTGTTTTTCATGGTCAGGGGAGGGAATTATAGGCGTCGCGCATTAGCGCAACATGGATCAATGAATTATAGGCAAAATAAGATAAACAAAAGGTAAATTGTATTTTAAATTCTTTTTCCTAACCATGGTTTTGAAAAAAAACAGTTGGTTGTAGATGTTCTCTGTTCGGCAAAATAAATTATTGCTACCCTCATCCCAATACAAATGAAAAGGGAGTGAAAGAGGCTTTGTAAGTATATATCTCCCACACCTTGCATGTAAGTCTCTCCAAGAGACAGCAGGCCATATAAATGAGTGTGTAGCCAGCAACTGTCTTCAGGCTGTTGACAATTTAGTTTTATCTTTTATCAGGAAATGTGTGCGTTTCTTTTCTTTTCTTTTTCTTTTCTTTTTTTTTTTAACAGAAGGAGAGAACGTGTACCTGCAGAAACCTGTTCGTTTACTTACCACTTGTTCCTTTATCTTAATGATTATCAGATTGTTGTTTTGTAGTTGTGCTTTTTGCGAAGGCGTTCCTTCTTGATTTGCTGATAGTCCCTAATCAGGGCAAGGGCCGGAGGAAAATAATTTATGCAATGCTTATCTGTAAACCATTGGAAAATAAAGCTCTCTCTCTCTCTCTCTCTCTCTCTCTCTCTCTCTCTCTCTCTCTCTCTCTCTCTCTCTCTCTCTCTCTCTCATAACAAACCACACTTCCCCCCTCTCAAACTATCTGCCCTCTCCCTCCCCACTCCTCTCTTCCTGTGTGTGTGTGTGTGTGTGTGTGTGTGTGTGTGTGTGTGTGTGTGTGTGTGTGTGTGTGTGTGTGTGTGTGTGTGTGTGTGTGTGTGTGAGAGAGAGAGAGAGAGAGAGAGAGAGAGAGAGAGAGAGGAGAGAGAGAGAGAGAGAGAGAGAGAGAGAGAGGAGAGAGAGCACATGAGTGCTTATTCCATTATTCTCCATATAAATAAATAAATGATAAATAAACACACACACACAGGATTTTAAAAAAATCCATATTCGAAAAAGGAAAAGATTTTAATGATTCGACTGACAATGCTTTAAGTAGAATAAAGAACTAAATTCTTATAAGATACTCTGATTAAAATTTTTTTAAAAGTACATTTGTTTTGGGACAAATGCATTTAAATGTGAAAAAAAAACATCTACACAAAATAAGCAAGACAGGAAAAAAGGTCATTGACAAAAAAGACACATCATTGTTTTGCATGAAACGTGACAAAATAACTGAGCTACTACTACTACTACTACTATCTTCTTCTTCTTCTTCTTCTTCTTCTTCTTCTTCTTCTTCTTCTTCTTCTTCTTCTTCTTCTTCTTCTCAATTCTTCTTCTTCTTCTTCTTCTTCTTCTTCTTCTTCTTCTTCTTCTTCTTCTTCGCAATTCCTCTTCTTCTTCGCAATTCTTCTTTTTCAAACGCTCTAGACAGCAACTATTGTTGTCCGTCATATGAGGGAAATGTGTGGCGCTGCTGTTAAACGCCTGACAAGTCAGACTCAGCACGTGTAACTTCAGCATGAAAAAAGCTTATAATTAGCGGCACAAGTCCTGCCTACATCCCACACCTGACTTCATCATGGTTGTCTATGTTAGGAGCTCAACGTCACGCCACCAGAGTTTGCCATCAACCTCTGGGGGAGTTCTACCCTCTCCTGTATGTGGCAATCCCAGACCACTGATCTCTAGAGGTGTTGGTCAAGTAGGATGTTGGTGGTCTGCCTCTTTTCCTTCTGCCATCAACCGTTTTTTTTTTTTTTTTTTTTTTTTTTTTTTGCTGCCTCGTCTTCTGTGACTTTCCTATCCCTGCTGTTCCCACGCAGCTCGTTTAAATCTCCCTGTAACAGCCATAGGCCTGCCCCAGGTGGCTATGTCTCATCCTCAGGGTCGGAAGTCTACCGGGAGCTCATCAATATTAGGTCGCCGTGGGGCCACCAGCCAGAGGGGCCCTGCACTGCTGCTGAGTCACTTTGGTGGTGTTCAGTGGTGCCTGTTCTGAGCGAACATAGGCAGGACACCACATACTAACGACAGTATTAGCTCAGTTTCTGCCCTCAACCTTAACTTGGAGAACTGTTGTCGTGAGATTTGTCTGTGTTTCTGTTTACAGGACCAACATTTCTCAGTCTGCATTTATCATTTTCACCTTACAGGAGAGTTCATTCAAAAATGTTTTGATTGTTAAACAGCAACAAGTCTACAGAATATTGATTTGCAACTGATACTGGGAACAGGTACAAAACTGTTCATGATGAAACATTTCAAGAACTAAAACAGAAACTTGAGAAAAGATACAAAACATAACGGTTTGCAGCACTGTTTTTCCCTTGAGAATGCAGCCCTTACATCTGATGACATGAACAGAGCTACCAAAAAGCTATGAATAGAGTCTCCATGCCAAGACAGTGTCGTGACTGACACCACTAAAACCACTTTCTTAGAAATCACTGTCACACTGAAAATAACCTTTGGTTCCATTTTAGAATAAGGGAACCACCGCCTGGATGTTCAGAGAGCTGGGCTAGATTCCTCAGTATTTATCACATCTTAGTCCTCTGTGGGCATGTCTGGGGGCCTGTCAGTATAATATTAATGGCATCCCCACATTCTGGAAATTATGTGCCAGAAATTTCCTCTTTTCTATCACTCTCTTTGTTTCTGCCTTGTTCCTTTTCTTCATGTAACCTCCTTCTTGTTTATTTTCTTCCTTCATGGTCCATTCTCCAGCCTTTTTTCCAGAAAGACTTAAAAGATTAAAAAAAAATGTTTCTTATGCTGAAGTCAAATGCGCAGGGCCTGACTTGTCAGGGGGTTAATGACGCATTTTCATTCATATAACAGACAACAATGAATATTTGCTGTCTGAGCATTCGATGACAACAACGAAGATGAAATCATATCTTACAAAATGAAAATCTTTCAGAACAACAATTATGATACAATATCTTCAGGTCACACACAGACGCTCAATAAGATTCTGACTACACTAAAACTTACTACACTAAAATCATAAAAGAACTACATGTAAGACTGTGTCTGTCACACGGGCAAAAAGGCGTTGCGCTGCCGTTCAGCACCTAACAACTCAGGCCCAGCCCTCCAACTTTGGCGTGTTTTGACATCAGAATTGCGTAAGAGTATTACAGAAAAGGGATACGAATACGAATACGAATATTTATTCAGGAAGGCCATTGGCCCATTCTGAAGGGGTCTGTACAATATCAATATATCAAAAAGAAATGACAAACATTTTATAAAAGACAGGGGAGAAGGGAGAAGAAGGGTAAGGGGGGGAAACACCTAGAAAACAACACAACTATGTGACAGTAGCTACAACACTGGACTGAAAGACTAACTTCAAAGTATGCACATATTTTGCCATGCTAATCTAAGGTTTGTTGTTAAGTCCTATATATAGGGCATTTATTGTAGTTTTTGTAATTCTTTTGGGATCTTTACATTTACATTAATTTTTTCTTGATCTGTTAATGTAAAAAATACGTTTTCATTTGCTGTTACTTTTTTTTATATATTGAACACACACATGAACATGCACACACACACATATGCGCGCACAGGCACCCCCCCCCCCTCACAGTAGATCTCTCTCTCTCTCTCTCTCTCTCTCTCTCTCTCTCTCTATCTATCTATCTATCTATCTATCTATCTATCTATCTATCTATCTATCTATCTATCTATCTATCTATCTATCTATCTATCCAGTCTCCTACCTTAGGGTCGTCTGGTATCACTTAAAGTGGAAAGACGATAAAATTGAAGACTGACTTACTTAAAATCTAAGGATTGGTTCCACAGCGGTCCTAGCTCTGGTTGCTTGCAGTAGAATTGCAGTCTATCGCTACACGTGCATTTACAGCCAGTCCACGAAATACTTCAATGTTCTTAGTGCCGCCCTGTACAGGAAGGAAACTTGTCTCATCTCTCTCTCTCTCTCTTTCTCTTGGTTTTCTTTACTTCTCGTCTGGTGGCGCCTTCATCACCTCGTACACGCTGGTGAGCAGTTTGGTGATTTCCTCTGACAGCACCTTCCATTTCCTGCCGTGTGTCTCCACATTCACTTTGTCAGGGTGGTAGTGGATTACCGCCCTTTGGTACATCTTCTTCAGCTCAATCCACTGAGGTGAATCCGGAATCTGCAGGTTCAGAAAAAAGAACATCCCTAAAAATCAGAACACAACTATCTTAATTAATGTTAAAGGTAAAGGTAAAGGTGTCCTTTAACCTAGGTGGTCGCAGAGGGGCGAGGCGTCAGAGACCTCAGCTTCTCTAGGTGGCCAGCATGTTGAGGGCGGCGCCCATCTCCTCTCCCTCGCTGCTTTACCTTCCCTGGCCCTAAAGAGAGAGGGCAGGTACCCATTTACAGCTGGGTGAACTGCGGGATTGTACTGAAGCCAAGGCACGCAAATGGTCTCCCATCCAATTGATAACCACGCTCGATGCTGCTTAACCTTGGCTTGGGGAAAGCGAGTGCTCTGACCATCTTACTGGTGGGTAAAAACGGTAGTATAATACACACAAAAACCTCACCATTGGTAAACCTTGGAGCTCTAGCCGAGAAATAAAACAGAGGACAGAAGAATAGGAACAGAGAGTTGAAAGCGCTTGAACTGTGGAGCAGAGACTGAGGATTTATAGGAAATGTTTTCAATACAGTGTGATACTTGTGCTTTTCAATATGACATTGTAAGTGTGTGTGTGTGTGTGTGTGTGTGTGTGTGTGTGTGTGTGTGTGTGTGTGTGTGTGTGTGTGTGTGCGTGCGTGCGTGCGTGCGTGCGTGCGTGCGTGCGTGCGTGCGTGCGTGCGTGCGTGTGTGTGTGTGTGTGTAAGTTGCTGTGTACTTAAAACACTGACAAGAAATGATATGAATAATGTTGATGTCTTAGGTTGCAAGTCGCAATTTGGTTTTTATTATTGTTCCTCACCATTTTTGTTTATTATTTCATTAACATTGAAGGGATGTACTGACTGAAGGATATACTGACGGAGGGATAATTATACTGACGGAGGGATAATTATACTGACGGAGGGATAATTATACTGACGGAGGGATAATTATACTGACGGAGGGATAATTATACTAACGGAGGCATAATTATACTAACGGAGGCATAATTATACTGACGGAGGGATATACTGATGGAGGGATATACTGACGGAGGGATAAACTGACGGAGGGATGAACTGAGGGTCGCCACTACAGGTGAGCCTCTCATTCATTCAGTCATGACAATAACCCAGCACCAGTGCATGGCCCTTCTGAAAGGGGGCCTGACGGCAGCCTAACCCTGATAAGCTCCTCACGAACTTCTGACCCTCAGGATCCAACATGACAACCCTAGGTAACGGGGGAGGGGCGGAAAGATTGGAACAAGCAGCTTGGGAACATGGAAACAGACATTTCACACAAGACAGGGGACGGAATAGCCTAGTGGTCAGAACATTGCGCTGGCAATTTGACAACCCAGGTTCGATTCCCGTTCGAGGGATTTTTCCCAGTGCTGACTTCACTCTCCCCAAAAGTCCTTCAGATGAGACTATAAACCGAGGTCCTGTGTGCGAATGCATGCAGAACATCTTGCGCACACGTTAAATCCTGTTCCGCTTTTCGTAAGTATAGGCCATCGTGTGCCGGCGGGAACAGATGACAAGATTTTCAAAACTGCATACATGCTGGGACTGGATGTAAAAAAGCACACGAGTGCTTATTCCATTGTCTTCGATATAAAGGAATAATAAAATAACATTTAAAAAAATAGACAAGGCAACACAAACACAAGCCATCGTGTGCCGGTGGGAACAGATGACAAGATTTTCAAAACTGCATACACGCTGGGACTGGATGTAAAAAAGCACACGAGTGCTTATTCCATTATCCTCGAAATAAAGGAATAATAAAATAAAATAAATAAATAGACAAGGCAACAAAACCAATACCAGTGAAACAGAGTCAATCCACCATACCATTCAGTTTCCTTTACCTCGCCAAGTTGATGCAGCGGGTTTTTAGGCGGGTGGGTGGCGTAGACGAACTTGAGGAATCCCAGCTTGCTGAGGTCCTTCTTCTTGTCCTTCAGAGTGTTCAGGTCGTCCTTGAGAAGCCTCATGATGTCCTCCTTCGCCTTCTTATGCTGCTCCTCTTCAGCCTGTACCTGCTCTCTCTGGTATCGCTCGATGGTGCTGCGGGCAAACTCGTACCAGTCTGCATTGAACACAAGTACACAAATCCAACATCACTCAGCAGGGTCTAGTCAAGAGTGCTAAATTAAGCGCTTCTTCCTTTTTCCTAGTCCACGTGTGGTCAGCTCCTGCTATAAATAGCACCAGCTGGCCACAGCTGGGCTGGGCTGGGCTGGGATGAGATAATTAGCTCCTGAGAGGAGCTGAAAGTGGGAAAATCTGACAGCTGTGTGAACAGAAGCATCAGAAGTCTCTATGTACATACATCGAGGAGCGATGGGGTCTGGTGTTCTGGTCACTGCATTAAACAGAAGTATGACACGTCTCTATGTACAGACATCGAGGAGGGATGGGGTGTGATGTTCTGGCCACTGCATTGAACAGAAGTATGACAAGTCTCTATGTACAGACATCGAGGAGGGATGGGGTGTGATGTTCTGGTCACTGCATTAAACAGAAGCATTAGAAGAAGTCTCTATGTACAAACATCGAGGAGGGATGGGGTCTGATGTTCTGGCCACTGCATTGAACAGAAGTATGACAAGTCTCTATGTACAGACATCGAGGAGGGATGGGGTGTGATGTTCTGGTCACTGCATTAAACAGAAGCATTAGAAGAAGTCTCTATGTACAGACATCGAGGAGGGATGGGGTGTGATGTTCTGGTCACTGCATTGAACAGAAGTATGACAAGTCTCTATGTACAGACATCGAGGAGGGATGGGGTGTGATGTTTTGGCCACTGCATTAAACAGAAGTATGACAAGTCTCTATGTACAGACATCGAGGAGGGATGGGGTGTGATGTTCTGGTCACTGCATTGAACAGAAGTATGACAAGTCTCTATGTACAGACATTGAGGAGGGATGGGGTGTGATGTTTTGGTCACTGCATTAAACAGAAGTATGACAAGTCTCTATGTACAGACATTGAGGAGGGATGGGGTGTGATGTTTTGGTCACTGCATTAAACAGAAGTATGACAAGTCTCTATGTACAGACATTGAGGAGGGATGGGGTGTGATGTTTTGGTCACTGCATTAAAACAGAAGCATTAGAAGTCTCTATGTACAGACATCGAGGAGGGATGGGGTCTGATGTTCTGGTCACTGCTTCGAAGTTGTGTTGCTGTGTTTCTAAGCGCATTTACTTATTCACGAGCGTATTTATATAGTCGTCTTCTTCTTCTTCTTCTTCTTCTTCTTCTTCTTCTTCGTCGTCGTCGTCGTCGTCGTCTTCTTCTTCTTCTTCTTCTTCTTCTTCTTCTTCTTCTTCTTCTTCTTCTTCTTCTTCTTCTTCTTCATGCACTCAGACAGCAACTATTGTTGTCTGTTCTGGGAGCAAAAAAAAAAAAAATTCAATGCGTAGCGCTGCTGTTAAGCGCCTGACAGGTCAGGCCCAGCGCATCCGACTTTGGCGTGAGAGAGAATTTCTATCTTGAAAGTCTTCATGGAAAAAGGAGGTAGAAGAATGGACCAAGAAGGCAGAAAATAGATAAGGAGGTGGTGACAGGAAGAACAGGACCAAGGCAGAAACAGAGGGATGGAACAGAGGGAATTCCTAGCACAGACTTTCCAGAAGGTGGGGATGCTGTTTATACAGACAGGCCCCTGGGATCCATACGGAGGAAAGGTGTGTGTAAAAAAAAAAGTATTACAGAGCATCTATCTATCTATCTCTCTATCTGTCTATCTGTCTGTCTGTCTGTCTGTCTGTCTGTCTGTCTGTCTGTCTGTCTGTCTGTCTATCTATCTATCTATCTATCTATCTATCTATCTATCCCTTAGTCTGGCGACTGTGGGGGCACCCATGAAGACTTGACAACCAGTTCCCTCCATTTCTCTTTCTGTTCTGCCTTTCTCATGGCTCAGGGTTTTGTTGAGTTCTAGGCCTGTCCATTCGTTGATGTCCTCCCATCTCTTCTTTGGTCTGCCTCTTTTTCTTCCTCCTTGGACAGTGCCTTGCAGTATTTTTTTTTGCTAGTCCTTTTGATCTTGTGACATGCCCTACCATTTAAGTTTACGCTTCTTTACGATTGATAGAAGATTTTAAAATTTTCGTAGGGACCAATGGTTTGCTGGATTCTGTTATGCATGTCTTCGCTGGTTATTATAGAACATAATTATGTTAAAACCCATGCCAAAAAGAGTTGTCTCTAGTAAATTTCTTTTTAAAAATCCATTTCCATAAGAAGACAAATACAGATATAGCAGGAACCAGTTTTAAAAAAATGATGGATGGCACTGCTCGTTGTGACAATGTGCTCTCCCTGGGGAAAGAGACCCGAATTTCCTGCAAAGAAATCTGCTGTGACTGAGCGGTATACATTTATACGTTGTTTGTATGTTTGTCCGTCATGTTCGACGATGACCTCCAAAATAGCGGAGGAGGCAGCTGCTGTTTCGAAAATTGGGCAGAAATTTGATCATAGAGGAGATGCCTTGCCCACAGTACATCCCCACTCCCTCGGCCAAGACGGCATAAGGACAGTCAGCGTTGGAGATGTTCTCCAAAGGCCAACTAGCCCCCTGGGCTGCAGCACATAACGGACTGTGCAAGTCAAGCCTCCTAGTCAGAGAGTCACAGTCGATCACTAAAAGACTAAGCTGTAAAGTGGAATTCCATGAGTGGGAAAGAAAGCCACTGATCATACAGCCTCTCACTTTGCTGTTGCCCCCATCGTCAATGGTTTAATCAAGAACTGTGATAAAGCCCAGACGCTGAAGGCATGTTTATACGTTACAGCCAGCAGAAATCCCACCCATGTTACTGATCCTTTCAGGATTCCTGCTTTCCTCAGTGTTGTCTAAAGAAATGTACACCCCCTTTCTATCAAATTGTCATGTTGGTACTGATATTGTGATGTTCTCTCTCTCTCTCTCTCTCTCTCTCTCTCTCTCTCTCTCTCTCTCTCTCTCTCTCTCTCTCTCTTTCTCTCTTCCTTTACTAGGTAGGGTAGGTGGTGTCTGGTCTTCTCCAGTGCTTGTAATGTTACAGAAGGTCTGCCTGCTGGCCTCAGCCGACACATCCCAACCTCAGAGCGGTTCATTTCATCGTACAGGTTACATAACCTACTGGGTATGTTTTATGTTCCTGTGAACCACCATACTGATATGTATTAAAAGAATAAATAAATAGATGAATAAATAAACAAAAGTATTACAGGCTGTTTAAAGCGCATATTTAATCTTCTGCATGAGTATACACATAAAGGAAAAGAGGGTACTGGTGTGTCTGCGCTTGGAGTTGATCCACAAGATTGTAAAAAAAATAAAATGCCCACCCTTAATTCACCAGACATCGACGTCGCCAAGATTCAAACCCAGGACTTCAAGGGGTGAAGTGTCAGCTGCTTACCCTCTCCGCTGAAGTTTCTGGGCACCAGAGAGTTGGCCAGTTCCAGAACTTTCATCAGACATGCTTTGGCACGGTCCTTCAGCTTCAAGACCTGGTTTACACACACACACACACACACACACACACACACACACACACACACACACACACACACACACACACACACACACACACACTCACATATATACACGGTAAAATCATGTACTTTGGATCTGTTTTAAGAGAAATGATTTCTTTTTTCATTCCTCAGTTACAACTCCAAGGTTCACCAATGGTGAGATTTTGCGTATGCAACTGTTTTTGCCCCACCATGGAGTAAGCTGCATTCCGAATTCGGGGATAAATGACAGACTAAGCTATAAGGAATAGATAGATAGATAGATAGACAGACAGACAGACAGACAGACAGACAGACAGACAGACAGACAGACAGATAGATAGATAGATAGATAAATAGAAAGAAAAAAAAGTTGTTTTGCTCAAACTAGTTTTTAAAAAAAAAAATCTGGAAGTTCAGTTTTCTAATTAATTTGTAAAAAGTGGTAGAGGTGAGAAGGGAGAGCACTAGTGCAGTTGATGTGGTTTATTTTCTTCTCTCCCCTGTTGTCATATGGCGGGTTTTAAACACCAGATTCCTTCTGGAAGTCGGAATGCGGTTACCTGAATGCTGGGAAAAAAAACGGTCGCATAATATACAATAATCTCACCATTGGTGATCCTCAGAGCTAGCTCCTCTCAATGAGGAGCGGGAAGAATAAAAAGAAAAGAAAGCAAAAGAGAATTCAGGGAGAAATTAATGTTATTAAAAAATCAGCTCTTATCTCAGTGATATGTTGTTCATATTTAGGTAGGCTACAGACACAGTGAGAAGAACACCTGTGAAGAACAACAAAACCGACTGATCCTGGGTGCTTGCTTGCACCCCCACCAGCTTGACCCTAAAGGCTGTATTGCCATGAGGACGTCAATCTCACCCTTTTCAGACACAGTGAACAGAATAATCATCAACATATCAACAACAAACGTCCACCATGAGGGGACACAGGGGGAGGTTAAGCTATAGGTCTGGATAGTGAACAATGAAAAAAATTTCGATACATACCACAGTTAAATGTTGCCATTTTCCCCTCTGTTTTTCCATATCAGGTAACTCTTGCATTCAATCCACGCCCACTAAGGCAAATGCAGAAATGAAAAACCCACTCTCTTGTTAAAAGATTTTGCCTTTGACTTGAAACTAATGTAGTATTGCACAAATATGGTATCACTCAGTCCTATGGTGTTTCTGCTAGCTGCCTAATATAATAACAATTTGAACACTGAAATGAACAAGAGCACAATATTGACAACTACAATGAATAAAAGCACAATAATGACAACAATATGAACACTGCAGTGAACAAGAGCACAACAATAATGACAACAATCTGATATGAACAAAAGCACAACAGTAATGACAAAAACATGAACTCTACAGTGAAAAAGAGCACAACAATAATGACAACTGCAATGAACAAGAACACAATAATGACAAAAATCTGAACACTACAGTGAACATGTCAAGTGATGTAAGCCTGTACAATGCGGTAAAAACACATCTAACACAAAAGGAAGTTGCAAGTCAAGAAGTCAAGTGATGTAAGCCTGCACAATGAGGTAAAAACACATCTTTAAATAGTTTGTTGGGCAAGAAGTCAGGTGATGTAAGCCTGTACAATGAGGTAAAAAACACATCAATCACGAAAGGAAGTTGTTAGGCAAGAAGTCAAGTGATGTAACCTTGCACAATGAAGTAAAGACACATTTCAAGTTGTTAGGCAAGAAGTCAAGTGATGTAAGCCTGCACAGTGAAGTAAAACACATCTATAAAAATAGTTTGTTAGGCAAGAAGTCAAGTGATGTAAGCCTGCACAGTGAAGTACAAACACATCTATAAAAATAGTTTGTTAGGCAAGAAGTCAAGTGATGTAAGCCTGTACAATGAGGTAAAAAACACATCAATCAAAAAAGGAAGTTGTTAGGCAAGAAGTCAAGTGATGTAAGCCTGCGCAATGAAGTAAAGACACATTTTAAGTTGTTAGGCAAGAAGTCAAGTGACAGTAACCCTGCACAGAGCCGTAAAAAAATCTATAAAAATAGTTTTTAGGCAAGAAGTCAAGTGATGTAAGCTTGCACAATGAGGTAAAAAACACATCTGTAACAAAAAGGTGGTGGGTGTCCTTGCAAGTGGCTTACCTTGTCAAAGACTCTGCCCAGGGCACTGAGGGCCATGGCCTCCATCTCCAGGTCACGGTCTCTGGTCATCTGGGCAGCCCTGCGGAAGGCATCTACCACCTCCCAGATCATGTCCATGTTCAACACCTCCTCATCCTGGACGACATTCTTCAGCAGGTCTTCACCTGTTGGTAAAAAAGGTAAAGGTAAAGGTGTCACGTAACCTAGGCGGTAGTAGGGGAGTGAGGCATCAGAGACCTCAGCTTCTCTAGGGGCCAGCATGTTGAGAGTGCGCGGTGCCCATCTTCTCTCCCTCGCTGCTTTACCTTCCCTGACCCTAAAGAGGCAGATACCCATTGACAGCTGGGGGAACTGGGGGGACTGTGCTGATTCCAAGGCATGCAAACAGTCACCGATCCAAATGGTAATCATGCTCGACGCTAATTAACATTGGCTGGGGGAAAGCCAAAAAAAAAGGAGGAGGAGGGTGGCAGGATAGTTAAGACATTCGTCTACCAACAAGTAAACTGTGATGTTCTCAGTTGGATTCCTAGCCCCGCTCTTTCTTCCCAGTTTGAAAAAAAAGTCGATTTGAATGTCAAAGTCCTGTGGATGAAACTGTAAACCGAGGCCGTGTGCGAACATGCGCTGACCAACTTGCTCATACCACGTTAAAAAATCCATTCCACCTTTCGGAAGAGTAGCCTATTATATGCCTGTAGGAACTGATAACAAGAAACACCGGCATGCATACAGGTGTCATGTTTATACACCATCCCTGAAGTCGGAATGCTGCTATCTAAACGGTGGGGTGGGGGGTGGGGTGGGTGGGGGGGAGGAAGAACGGTTGTATACGCACAAATCTCACCATCCGTGAAACCTTGGAGCTCTAGCCGAGGACCCCCCTAAAAAAAAAAGAGAACATTAAAAAAAAGAAAAGAAAGCAAAAATAAAATCAACAATAACAGGAGAAAAACAACAACAACTACACCACCACCACCACCACCACCACCACCACCACCACCACCACCACATCACCACCACCACCACCAAATCCAAAAAGTTGACCTTGAACGCGTTCTTGAATGGATTCGGCAATGCAGGTGTGGGTGAAGATATCGTTTTCCAAAGCAAAGCACTCTGCCATCAGGAGGGCACTTTCCTGGCCGAACCGCTGGGCCTCCTTCAGGGGAAAGTGGCACTCCTTCAGAAGTCCTAAGCACTGCCTGAAGTCCCTCTCGCCCAGCGCCGTGACAGACCAGTGGAAGTAGTGCCTTGCCATTTCCAGGTATTCCCTCGCCTGGAAGATAATAAAGGTAAAAGGTAAAGGTAAAGGTGTCCTATAACCTGTGTGGTCGTAGGGGAGCGAGGCTTCAGAGACCTCAGCTTCTCTAGGGGGCTAGCATATTGAGGGCGGCGCCCATCTCCTCTCCCTTGCTGCTTTACCTTCCCTGACCCTAAAGAGGGCAGGTACCCATTGACAGCTGGGTGAACTGGGGGAAGGCGCGCAAACGGTCAAACGGTAGTGTGCGTGCGTGCGTGCGCGAGACCGTTTTTGCATGCTGCCATCATGAAATGTAGCTGTTTTTTACTTCTCGGATAATGCCTAAAACACAACACCGGTGTGCATGTGTTTTTCTTTTAATTTTGGCATCCATTCTTACCGGCATGGAATGGCCTACATTTCGAGCTTAACAAAATGCAGAACAGGTGTGTAAGATGTTCTGCCTGCGTTCGCAAAAAGGGCCTCGGTTTGTAGTCTCATCTGAAGGACTTTCGGGGGATTGGAATCAGTGTTGATGTTAACTCCAGGGGAAAAAATCCCCTTGAGCGGGAATCTCCGTGGTGGTTCAAACCTGGGTTCGACCCCTGGCCCTCAAATCGTGAACACTATGCTCTGGCCACAAGGCTTTTTGCCCTCCCATACCCATGTAGAACTACAGGTAAAGTATATAAAAGTATGCGTTTTATTTGACGAAAAAGACTGGAGAACATTATTCTTCTCATTTTTTCTGCAACTGATAAGCTTGGGAAGATAATCAAGATTTTATGGGAAACACAAAAGATAGGGGGCGGGA
>CM060335.1:38733768-38736268 GCA_030674155.1 Stramonita haemastoma | reverse complement strand
TATTATTATTATCATTATTATTATTACTAAAGTAGAATTGTTTAAACCATCTAAGTCTGTTTTGTTTCTTGATCAGATACCAGATAGAGACTGCTGCATTATCTTTAATCATGGATTTTGCAGTAAGGACACAAAAGTTATCTTACGGAAATACGGCAAGCAGTCAACAAAGTGGTGTCAACAGTGCTTCAATTGGCAATGTTGTTCATGCTGGCTGTGGAGGAGACTATTACAACAGAAATGTTACAGCACAGTTTCTATGGAGAGGACAGGCTGATAAGTCTCCACAACAAAAACTTGAAAAAGGAGACTTCTGACTGCAGTTTCCACTTTCAGTCATGCAACTCAGTGTCTGTTCTGCCTGAAAGAGAAAATTGGTCAGTAAAGGTGAACATGAGGACTGCATAGATCTCATAATAGGGACAATAACAGGTTCAATACACAGGGGCTGACTCTTGTAGCAGCAGGAGTGGTGAATGGCCAAAGAAAGTTACACCTAAGCTGGAATGTTTACAGGACTGCTTCGCAAGAGTGGTGCTTTCCACAATGTCTGTAATTTCCAGACCAGAAAACATATCCCTAAAGTATTTTCAGACACTGATCATGAACCAACAAGAAAAAAAAATGAGAAAGCCAGCAGACCAAAAGATGACACATGTTTTGCTGCATTTCAGGATATTGTTACCTACCTGGAAAACAATGTCGCTGAACACATCACTGTTTGAGACCTTGTTAGAATGATGGAAGACACCCTAACCCACTATATGTAATCTGACAACAATGGCTCTGCGCATAGTGCAATCAACATGAAGAAAATTGCTTAGACATTTTGGTGACAGTAAAGCAATCTCAGCCTCAGACGGAAAATCAGCTTATACGACTCTAAAGACAGCAGTCTCTGCCACCCTACTCAAGTTAGAAAGAACAGACAAGGCTGACAGTGACTGTGAATCCATTTGCCTGATAAAAACAGCAGCTACTTTAATCAGAGGTGTCATTATGTCCATATGTTGCAACAAAGATGAGTACATGACTCTAGCCAACTGTCTAAAAATTTACAGTGCAGTTTTTTGCCCTTGAGTCTTCATGGATAAGTACAGAACTGAAAACCACATCTATTTGTCAGTGCATTGTGTAGGCTACAAGACCAAAAACATACACTGCTCCACTTCAAGTTCATTTGGCTGTACAGATGCACAAAACATTTGGATCCAGATTTTCCTTGAACACACTGAACAGACTTACATTCTGTTCTTCATACTTAATATACAGAAACTCTATCTCAATGCAGCTGTCAGCCAATGTGTGAGCCTTCCCCAAATCACAGAAGGAAAAACTCTTCAGTTTGTAACAGACAATGCAGACCACAACTCAGCTCATTTTAGATG
The DNA here is from genome assembly GCA_030674155.1 of Stramonita haemastoma. NCBI lineage: Eukaryota > Metazoa > Mollusca > Gastropoda > Neogastropoda > Muricidae > Stramonita > Stramonita haemastoma. The sequence continues at coordinate 38,734,880 of CM060335.1, read as the reverse complement.
GGGTGGCTCTTTTCATGGAATGGAAGCAAAAAAGAACAGGAGGGTATCCAGGGAAAAAAAGATGAACGACAGGGAATCCAGTGCACTTGAGAAATAAGGTAAGTTAAATCTTGTGCATATAAACACCCCTCAACAACAAAAGAATTACTCCAAGTAAAATATTATTATACAAGTGTACAGGCAGACAGAACTATGTGTGGCACAGCACTGCTAACAAAATCTCATCGGATAAATCCGCCTGAACTTAACATAAATAATTCTATTGTGACAAGAAGTAAATTTTTTGGTAAGTGTGGTTATGAGACATTCACGTAATTATACAAATTCTGAGACTGTAAGGAGGCGAGTGAATAAATAGTGGTTTGTGGTATGAACTGCATTAATTCTTAATTACAAAGAGACAGTGCAATCTGCAGTTCAAGCCTACGCTCTTGTTAAAGGTAAATTATAAAATTTTATTTTGTAAAATTTCAGAGTGAAGGTCAAGTTTACTGCAAATGCTTATGAAGAAAATAACCTTATATATCTACATTATCCAGATACATTATGTTAGGAATGTAAAAGAAAAACAACAGCCTTTCGTTGCAGATCTGACTGGAACACACTGGGTTCTTTGTGTTTCAAGAGCATTTTGACATAGCTGCTGTTGATAATATCTTTGATACACCTTGAAAGATATCTTGGCCCCCGAAGTCTTCTCAACCAGCAGGGCATAGGTTGATGCAAGCACCTCATGATGGCATGCACCCAGTGAAGTCAGGTGTTTTTCCTGCCCATGACTGCTATGAGTTCATACATCATTGCATCTACTTTACTTTGATCTTCATCTCCAATCAAGTACAAAAGTTTGCAGTGATGTATGTGGTAAACTTTCTATCAGTCACTGTACATGGAAGCCCAGGCAATTATAAATAGTGATCCCTCTGACAGTTTTCATCAGATCTGTTGTCCTTCAGCTGGGATACTTCCACACTAGGATGAGTTTCCTAGGAACCACTGGACATGTACTGAAAAGGGTATGAACATGTGTACACCTCAAATGCTATTTCTCACATTTATTATGAGTGGGAAGGGCTCTTTACTCCCGTCTGTTCGAGCATACTTTCTCACGG
>CM060335.1:38718151-38723151 GCA_030674155.1 Stramonita haemastoma | reverse complement strand
ACAAGACAAGACAGAGAGAGAGAGAGAGGAGAGAGAGAGAGAGAGAGAGAGAGAGAGAGAGAGAGAGAGAGAGAGAGAGAGAGAGAGAGAGGAGAGAGAGAGAAGAGAGAGAGAGAGAGAGAGAGGAGAGAGAGAGAGAGAGAGAGAGAGAGAGAGAGAGAGAGAGACAAGACACGACATACAAGACAAGACAAAACAGAGAAACAAAACAAGACAGAGACAAGACAAGACAAACGGAGACACACACAGACAGTACAGACAGACAAGACAATACAGACAAGACAAGACAGACAAGACAAGACAAACAGAGAGACAAGACAAGACAAACGGAGACACAGACAGACAGAGAGACAGACAGACAAGACAAGACAAGACAAGACAAGACAAGACAAGACAAAAAGACAGGACAGAGAAACAAAACAAAACAAAACAAAAAAGACACGACAAAACAAAACAGAGATACAAAACAAGACAAAACAAAACAAACAAACCAAAACAAAACAGAGAAACACAACACAAGACACGACAAGACATTCAGACCCCCAGACCGACCTTCAAAGGCCTCCATCTTCTGCTTGACCAGGAGCTGATCCACGGCGGCCAGATACTCCAGCCCCGGAGGGCAGTTGGCCACAGGAGCCCCTGCAGGACCTTGACCCCACCCGGCCGGGGACGGCTGGGCCCCTGTAAAGGGAGACGGGATAGCCTAGTGGTCAGAACATTGCGATCGCAATTTGACCAAGACCCGGGTTCGATTCCCGTTCGAGGGGATTTTTTTTCCCCCCTGGAGTTAACCATCAGTGCTGACTCTACTCTCTCCACAAGTTCTTTCGGATGAGACTATAAACCGAGGAGGCCCCGTGTGCGAACGCACGAACAGCATCTTGCGCACACGTTAAATCCTGTTCCGCTTTTCGTAAGAGTAGGCCATCGTGTGCCGGTGGGAACAGTTGGCAAGATTGACAAAACTGCGTACACACGGGGACTGGATGTAAAAAAAAAAAAAGCAATGAGTGCTTATTTAATTATTCTCGATATAAAAGAATAAAATAAATAAATAAATAAAAATAACGTAACAGTATTCAACCGGGCTGTGTACGATACCCATAGCCCTGCTGACCCCACAGCACACACACAGTAAAGGTTAAAAAAAAAAAAAGGTAAAAGGTGTTGCCATAAACCTATGTGGTCGTAAGGGGAGCGAGGCATCAGAGACCTCAGCTTCTCTAGGGGGCCATGCCATGCCATGCCACACAACAGTCGGTTTCCCCCACTTTCAGCTCCTCTCGGCTGCTAATTAATTAAGCCATCCCATCCCAGCCCAGATGGGGGCCAGCTGGTGCTATTTATAGCAGGAACTGACCACACTTGGACTAGGTAAAAGGAAAGGATGTGCTAAGTTTAGCTCTCCTGACTGAGTGATGTTGGATTTGTGCGCTGTGGCCAGCATATTGAGGGCGGCGCCCATCTCCTCTCCCTCGCTGCTTTACCTTCCCTGACCGTAAAGAGGGCAGGTACCCATTTACAGCTGGGAGGGGGAGGACTGTGTTAAAGCCAAGGTGCGCAAACGGTCACCCATCCAACTGGTAACCACGCTATATATGCTGCTTAACTTTGACTTGGGGGAGGGGCGGGGGGGGGGGGGGGGGGGGGAGCGACTGCTCTGACCACTGAGCTTTCCCGCCCCCCAAGATCATACTTAAACTATCATGGGGTTGGGAGCCAAGGTAACAAGCTGTATTGACGTCAGCTAAATGGTGTGCTGTGTTGTGTTGTGTTGTGTTGCGTTGTGTTGTGTTGTGTTATGTTGCCTTCTATTGTATTGTATTGTGTTGCATTATAATGTAATGTATTGCACTGCATTGCATTGTATTGCATTATATTGTATTGTGTGCATGCGTTATATTGCACTATAATATTATTATATTGTATTGCATTACATTGTATTGTATTGTATTGTATTGTATCGCATTATATACTACTCTTTTGTGTTGCATTGAATTGCACTGTATTGCTTTTATATTGTTTTGCATTGTATTGTATTGCATTGTATTGCACTATATTGTATTATATTGTACCGTATTGTATTGTATCACACCGTATTGTACTATATTGTACTGCATTGTACTGGATCGCACTGCAATTACATTGTAGTGTACGCCACTTTTAAATCACAGCAGGAGTTCTTTGTGTGAAATTGGGGCTGTTCGCACACGGGGGGTATCGATTTATAGTCTCATCCAAATGACTTCGACATTCAGCTCGATTTTGTTTTTCCCGTCAAACTGGGAAGAAAAGGGCGAGGCTGGGAATGGAATCCAGAACCTCACGGCTTACTTGTTGGCAGGCGAACGTCTTAGCCATCCTGCCACCATCCTTCCTTTTCTTCCGTTTCTGCTTGTTGCTAAAATAATTATAAGAACCAGCATGCACACAGGTGTTGTGTTTAAGACACCAACCCTGAGAAGAAAAAAAATAATAGGTAGGCGCTGCACTTGTGGCAACGCGCTCTCTCTCCCCGGGGAGAGAGAGAGAGAGGGGGGGGGGGGAAGGGAGGGAGGGAGAGACAGAGACAGAGAGAGACAGAGAGAGACAGAGAGAGACAGAGAGAGACAGAGATAGAGAGACAGAGAGAGACAGAGAGACAGAGAGGAGAGAGAGAGAGACAGAGAGACAGAGAGACAGAGAGAGAGACAGAGACAGAGACAGAGAGACAGAGAGACAGAGAGAGAAGAAAGAGGAGGGGAGAGAGAGAGAGAAGAGAAGAGAGAGAGGAGGAGAGAGAGAGGAGAGAGAGAGAGGAGAGGAGACAGAGACAGAGCAGAAGACGACAGAGGAAGACAGACAAGAACAGACAGACAGACAGACAGACAGACAGACGACAGACAGACAGACAAAAATGAAATTTAAAAATAAAAAAAAACCCAAAAAACCCCAAAAAACAACACCAAATCAATACACACCACCTACACCTAACCTCACCTCCAAAAACCAAAAACAGGGAAAGACAACCCCCCAAACACAACCCCCCAAACACACAACACCCAACACACACACCCACACCCAGGTTATGATAGTTTAGGGCCAAAAAGGCCCCCATACCCCGCCCCCACAGAACGTAACAAGCAGAAGCTGTTGGAGCGCCCCTTTTTATTTAAAAAAAACAAAATTGGAATGTGACGACAGTTTTAAAAAAAAAAAATTTTTCAGAAAATTTAAAAAAAAAATTTTAAAATAATAATATTTGAAAAAAAAAAAAAGAAAAAAAAAAAAAAAAAAGTTTGAGGACAAAAGGGGAAAAAACAGAAAATTCCTTCATTTTGTTTGGTTGTTTGGTTTTTGTTGTTTTTTTTTGTAAATTTTCTTAGTTGTTTTTTTTATTTTTTGTTTTTTGTTTTGTTTGTTGTTTTTCTTTTTTTAAATTTTTACTTAGCTCTAGGATGCACGCGTTCTTTTTATTTTAAAAGGGGGGGGAAAAAAAAAAACATTTTTCGATGCATTTGGGGTTTTCAAAAAGGGAAAAATATTTTACAGACAACAGAAAAACTAAAGATATAGTGGTAACAGCCTTGCCCCCGAGAGGACAAGCAAGGCAAGGCGGAAGGAAAAAGGAAAAGGAAGGGGAAGGAAAGGGAAAGGAAGGCGGGGGAAAGTCTTTTTTTGAGGAAATAAAAAGCCCGTGTGCTTTTTTACACCCAGTCCCCGCCCTTTTCGGGATAATAATTTTAAAAAATTTAAACAAAAAAACAAAAGGGAGGGGGAGAGAGAGAGAGGGGGAGAGAGGGGAGAGGGGAGAGAGAGAGAGAGAGAGAGAGAGAGAGAGAGATTGAGAGGGGAGAAACACACACAAACAAAAACACACACACACAACACACAACACACAACACAAACCACAACCCAACACACCACACAACACAACAAAAGAGAAAAAGCGGTTTTATTCTTTTGGGGAAAAAACCGCATAAACCCACACGTCCTTATAAATAATTTTCCTGTCAAAACACACACACACCCACAACACACCCAACAAAAAAACACACACAAAAAAACACACACCAACATAACACACACCACGCACGAAACCCCCGTGCACCCCACACACATCGGTGTAACCCAAAACCCAAAAAAAAACACACAAAACAAAACCCCCAAAAAAAACAAAAAACCCCCCACCCCAAAAACACACAACACACACACCACAAACCCACACACCAACCACCACTTATCAATGTACCCTTTTGGTCGAAAAACAACCACAGCACAAACACCCAAGCCACAACTATAGCATACTTTTAAATTTTTCCACACAGGCCAATGCATGTCAAGCCCCCTTCAGTTGTTGCCTGTTTCTTTTTTTACCAAAACGTCAGAACCCAAAAAAGTCGGTTATAGGTTTGTTTCAATCTCTCGACTTAAATAAAAGTCCGGCTTAAAAATCTTGGTAATTTAGCCGGTGAATTCAGATTGGGGAGTGTAGGTGTGGGATTTTTTTTTTTTTTTTTTTAACTATTCTTTTATATCGAGGAAAGGAAAAGCACCCCCGTGCATTTTTTTTTAAATTCAGTCCCCCCTGTATGGTTTTGTAATTTTTTATCTGTTCCCCCCGGACACAAAAGGTATTTACAAAAGCGAAAAAGGATTTAAGTGTGAGCAAGATGTTTTCGTGCGTTCCCACGGGGCCCCGGGGGGGGGGGGGTGAGGGGGTTTTTTGGGGGGGGGGGTTACATCTTCCAGGTTAACTCTCTCTCTCCTCTCTCTCTCTCTCTCTCTCTTCTTCTTCTCTCTCTTCTTTCCTCTTCTCTCTCTCTCTCTCTCTCTCTCACACACACACCCACCACACAACAACAACATAATATACATACAACAAACATCATAACATACATACATCATCATACTACATACATACCAAAAAACTAATACTACAACTAATACAAAATTCATAATACTACATCAAACATACAATCAACACAACAAACACAACAAACCCCCCACAAAAACAA
>CM060335.1:38687778-38718051 GCA_030674155.1 Stramonita haemastoma | reverse complement strand
TTAAATCTGGAGAGGAGAGAGAGAGAGAGAGAAGAGAGAGGAGAGAGAGAGAGAGAGAGAGAGAGAGAGAGAACTCGAACTCGAACTCGAACTCGAACTATGATTTATTCACAAAAAGGCCATTGGCCCAAGAGAGAGAGAGAGAGAGAGAGACAGACAGACAGACAGACAGACAGACAGACAGACAGACAGACAGACAGACAGACAGACAGACAGACACATACACAGACAGACAGACAGACAGACACATACACAGACAGACAGAGAATTATACCCATCATTGTGTCTCTGTCCATCTGTAGAGGCCCTACATGTCTGGGTTTGTTTGGGGTGGATGGGGGGAGAAGGGGTTGTCTGGCTTACTGGGTCTTTATTACTAGTCTCCTCCGAAAAAAAGGTTTCGGGAGAATGGAGTCTGTGTTAGTGTTAATAACACCAGGGCAAGAAAAAAAATCCCCCTGAACAGGTGTCTCACCGGTGGTTCGATCCCGGCCCTCAGATCACGAGTGCAACGCTCCAACCACTAGGCTATCCCGCCCCTTCCCCTTCTTCTCCGCCCCCCCCCCCCTCCACACACACACACACACACACACACACACACACACACACACACACACACACACACACACACACACACACACACACACCAGGACCATTTGATTTGCCCAACTTGACTCATGAATTTTGACTCTTGGATGAGACATCGTGAGAGGTCAGATGATGGTGGTCAAAAACCTGGTATTTTTATTTATCTATTTATTTCATATCGAGGATAATGGAATAAGCATAAAGAATGATATCAGGTGTTTTGTTTTGAGGAGCCATGTTCAAGTGTCAGTCCCTAGGTGTGCCAAAGTCAAAGTCAACATTAATTTTCCAGTTGGTAGTACATTGAGTAAGCAATAGATTTGTTTGTTTGTTTTTCATCCAGCCATCTATCTAGGAAAAAAACAAACAAAAACCAAAAAAACAGTGATGATTGGGTGTGTGTGTTTGTGTGTGTGTATCTGTCTGTCTGTCTGTCTGTCTGTCTGTCTGTCTGTCTGTCTGTCTGTCTGTCTGTCTCTCTCCTCTCTCTCTCTCTCTCTCTCTCTCTCTCCTCTCTCTCTCTCTCTCTCTCTCTCTCTCTCTCTCTATCTATCTATCTATCTATCTATCTACCTTCATTTCCTTTTTCCGATTTTTCTTTTTTTTGTGAGAGCATGGTGTAAAGAAGCTTTGTACTTATCTATTTACTCTCAATAAACATTTCGAGTTAGAGTTCTCTCTCTCTCTCTCTCTCTCTCTCTCTCTCTCTCTCTCTCTCTCTCTCTCTCTCTCTCTCTTGTCTCTCTCTCTCTCTCTCTCTCTCTCTCTCTCTCTCTCTCTCTCTCTTCTCTCTCTTCTCTCCTCTCTGTCTGAAGGAATGAATGAATTAATGAATTAATGAATTGGACGGAATGAATGAATGACCTGTAACCCTTGAAAAATAAAGATCATTCTTTCATTCTATCTCTCTGTATGTCTGTGTTTCTCTCTCTCTCTCTCTCTCCTCTCTCTCCTCTCTCTCTCTCTCTCTCTCTCTCTCTCTCTCTCTCTCTCTCTCTCTCTCTCTCTCTGTGCGTCCGTGCGCGCACGCGTGCATACGTGCATGCGTGCGTGCGTGCGTATAATATGCGTGTGCGTGCACGAATTTCCTTACTACTGCAGGACGCTAGGGGCTACGGGCAGGGGCAGATTCCTGAATGGCACGACAGTCTGATGGACGCTGCTGTACGTTGCTGGTTTGACGTCTCCGCCATGATGGAGAGTTGGGAGGATGAAGTGCGCATGCGCGAAATGCATCCAATCGTGGGCTACATCCTGGATGACGCCACCAAGGTCAAAGTTGTTTGTTTTAGGGGGAGGACTGGGAGGGGGGGGGGGGGGGGGCAGGGGTTGCGGAAGGGGGAAGGGAGGGAGGGCTGGTTGTTTGAGTTGGTTTCTTTTCTCTCTCTCTCTCTCTCTCTCTCTCTCTCTCTCTCTCTCTCTCTCTCTCTCTCTCTCTGTCTCTGTCTCTCTCTGTCTCTCTCTGCTCTCTCTCTCTCTGTCTCTCTGTCTCTCTGTCTCTCTCTCTCTCTCTCTCTCTCCTCTCTCTCTCTCTCTCTCTCTCTCTCTCCTCTCTCTCTCTCTCTCTCTCTCTCTCTCTCTTCTTTCAAAGTATTGATTGAACTGCTGTTGTTGGTGATGCTGGTATGTAGGGGTAGGGAGGGGGGTTCTTAGCTTTATTCCCTGATCAGGGCAAGGGCCGGATGAAAAAAATATGTAATGCTTACTCTGTAATCTTTGAAAAATAAAGATCATTCGTTCATTCGTTCATTTCATTCTCTCTCTCTCTCTCTCTCTCTCTCTCTCTCTCTCTCTCTCTCTCTCTCTCTTCTCTCTCTCTCTCTCTCTCTCTCTCTCTCTCTCTCTCTTTTAATGTTCGTTTCTCGGCTAGAACTCTGAGGTTCACCACTGGTGAGATTTTTGCGTGTGTACCTATTTTTCCCCAACAATTTAGATAGCTGCATTCCTACTTTGGTGATTATGTCTATACACGATATCTGTGTAGATCCTGGGGTTTTAAAACAATAAAGTGGTATCTTTTCCTCCTCGCACGATATAGCCTTTTCTTCCCAAAGGTGGGACGGTTTTAACACCTGTAAAGATGTTCTATTTGCTCACAGGGCCTAGGTTCATAGTCTCATACGAAGGATTTTAACATTCATTTAGGATTTTGTAGTCAAACTGGGGAGAAAGGGCAAGCCTGGCTGGGAATTGAACCCAGAACCTCACGCGCGGTACACTTGTTAAGTAGGGGAACGTCTAAACCGTCCTTTCACCTTTTTTTTTTTTTAATCCTTTCACGTCAGACCATGAATATATCCACAGCTTAGGTGTCATCCACTGATTCAAACTAGTATTCATGTCTAACAAAAAAAAAAGGAAAGAAAAGAAGAAAAAAAAAAATTAAATAAAGGTAAAGGTGCTTTCGTAATCTAGGTGGTCGTAGGGGAGTGAGATGTCAGAGACCACAGCTTCTCTAGGGGCCAGCATTTTGAGGGCGGCGCCTATCTCTTCTCCCTCGCTGCTTTACCTTCCCTGACTCTAAAGAGGACAGGTACCCATTTACAGCTAATGGTCACATTTACTTTCTCGCAACTGGCGTTTTTCAGTAAGTTTTTGGTCGATTCTGATCCGTGATTTTCTTTGGAATTGTTTGTGATTTGTAAATCCAAAAATTATCAAGCGTATCAGTATGGTCGCCAGAAGATTTAGAGCTGAAGTGGTGGCGAGAATTTTGTTTGAATGCTGCACAATGGTGGAAGAAAATACCGACTAGTTTGTAACTGCGCATGATTGATGTATTTGCACATGATTATGTCAATACCATTTCAGTTTATTAAATACAGAGGATTGAGTTCTTAGGCTTTCTTTTTCCATAATTATCTTTTATGTTTCCCATAATATCTTGATTATCTTCCCAAGCTTATCAGTTACAGACAAAATGAGAAGAATAATGTTCTTCAGTCTTTATGGTCAAATAAATGCATACTTTTATATACTTTACTTTACCTGTAGTTATACATGGGTATAAAATAGGGGAAAAGCCTAGTGGTCAGAGAATTGTGTTCACGATTTGAGGGCCCGGGGATCGAACCCAGGTTTGAACCACCATGGAGATTCCCGCATAAGGGGATTTTTCCCCTGGAGTTAACATCAACACTGATTCCAATCCCCAGAAAGTCCTTCAGATGAGACTACAAACCGAGGCCCTTTGTACGAACGCAGGCAGAACATCTTACACACCTGTTCTGCATTTTGGAAGCTTGAAGAGTAGGCCATTCCATGCCGGTAAGAATGAATGACAATTTTTTTTTTAAAACGCATGCACACTGGTGTCGTGTTTTAGACATTATCCCCGGAGTGAAAATGCAGCTGCATTTCATGATGGCGGCATGCAAAAACGGTCTCGCGCACGCGCGCACGCACGCACGCACACTACCGTTTGACCGTTTGCGCGCCTTCCCCAGTTCACCCAGCTGTCAATGGGTACCTGCCCTCTTTAGGGTCAGGGAAGGTAAAGCAGCGAGGGAGAGGAGATGAGCGCCACCCTCAACATGCTAGCCCCCTAATGAAGCAGAGGTCTCTGATGCCTCGCTCCCCGACGACCACACAAGTTATGGGACACCTTTACCTTTACCTTTATTATCTTCCAGGCGAGGGAATACCTGGAAATGGCAAGGCACTACTTCCACTGGTCTGTCACGGCGCTGGGAGAGAGGGACTTCAGGCAGTGTTTAGGACTTCTGAAGGAGTGCCACTTTCCCGTGAAGGAGGCCCAGCGGTTCGGCCAGGAAAGTGCCCTCCTGATGGCAGAGTGCTTCGCTTTGGAAAACGATATCTTCACCCACACCTGCATAGCCGAGTCCATTCAAGAACGCATTCAAGGTCAGCTTCTTGGATTTGTTGTTGATGGTGGTGTGTTGGTGGTGGTGGTGGTGGTGGTGGTGGTGGTGGTGGTGGTGGTGATTTTATTTTTGCTTTTTTTTTTTTTGCTGTTCTCTTTTTTTGGGGGGGTTTCTCGGCTAGAACTCCAAGATTCACCAATGGTGAGATTTGTGCATAATTATACAACCGTTCTTCCTCCCCCCCCCCCCAACCCCACTGTTTAGATAGCAGCATTCCGACTTCAGGGATGGTGTATAAACATGACATCTGTATGCATGCTGGTGTTTTTTGTTATCAGTTCCTACAGGCACATAATAGGCTACTCTTCCGAAAGGTGGAATGGATTTTTTAACGTGGTATGAGCAAGTTGGTCAGCGCGTGTTCGCACACGGCCTCCGTTTACAGTTTCATCCACAGGACTTTGACATTCAAATCGATTTTTTTTTCAAACTGGGAAGAAAGAGCGAGGCTAGGAATCCAACCGAGAACATCACGGTTTACTTGTTGGTAGATGAACTTTTTGACTATCCTGCCACCCTCCTCCTCCTTTTTTTTTGGCTTTCCCCCAGCCAATGTTAAGCAGCGTGGAGCATGATTACCATTTGGATGGGTGACTGTTTGCATGCCTTGGCATTAGCACAGTCCCCCCAGTTCACCCAGCTGTAAATGGGTACCTGCCTCTTTAGGGTCAGGGAAGGTAGAGCAGCGAGGGAGAGAAGATGGGCACCGCGCACCCTCAACATGCTGGCCCCTAGAGAAGCCGAGGTCTCTGATGCCTCGCTCCCCTATGACCACCTAGGTTATGGGACGTCATAACCTCATTGTGCAGACTTACATCACTTGACTTTTTGCCAAACAAACCCCTCATAGATATTTCATCACCTCATTGCGCAGGCTTACATCACTTGACTTTGTGGCTAACACTTCAGAGAGGTTTTGAGGCCCCTACAGTGAAGCTTTACCTTTACCTTTTTTATCTACAGGCGAAGACCTGCTGAAGAATGTCGTCCAGGATGAGGAGGTGTTGAACATGGACATGATCTGGGAGGTGGTAGATGCCTTCCGCAGGGCTGCCCAGATGACCAGAGACCGTGACCTGGAGATGGAGGCCATGGCCCTCAGTGCCCTGGGCAGAGTCTTTGACAAGGTAGGCCACCTGCAAGGACACCCACCACCTTTTTGTTACAGATGTGTTTTTACCTCATTGTGCAGGCTTACATCATTTGACTTCTTGCCTAAAAACTATTTTTATAGATTTTTTACGGCGCTGTGCAGGGTTGCATCACTTGACTTCTTGCCTAACAACTTGAAATGTGTCTTTACTTCATTGTGCAGGCGTACATCACTTGACTTCTTGCCTAAGAAACTCCTTTTGTTATGGTGTGTTTTTACCTCATTCTGCAGGCTTACATCACTTGACTTCTTGCCTAACAACTTGAAATGTGTCTTTACCTCATTGCGCAGGATTAGGTTACTTGAATTCTTGCCTGGCAACTTCCTTTTGTTATAGGTGTGTCTTAACCTCATTGTGCAGGCTTACATCTTTTGACTTGGTGCCTTCAAAATGTGTCTTTACCTCAGTGTGTGGGCTTAGATCTCTTGATGTCTTGCCAAACAACTTGAGATGTGTCTTTACCTCATTGTGCAAGCTTACATCACTTGGCTTCTTGCCAAACAACTTGAGATGTGTCTTTAACTCATTGTGCAGGCTTACATCACTTGGCTTCTTTCAAACAACTTGAGATGTGTCTTTACCTCATTGTGCAGGCTTACATCACTTGACTTCTTGCCAAACAACTTGAGATGTGTCTTTACCTCATTGTGCAGGCTTACATCACTTGACTTCTGCCTAACACTTCAAAGAGGTTCTGAAGCCCCTACAGTGAAACTTGCAGGCCCTATGCAGCCTCTAAGGTTTTATTTGATTCCATGTTGTTTACAGCCCCTCCCATCACAAAGGCCATATCTGATACTAAAACATAGCATATATTTGTTTTGCTGGGAGCTCACACACACACGTCTCACACAGCCGCCATCTTCTTCTCTATCCCTATTCCAAAAACAACTTTTTCTGTCTGTCTATCTATCTGTCTGTCTGTCTGTCTGTCTGTCTCTGTCTGTCTGTCTGTCTGTCTGTCTGTCTGTCTGTCTGTCTATTTATTTATCTATCTAGTCCTATCTATCTTGCTTTCTATCTATCTATCTATCTATCTATCTATCTATCTATCTATCTATCTATCTATCTATCTATCTATCTATCTATCTATCTATCTATCCCTTAGTTTGTTATCCCCGAATTCAGAATGCAGCTACTTCCATGGTAGGGCAAAAACAGTCGCATATGCAAAATCTCAACACTGGTGAACCTTGGAGTTGTAAACGAGGAACGAAAAAAAAAATTATTTCTCTTAAAACAGATCCACAGTACACGATGATTTCAGGTGTATGTGTGTGTGTGTGTGTGTGTGTGTGTGTGTGTGTGTGTGTGTGTGTGTGTGTGTGTGTGTGTGTGTGTGTGTGTAAACCAGGTCCTGAAGCTGAAGGACCGTGCCAAAGCATGTCTGATGAAAGTTCTGGAACTGGCCAACTCTCTGGTGCCCAGAAACTTCAGCGGAGAGGGTAAGCAGCTGACACTTCACCCATTGAAGTCCTGGGTTCGAATCTTGGCGACGTCGATGTCTGGTGAATTAAGGGTGGGGATTTTTTTTTTTACAATCTCGTGGATCAACTTCAAGCGCAGACACGCCAGTACCCTCTTTTCCTTTGTGTGTATACTCATGCAGAAGATCAAATATGCGCTTTAAACATCCTGTAATACTTTTATTTATTTACTTATTTATTCATTCTTTCTTTTAATACAAATCTGTGTGGTGGGTTACAGGAACATAAAACATACCCAGTAGGTTACGCAACCTGTACGATGAAATGGACAGCTCTGAAGTTGGAATGTGTCCGCTGAGGCCAGCAGGCAGACCTGTAACGTTACAAACGCAGGAGAAGACCAGACACTATCCGCCCTACCCAGTAAAGGAATGGAGAGAGGGAGAGGGGGGGGGAGAGAGAGAGAGAGAGAGAGAGAGAGAGAGAGAGAGAGAGAGAGAGAGAGAGATAGAGAGAGAGAGAGAGCATCCATCACAATATCAGCACCACATGACAATTTGATAGAAAGGGGGGAATACATTTCTTTAGGCGACATAGTGGAAACCAGGAATCCCAAAAGGATCACTAACATGAGTGGGATTTCTGTAGGTTATAACGTATAAATGTAAACCACTTGAAGTCACAACAGATTTCTCTGCAGGAAATTTGGGTTTCTTTCCCCAGGGAGAGCACGTTGTCACAAAGAGCAGTGCCACCCATCATATTTTTAACAGATTTCCTGTCTATATCTGCATTTGTCTTCTTATGGAAAAGGATTTTTAAAAAGAAATTTACTAGAGACAACTCTTTTTGGCATGGGTTTTTAACATAATTATGCTCTATGATAACCAACGAAGATGTGCATAACAGAATCCAGCAAACCATTGGTCCCTACGAAAATTTTAAAATCTTCTATCAATCGTAAAGAAGCGTAAACTTAAATGGTACGGGCATGTCAAAAGATCAAAAGGACTAGCAAAAACAATACTGCAAGGCACTGTCCAAGTAGGAAGAAAAAGAGGCAGACCAAAGAAGAGATAGGAGGACAACATCAGCGAATGGACAGGCCTAGAACTCAACAAAACCCTGAGAAAGGCAGAACAGAGAGAGGAATGGAGGGAACTGGTTGTCAAGTCTTCATGGGTGCCCCCACGGTCGCCAGACTAAGGGAGGGATAGATAGATAGATAGATAGATAGATAGATAGATAGATAGACAGACAGACAGACAGACAGACAGACAGACAGACAGACAGACAGACAGACAGACAGATGCTCTATAATACTTGTTTTTGTACACACACCTGTCCTCCAGAAGGATCCCAGGGGCCTGTCAGTATAAATAGCATCCCCACCTTCTGGAAAGTCTGTGCTAGGAATTCCCTCTGTTCCATCCCTCTGTTTCTGCCTTGGTCCTGTTCTTCCTGTCACCTCCTCCTTATCTATGTTCTGCCTTCTTGGTCCATTCTTCTACCTCTTTTTTCCATGAAGACTTTCAAGATAGAAATTTTCTCTCGCGCCAAAGTCGGATGCGCTGGGCCTGACTTGTCAGGCGCTTAACAGCAGCGCAACGCATTGAATTTTTTTTTTTTTTTGCTCCCAGAACAGACAACAATAGTTGCTGTCTGAGTGCATGATGATGAAGAAGAAGAAGAAGAAGAAGAAGAAGAAGAAGAAGAAGAAGAAGAAGAAGAAGAAGAAGACGACGACGAAGAAGAAGAAGAAGAAGAAGAAGAAGAAGAAGAAGAAGAAGAAGAAGAAGAAGAAGAAAAAGAAGACTATGTAAATACGCTCGTGAATAAGTAAATGCGCTTAGAAACACAGCAACACAACTTCGAAGCAGTGACCAGAATATCAGACCCCATCCCTCCTCAATGTCTGTACATAGAGACTTGTCATACTTCTGTTCAATGCAGTGACCAGAACATCACACCCCATCCCTCCTCGATGTCTGTACATAGAGACTTGTCATACTTCTGTTTAATGCAGTGATCAGAACACCAGACCCCATCCCTCCTCGATGTCTGTACATAGAGACTTCTGATGCTTCTGTTCACGCAGCTGTCAGTTTTTCCCACTTTCAACTCCTCTCAGGAGCTAATTATCTCATCCCAGCCCAGTCCAGCTGTGGCCAGCTAGTGCTATTCATAGCAGGAGCTGACCGACCACACATGGACTAGGAAAAAGGAGGAAGCGCGCTAAATTTAGCACTCTTGACTAGACCCCACTAAGTGATGTTGGATCTGTGTACTTGTGTTCAATGCAGACTGGTACGAGTTTGCCCGCAGCACCATCGAGCGATACCAGAGAGAGCAGGTGCAGGCTGAAGAGGAGCAGCATAAGAAGGCGAAGGAGGACATCATGAGACTTCTCAAGGACGACCTGAACACCCTGAAAGACAAGAAGAAGGACCTCAGCAAGCTGGGATTCCTCAAGTTCGTCTACGCCACCCACCCGCCTAAAAACCCGCTGCATCAACTTGGCGAGGTAAAGGAAACTGAATGGTATGGTGGATGGACTCTGTTTCACTGGTATTGGTTTGTGTTGCCTTGTCTATTTTTTTAAATTTTATTTTATTATTCTTTGATATCGAGGATAATGGAATAAGCACTCGTGTGTTTTTTTTACATCCAGTCCCCATGTGTATGCAGTTTTGAAAATCTTGTCATCTGTTCCCACCGGCACACGATGGCTTGTGTTTGTGTTGCCTTGTCTATTTTTTTAAATTTTATTTTATTATTCCTTTATATCGAAGACAATGGAATAAGCACTCGTGTGCTTTTTTACATCCAGTCCCAGCGTGTATGCAGTTTTGAAAATCTTGTCATCTGTTCCCGCCGGCACACGATGGCCTCTACTTACGAAAAGCGGAACAGGATTTAACGTGTGCGCAAGATGTTCTGCATGCATTCGCACACAGGACCTCGGTTTATAGTCTCATCTGAATGACTTTTGGGGAGAGTGAAGTCAGCACTGGTGTTAACTCCAGGGAAAAATCCCTCGAACGGGAATCGAACCTGGGTTGTCAAATTGCCAGCGCAATGTTCTGACCACTAGGCTATTCTGTCCCCTGTCTTGTGTGAAATGTCTGTTTCCATGCTCCCAAGCTGCTTGTTCCAATCTTTCCGCCCCCACCCCCATACCTAACGTTGTCGTGTTGGATCCTGAGGGTCAGAAGTTCGCGAGGAGCTTATCAGGGTTAGGGTGCCGCCAGGCCCCCTTTCAGAAGGGCCATGCACTGGTGCTGGGTTATTGTCATGACTGAATGAATGAGAGGCTCACCTGTAGTGGCGACCATCAGTTCATCCCTCCGTCAGTACATCACTCCGTCAGTACATCCCTCGGTCAGTACATCCCTCCGTCAGTGTATCCCTCTATCAAATATCCCTCTGTTATATATCCCTCCGTCAGTACATCCCTCCGTCAGTATAATTATGCCTCCGTTAGTATAATTATCCCTCTATCAAATATCCCTCTATTTTATATCCCTCCGTCAGTATATCCCTCCATCAGTTCATCCCTCCGTCAGTATAATTATCCCTCCGTCAGTATAATTATCCCTCCATCAGTGTATCCTTCAGTCAGTACATCCCTTCAATGGGGGACGGATAGCCTAGTGGTCAGAACATTGCGCTGGCAATTTGACGACCCAGGTTCGAGTCCGGTCGAGGAAATTTTCTCCTGGAGTTAACATCAGTGCTGACTCCACTCTCCCCAAAAGTCCTTCGGATGAGACTTTAAAACCGAGGCCCCGTGTGCAAATGCAGGCAGAACATCTTGCGCACACGTTAAATCCTGTTCCACTTTTCGTAAGAGTAGGCCATCGTGTGCCGGTGGGAACAGATGACAATATTTACAAAAACTGCAGACACACGGGGACCGAATGAAAAAAAGCACATGATTGCTTATTCTGTTATCCTCGATATAAAAGAATAAATAAAAATGAATAAAATAAAATGTTAATGAAATAAACAAAAAATGGTGAGGAACAATAATAAAAACCAAATTGCGACTTGCAACCTAAGACATCAACATTATTCGTATCATTTCTTGTCAGTGTTTTAACTACACAGCAACTTACACACACACACTCACACACACACACTCACACCACACACACACACACACACACACACACACACACACACACACACACACACACACACACACACACACACACACACACACACACACACACACACACACACACACACACACACCACACACACACACACACACACACACACACACACACACACACACACACACACACACACACACACACACCACACACACACACACTTACAATGTCATAATATTGAAAAGCACAAGAATCACACTGTATTGAAAACATTTCCTATGAATCCTCAGTCTCTGCTCCACAGTTCAAGCGCTTCCAGCCCTCTGTTCCTATTCTTCTGTCCTCTGTTTTATTTATCGGCTAGAGCTCCGAGGTTTACCAATGGTGAGGTTTTTGCGTGTGTTATACTACCGTTTTTACCCACCAGTAAGATGGTCAGAGCACTCGCTTTTCCCCAAGCCAAGGTTAAGCAGCATCGAGCGTGGTTATCAATTGGATGGGAGACCGTTTGCGTGCCTTGGCTTCAGTACAATCCCGCAGTTCACCCAGTTCTAAATGGGTACCTGCCCTCTCTCTTTAGGGTCAGGGAAGGTAAAGCAGCGAGGGAGAGGAGATGGGCACCGCCCTCAATATGCTGGCCACCTAGAGAAGCTGAGGTCTCTGACGCCTCGCCCCTCTACGACCACATAGGTTAAAGGACACCTTTACCTTTCCCTTTACCATTAATTAAGATAGTTGTGTTCTGATTTTTAGGGATGTTCTTTTTTCTGAACCTGCAGATTCCGGATTCGCCTCAGTGGATCGAGCTGAAGAAGATGTACCAAAGGGCGGTAATCCACTACCACCCTGACAAAGTGAATGTGGAGACACACGGCAGGAGATGGAAGGTGCTGTCAGAGGAAATCACCAAACTGCTCACCAGCGTGTACGAGGTGATGAAGGCGCCACCAGACGAGAAGTAAAGAAAACCAAGACAAAGAGAGAGAGAGGGAGAGATGAGACAAGTTTCCTTCCTGCACAGGGCGGCACTAAGAACATTGAAGTATTTCGTGGAGTGGCTGTAAATGCAGTGTAGCGATAGACTGCAATTCTACTACAAGCAACCAGAGCTAGGACCGCTGTGGAACCAATCCTTAGATTTTAAGTAAGTCAGTCTTCAATTTTATCGTCTTTCCACTTTAAGTGATACCAGACGACCCTAAGGTAGGAGACTAGATAGATAGATAGATAGATAGATAGATAGATAGATAGATAGATAGATAGATAGATAGATAGATAGATAGATAGATAGATAGAGAGAGAGAGAGAGAGAGAGAGAGAGAGAGAGAGAGAGAGAGAGAGAGAGAGAGAGAGAGAGAGATCTACTGTGAGGGGGGGGGGGGGGTGCCTGTGCGCGCCTATGTGTGTGTGTGCATGTTCATGTGTGTGTTCGATAAAAAAAGTAACAGCAAATGAAAACGTTTTTTTTTACATTAACAGATCAAGAAGAAATTAATGTAAATGTAAAGATCCCAAAAGAACTACAAAAACTACAATAAATGCCCTATATATATATAGGACTTAACAACAAACCTTAGATTAGCATGGCAAAATATGTGCATACTTTGAAGTTAGTCTTTCAGTCCAGTGTTGTAGCTACTGTCACATAGTTGTGTTGTTTTCTAGAGGTTTGCCCCCTTACCCTTCTTCTCCCTTCTCCCCTGTCTTTTATAAAAATGTTTGTCATTTCCTTTTGATATATTGATATTGTACAGACCCCTTCAGAATGGGCCAATGGCCTTCCTGAATAAATATTCGTATTCGTATTCGTATCCCTTTTCTGTAATACTCTTACGCAATTCTGATGTCAAAACACGCCAAAGTTGGAGGGCTGGGCCTGACTTGTTAGGTGCTGAACGGCAGTGCAACGCCTTTTCACCCGTGTGACAGACATAATCTTGTTTTTAGTTCTTTTATGATTTTAGTGTGGTAAGTTTTTGTGTAGTCAGAATCTTATTGAGCGTCTGTGTGTGACCTAAAGATATTGTATCATAATTGTTGTTCTGAAAGATTTTCATTTTGGTTGATATGATTTCTTCTTCGTTGTTGTCATCGAATGCTCAGACAGCAAATATTCATTATTGTTGTCTGTTATATGAATGAAAATGCGTCATTAACCCCCTGACAAGTCAGGCCCTGCGCATTGAACTTCAGCATAAGAAACTTTTTTTTTTTAATCTTTTAAGTCTCTCCGGAAAAAGGCAAGAGAATGGACCAAGAAGACAGAAAATAAACTTGAAAGAGGTTACATGAAGAAAAGGAACAAGGCAGAAACAAAGAGAGTGATAGAAAAGAGGAAATTTCTGGCGCAGAATTTCCAGAATGTGGGGATACCATTTATACTGACAGGCCCCCAGACATGCCCACAGAGGAATAAGATATGATAAATACTGAGGAATCTAGCCAAGCTCTCTAAACGTCCAGGCGGTGGTTCCCTTATTCCAAAATGGAACCAAAGGTTATTTTCAGTGTGACAGTGATTTCTAAGAAAGTGGTTTTAATCGTGTCAGTCACGACACTGTCTTGGCATGGAGACTCTATTCATGGCTGTTTGGTAGCTCTGTTCATGTCATCAGATGTAAGGGCTGCATTCTCAAGGGGAAAAACAGTGCTGCAAACCGTTATGTTCTGTATCTTTTCTCAAGTTTCTGTTTTAGTTCTTGAAATTTTTTCATCATGAACAGTTTTGTACCTGTTCCCAGTATCAGTTGCAAATCAGTATTCTGTGGACTTGTTGCTGTTTAACAATCAAAACATTTTTGAATGAACTCTCCTGTTAGCTGAAAATGATGTGCAGACTGAGAGATGCTGGTCCTGTAAACAGAAACACTGACAAATCTCATGACAACAGTTCTCCAAGTTAAGGTTGAGGGCAGAAACTGAAGCTAATTCTGTCGTTAGTAGGGGGCTTAGCAGGTGGTGTTCTGCGTATGTTCGCTCAGAACAGGCACCACTGAACACCACCAAAGTCACCCAGCAGCAGTGCAGGGCCCGTCTGGCTGGTGGCCCCATGGCAACCTAATATTGGTGAGCTCCCGGTAGACTTCTGCCCCTGAGGATGAGACATAGCCACCTGGGGCAGGCCTATGGCTGTTACCGGGAGATTTAAACGAGCGGCGTGGGAACAGCAGGGATAGGAAAGTCACAGAAGACGAGGCAGCAAAAAAAAAAACAACCAAAAAAAAACGGTTGAGGGCAGAAGGAAAAGAGGCAGACCACCAACATCCTACATGACCAACACCTCTAGAGATCAGTGGTCTGGGATTGCCACATACAGGAGAGGGTAGAACTCCCCCAGAGGTTGATGGCAAACTCTGGTGGCGTGACGTTGAGCTCCTAACATAGACAACCATGATGAAGTCAGGTGTGGGATGTAGGCAGGACTTGTGCCGCTAATTATAAGCTTTTTTCGTGCTGAAGTTACACGTGCTGAGTCTGACTTGTCAGGCGTTTAACAGCAGCGCCACACATTTCCCTCATATGACGGACAACAATAGTTGCTGTCTAGAGCGTTTGAAAAAGAAGAATTGCGAAGAAGAAGAGGAATTGCGAAGAAGAAGAAGAAGAGAAAGAAGAAGAAGAAGAAGAAGAAGAAGAAGAAGAAGAAGAAGAAGAAGAATTGAGAAGAAGAAGAAGAAGAATTGAGAAGAAGAAGAAGAAGAAGTAGTAGTAGTTAGTAGTAGTAGTAGTAGTAGTAGCTCAGTTATTTTGTCACGTTTCATGCAAAACAATGATGTGTCTTTTTTGTCAATGACCTTTTTTCCTGTCTTGCTTATTTTGTGTAGATGTTTTTTTTTCACATTTAAATGCATTTGTCCAAAAACAAATGTACTTATAAAAAAATTTTAATCAGAGTATCTTATAAGAATTTAGTTCTTTATTCTACTTAAAGCATTGTCAGTCAAATCATTAAAATCTTTTCCTTTTTCGAATATGGATTTTTTAAAAATCCTGTGTGTGTGTGTTTATTTATCATTTATTTATTTATATAGAGGATAATGGAATAAGCACTCATGTGCTCTCTCTCTCTCTCTCTCTCTCTCCTCTCTCTCTCTCTCTCTCTCTCTCTCTCTCTCTCTCTCTCTCTCTCTCTCTCTCTCTCTCTCTCTCTCTCTCACACACACACACACACACACACACACACACACACACTTCAATCAGTGAAGACGCGCCAGGAGTAAGACGTGCCAGGAGGAGCTCTCCAGAGATGTGTTTTTTCTAATAGTTAGAGGAAAGTTGTTCAGTTGAAAATTATACACACCAGTGTGTCTTCATCCCGGGACAAAAAGTGTGAACATAATTGGCTATAAAAAGTTGTGAATATTGAGTTATCTACGATTTACGATTCCTATATGATTTCTTCCACTGACCTAGTTTTAACAAAGCCTTGTGCAGTGGTGAAGTGGTAAGGTGGTGGTGACCTGTTCCTGGACCTTTGTGCCGTAACAGCCTACTCAAGTGTGACTACTCAAGTGTGACGGCCAGCTTCACGAATCTGTGTCAAGTGTTTTCATGGTTGTTGGGCCAACAGCCGAGGTAGGCTAATATGTAGTCTTCTCCCTACCCAAAGTTTACATGCCATACAAAGTGTTGCTGATCAGTGTAGCCTAGTTTGACATGTTGTTTTTATTATAGGCCTAGTGATAAACTGCCTCATGAACAATGCCGTTCTCTGTGCCAACCCGTAAGCCTAAGCACTATTGAAATGGTCAACAAGGCAGAAGGCACCTATTAACGTCCCCCCCCCCCCCCCCTCTCTCTCTCTCTCTCTCTCTCTCTTTACTATTCCTTTTTTTTTTTTTTTTTTTTTTTTTTTTTTTTTTTTTTAGTATGTTTCTAACCACACTGTACAATATACTACCAGGTCCCTCTAAAAATGAGGCCTACTACACGCTCCATGAGTGCAAAGTGCTTCTCTAGTGAAACTATACAACCCACACTAGACTCATGCCAAGTAACTTTTGATTCCCCCAAGTCTAGACTACCCCTATGGAGATTCGTATTTTATGAGAGATACTGTGGAAAATACCAACCATCAGGCATTTCCTCCACCTTTTCTGAAAGGAACAAAAATGACAAAGTCCAATTATCAATTCCTACTGAGTACACCCCAACTCTTCCAGTTGAACTGTGGCACTCGTTCATCCAGGTTTATCAGGGCACCACCAAACTCCTAACTGTTCACATTTACCATTCAACTGGAAAACTTTTAATACAGGGAAATGTGTGCCAGTCGTGGGTGGAGAAGGAGTTTGAAACTCTGAAAGCCATTGTGAATCAATTGGCTGAACTAAACCCTTCCACAGAAGACGCCCCAGATGTGCTGTCCTCCATTGCGTCACCAAGCCACGAAACTCTACCAGCCATCAGGGACAGCACACCTCCTGTGATGTCATCCCAGTGCCCCCAGACTGCAGCTGCTGATGACAAATCCCCCTCACCTGACCAGTCATCATCTCCCCCCTCCAGTTCACCCGACCCTATCCCCCAAACTCCTCACCTTGCCTCACCCCCCAACTCACTACATTGCCTCATCCCTCATCCCCTGATGAAGAAACCTCACCCCCTCCTCCTCCACCTACAGATGTGACCATCACCTCCGCCCTTCTCAATGACCCCTCACCTGATCACCAACCCCTCCCTTCACCATCAAGCTCTCCAGACCCTCCCACTACCCCCCTGCCTCTCCTTCCTCTCCTCCCTACCAACCTCCAAACGACCAGGCTCCTACCCCCTCCCCCAGTCCTGATCCCTCCCCTTCATCTTCTCCTTGCCACCACACGGATGCTTGCCTCTCATCTACACCTGAAAACACCTCTACACAACAGGACAATGCACACTCCACTCTCACACAGTCAACTGACACTGTCACAGTTACAATGCTCTACAAGCAACTCATTGCTGCAAACCACACCATCTCCAACATGCAGAACAAAATACAAACACTGGAATCGCAACTTTTACAGGCACAACAACAAATAGATCACAATGCCCAAAACATCTCTGATTCAGAGATCAGAATAAAAAACTCCTTGAAAATAATGAAACAAGCAGTGTCACATGAAATCAATGAATTGCAGGACAGCCACAAAACCCAGCAAGGCCAACTGAAAGAAACAGCAAGCAAGCTCCAGTCATTCAAAGACAGTCAAAGCAATGTCAACAACAGCACCAAGACACAACTACAGACTCTCTGTGCAGCCAAACCGACACAACATTCAGTGACTCAGACAGACAATGCAAGCAAAGAATGTCCTGAACTGTGCACACAAACAGAGAAATATAGCGTAGATATTTCAAACAGATTTGAAGTTCTTTCAGACAATGCAGCAGATTCCCAAACAACCACTACAGAAAAACCCCTGCAACAATGTAAGCAAATCAACACTTCATCCATGCACACACAGACTAACAAACAGCCAATTTCTACAGACAATGCTAAGACTTCTCACTCCCACTTCCCTTACAATCAAAGAAGCAAGCAACCCATTCTGGCACACCCCCCCCCCCACACTGTTCATTCACACTCCACAACCACACATCATAATACGCAGACACGTAAGCAGTCCAAGTCCCCAGCCACCAACCAACCCCCACCCCGCCTATCTCCCTTAACTGCTCTGAAGCAGAAATTAATCCCACGGCAAGTGAACACACTGCTGTTGGGTGACTCAGTATTGGTAGGTGTGGACAGCCAAAGAATGCCAACACACTGCCACCCTGTCTGCAACCTGGCGGTGCCTGGCCTGACTGTCGACCACCTGTGTCAGTGGCTCTCATCACGCCCCCCTTCACCCCTCATCAAGCGTGTTGTATTCCATGTCGGAATCAACAGCTGCTACACAGGGCCCGTCTCCTCAGCAGACTGGGTCAAGCTGATACGTCTTCTGAGAAGGGTGTTCCCCCGTGCCACGCTACACGCCTCTTCTCTTCTCCCCCCCCTTGGACGACACCCACTCGGTGCAGCAGCTTCATGGTCCACAATGAACCTGAGAAACACCTGCATTCAGGAAGGAGTTTCCTTCATTGACAATACCCCCTACTTCCTCGCCAAGTCAGGCGCACCCAAGAAAGACATGTACCGTGACAGACTCCATCCCAGCTACAGAGGTTGTGAAGTCCTTACACACAACCTCTGTTCCCATGGTAACCGTCCACTCGTCCCACCAACATACTCACACTCCCCTTCTGCTAGTTATGTGGACGCAGTAAAGGGGTACAGAAGTGTGGAGACTCTACCTACAACAAACACTAATGACTCAAACCTGTCTCCTGTCCTGTCCACCTCGCCTAAATGCCCACCTGTGACTGACTATGACCATCACTTTCCACCCAGACAACCCAGGAGACTTATCCCCCATGACTCAGTCATGCAGGGTAGACCGACTGTACCAAACACCAAAACAGACAAGATCCTAGGTCTGTTAATGGAATTGCTCCAGCCCTAATCTATAATTACAGGAGTGTGTGTTTATGTGTGTGTGTGTGTGTGTGTGTGTGTGTGTGTGTGTGTGTGTGTGTGTGTGTGTGTGTGTGTGTGTGTGTGTGCGTGAATGTGTGTGTGAGTGTGTGTGTGAATGTGTGTGTGTGCGTGTGTGTGTATGTGTGTATGTGTGCGTGTGAGTGTGTGCATGTGTGTGTGTATGTGTATGTGTGTGTGAGTGGACATGTGTGTGTATGTATATGTGTGTGTGTGTGTGTGAGTGTGTATGTGTGTGTATGTGTGTGAGTGAGTGAGTGTGTGTGAGTGAGTGTGTGATTGAGTGTGTGTGAGTGAGTGGTGTGAGTGAGTGTGTGTATGTGTGTGTGAGTGAGTGTGTGTGAGTGAGTGTGTGTGTGGTGAGTGTGTGAGTGAGTGTGTGTGAGTGAGTGTGTGGCGCGGGTGCGTTATGGTGTGTGTGTATGTGTGAGGTCATAAACACAAATGTGTTGATGCGTATATGTACACACCTGTGTGAGGGCATAATCACAAATGTGTTGATGCAAGTGATAAATGTGTTGATGCATGTATTTACTCACATAGACCTAGTATGTGATGATTTTTCTTTTTACCTAATAGTTTTATGCAGTCAAATGAATTCATGAACCTTTGTGGGTTGGTGGGATTCCCCCCCCCCCCCCCCCCTCACAAACTTCACCTTTTCACTCCTCAGCCGGTTTGTTTCCCCACCCCTCCCCCCCAAACTTCACCTTTTCACTCCTCAGCCCGGTTTGTTTCCCCCCCCCCCCCCCAAACTTTACCTTTTCACTCCTCAGCCCGGTTTGTTTCCCCCCCCCCCAAACTTTACCTTTTCACTCCCCACCCCCCACCCCCAAATGTTGTGCTATTTCACACATGACTTGACCAACAGATAGCCTACCCTTTTTAGCCTAAGACAAGTCTATCTCTGTCTGTACTATTGCATAAACTAGTCTTATCTTCTCCTATAGCAGGCTTCTCTCTCTCTCTTCTTCTCTCTCTCTCTCTCTCTCCTCTCTCTCTCTCTCTCTCCTCTCTCTCCTCTCTCAGAAATGTTAATGGTGTCATGCTGCAGTGTACTCTGCTAAGTTTACACAGTGAAGTTGCTTTACTCTATATCTGTTCATCTAGCAGAAACTTGATCATCATTGATTGATCTATAGAGAATTTTGGGTGATAACAGCTGAAATTCGTGTGTGATTGTGTATTTTTGCTTTGCTTATTACTTTTTTGTTACTGAACTTTGTATATAATATTCGTATATCCTAGTTTGAGTTGTGATTATACTTCTTTTTTGTGATTACACTTCTATTAGGCTTACGTGTTTGTTATTTGAGATTTTAGTCATTATCTGTTCATTTTGTTTTTCCCTTTTGTAATTGTTTTGGTTATTTGATTTTGTTTTGCTTTTTTGGTTTTTCTTCTACTTGTGTGAAAACTCATAGACACCCAAAGATCTAACACAGCATTACTATCTGCACTCATCATTAGATATCATGCCTCTTACCTCAGACAAGTGGCCATTAAAACAGGGTCTCCGAGTAGGCTACCTCAACATAAACAATGCAATGAATAAAACAGATGATATTGCTAGCATACTATTTAATGAGGGGAATGAGTTTCATCTGTTTGGCTTTGCTGAATCTCGTCTTTCCTCAAATATAACTGATGCAGATATGCACATTCCAGGATACCAAATATTTCGTCAAGATCCCTACAAACCAAAAACTACAGGCTTGTTAACATATTTTGCATCTTCATTATGCTGTAAAAGGCTACATAACTTTGATGTCTATGATATTGAATCAATATGGGTAGAAATCAAACTAAAACACAGTAGTCCGCTATTGATAGGATTTATATACAGAAATCCGTCAGAACCCACTGACTGGATTGATCGATTCAATTCTTTAATGGATGAAGTTACACTTTTAAACTATGAAACAGTTATCCTTGGTGATTTTAACATAGATTTACTCAAACCTAAGCCTAAATGGAATCACAACTATACTATGTTTGGCCTAGACCAACTAGTAGATAAACCCACACGTATAACAGAAAACTCAGAGACATTAATTGATCATATATATACTAATGCAAAACAACACATAACTGAAGTATGTACTCCATCGTGTGGATGCAGTGATCATAATCCTGTCTGCTTTACTTGGTTTAAACACCGTATAAAAATTCCTAAAGTTGGGCATAAAACCATATATTACAGAAGATTCAAAAACTTCAGTGAGAAACATTTTCTTTCAGACTTGATGAATTCACCTTTACATAATATTTATCAAATAAGAGATCCCAATGAAGCTGCTGATTTTTGGGTAAATACATTTATCTCAGTGTATGACAAACATGCTCCCTTCATAAGAAAAAGAGTTAAAGAAAAAACGAAACCTCCTTGGATAACAAAGGACATAGATTCCGAGATAAACCTACGAAACTATCTGAAAACCCATGGTACAAATGACCAATTTAGAGAACAAAGAAATAAAGTGAATTCTCTAAAACGCAGATCGAAGCGAAACTACTTCCAACAGTTGTTAACTACCACAACTGACTCTCGCCAAATTTGGAAAGCCATTAATACATTATGTAATAAACATATTTCAAAGAGCCAACAATCCATTAAAGAAATATCAGCTGATGAATTAAACAACCATTTTTCAAATGTAGCTGATAAAGT
This sequence comes from Stramonita haemastoma, assembly GCA_030674155.1. Taxonomy (NCBI): domain Eukaryota; kingdom Metazoa; phylum Mollusca; class Gastropoda; order Neogastropoda; family Muricidae; genus Stramonita; species Stramonita haemastoma. The sequence continues at coordinate 38,696,690 of CM060335.1, read as the reverse complement.
TATAACATGCGACAAGTCAAGCGAAAATGATCTTGTTTACTTAGAACAACATGTTAATTCTAAACACATTAAAATTCCATTCAATCTCCAGCCAATGACAATCTTTGATGTATTAAATAGTCTAAAATTACAAACAAATTCAAGGACACGTGATTTAGACAATTTGGATGGACGGATAATAAAACTATCTAGTCCAGTCATTGCTGAAACACTAACATATCTATACAACTTGTGTATTGAAAAAAGGTGTTTTCCTCTCAAGTTTAAACAAGCAAAAATCATTCCAGTACATAAATCAGGGGAATACTCTTCTCCTTCGAATTATAGGCCAATTTCAATTCTCTCAATAATATCTAAACCCATAGAAAAACACATACAAACATCACTAAGTTCTTACTTTATTAACAACAGTCTAATAAATGAAGATCAATCGGGGTTTCGTAAAAACTATTCCTGCCACACTGCTCTAACTCAGCTTACTGAAAGTCTCTTACACAACATAAATAACAATAAATTTATAGGACTCCTTTTTGTTGACTTTGAAAAAGCATTTGATGTGATTGATCATTCTCTGTTATTACGCAAATTAGAAATGTACAAACTGACACCTGATATTATTCAGCTTCTAAAAAGTTTTCTGTCAAATAGGCAACAGCTTGTAACTGTTGATAATCAAACATCAGCACTACTACCTAGTAGCTATGGGGTACCACAAGGCTCAGTATTGGGACCTCTCTTGTTTTCAATCTTTGTAAATGACTTACCCTGTTTTATTCAATGTAGCTGTGAAATGTTTGCTGATGATACCACTCTACTTTGTAGTGATTCAGACCCTTGTAGCTTATCTCGCAAACTTCAATTAAGCATTGACAAATTGATTACTTGGACTCAGTTAAACCATATGTCCTTAAATGCACAAAAAACAAAGTGCATGTATGTATCAGCAAGACAGAAAAGACAAAAAATGAGAGATAAGTTCCCACCTCTGTTACTTGATAGCAGAATAATTGAAGAAGTTGACTCTCATAAACTTTTAGGTGTCACCATTGACAAAAATATGACTTGGACTGATCACATTATGTCACTAGGAAAGCGCACTGCTCACAGGTTACGTCAATTATCGAAAATCAAACACTTTTTGAATCATCACTCTCGAAAACTGTTTTTTTGTTGTCATATTCTACCTATTATTGACTATGCATCAACTATATGGGATACCTGTAGTGAAACGAACTTGAAATTCATTCATCGTTTATATAAAAGAGCAGTAAAACTTGTCCTGTTAAAATCAAGTACCCTGACAGTTGAGGATTATAAGAAAATAAACGTCCTGACTTTTCGAAACAGACTTTTCTTCAATAAAGCCATGTTTATGCAAAAAGTTGTTAACCAAACTGCACCTCCCAAGATTACCAATACTTTCAAAATCAATCAACACAGACACAACCATTTGCTGACATTTCCAAGACCCAGAAATAATCTATATAAATCAAGCCTACTATATTCAGGTAGCGACCTATGGAATAAGCTACCAAAAAATTTGAAATGTATCAAAAACAAAGATAATTTTAAAGCACATCTAAAAAAATATTTCATAGATAAGTGTATAGAACAAGACTTGTAAACGTGTACATTTGCTTGTGATATAACATCACTCTTTACAGTTTCATTCCAACGTACTTGTATTGTGGCTTGTGTTACAACTGAATTAAAAATGTTACATGTAGCATGTGTGCGAGGGACAGATAGATGAATGTATCACTGATAGTCATTTTTATCATTATAAATATGGTATGACCACAGTTTATATGGTCATTTATATTCATCTTGATGTTACTTTTAAGGGATAACAATTTGCTGATGACTTGATAAGATATTAGACCTTGATGGTTGATTTTGCTATGTGTGTGTGTGTGTGTGTGTGTGTGTGTGTGTGTGTGTGTGTGTGTGTGTGTGGGTGTGTGTGTGAGTGAGTGAGTTGGCGTGTGGTTATTGTTGTTGTTGATACTGATGGTGTTTGGTTGGGCTTTAACATTTTATAGGGGGGGGGGGTTGCCTGATTTTATCTGTTTCATTTCTCTTTGGTTTGGATGTTTGTTCTGGTGTGTGTGTGGTGTGGTGTGGTGTGGTGTGTGTGTGTGTGTGTGTGTGTGTGTGTGTGTGTGTGTGTGTGTGTGTGTTGATACAGTACATGAGATATTTAGTTATAGGAAATGTTGATTTTTTTTTTTTTTTTTTTTTTTTTTTTTTTTTTTGTATATATGTGCTTTTTGTGGGATTATTTCTTGTTTTTTTGTTTGTTTGTTTGTTTGTTTGTGTTATATATATATATATATTTTTTTTTATTATTTTATTTTATTTATTTATTATTATTTTTTTTAATTATTGATTGATTTTTTTTTTAATTATACAATTGATAAGCTGGTGCTCAAGTTAGCTGCGATTTTTTTTAATATTATATATATATATATATATATATATATATATATATATATATTATATATATATATATATATATATATATATATATGTATATATATATATATATATATATTTTTTTTTTTTTTTTTTTTTTTTTTTTTTTTTTATGTACCTGAATGCACTTATTTGATAGAACGCTGACATGTTTTAGTGTAAATCTATAAACACAAGTGCTTGGGAGTGAAGGACTGAGAAAAAGGAAGGAAATTAATGTGATTGTTTTTCCTTTCTGCTTCGAATCCATTGCTTTGTAATGTATTGTTTTTCTTTGTATGCACCGTACTTGTTTTGGAGGAGGGAATTGATATAGGTTTGTATGTGTGTGTGTAAAACGATTTTTAAGGAATCATGCATTATTTTCCTTGTGTGCGTGTGGTATATATATATATATATATATATATATATATATATATTATATATATATATATATATATATATATATATGTGTGTGTGTGGTGTGTGTGTGTGTGTGTGTGTGTGTGTGTGTGTGTGTGTGTGTGTGTGTATGTAGTTTCTTCTTTTGGTGTGAATATTTTTCAAGTTCATTTTTAATCTTTTCATTTGTACCACATATCTTCTTTAAGTTTTTCCTTGTTCAAATATGACTTTCTCTATTTTTTTCTCCTTTTTAAAATTTTTTAAAATTTTTTATTTTATTTTATTTTTTAGATGGATGGCTTGATGAAAAAAAGCAATTGTACTGCTTACTCAATGTACCATCTGGAAATAAAAGTTTGACTTTGACTTTGACTTTGACTTTGACACACACACACACACATAGGGAGAGAGGAGTGGGGAGGGAGAGGGCAGATAGTTTGAGAGGGGGGAAGTGTGGTTTGTTATGAGAGAGAGAGAGAGAGAGAGAGAGAGAGAGAGAGAGAAGAGAGAGAGAGAGAGAGAGAGAGAGAGAGAGAGAGAGAGAGAGCTTTATTTTCCAATGGTTTACAGATAAGCATTGCATAAATTATTTTCCTCCGGCCCTTGCCCTGATTAGGGACTATCAGGAAATCAAGAAGGAATGCCTTCGCAAAAAGCACAACTACAAAACAACAATCTGATAATCATTAAGATAAAGGAACAAGTGGTAAGTAAACGAACAGGTCTCTGCAGGTACACGTTCTCTCCTTCTGTTAAAAAAAAAGAAAAGAAAAAGAAAGAAAGAAAAGAAAAGAAACGCACACATTTCCTGATAAAAAATAAAACTAAATTGTCAACAGCCTGAAGACAGTTGCCGGCTACACACTCATTTATATGGCCTGCTGTCTCTTGGAGAGATTTACATGCAAGGTGTGGGAGATATATACTTACAAAGCCTCTTTCACTCCCTTTTCATTTGTATTGGGATGAGGGTAGCAATAATCTATTTGCCGAACAGAGAACATCTACAACCAACTTTTTTTTTTTCAAAACCATGGTTAGGAAAAAATATTTAAAATACAATTTACCTTTTGTTTATCTTATTTTGCCTATAATTCATTGATCCATGTTGCGCTAATGCGCGACGCCTATAATTCCCTCCCCTGACCATGAAAAACACTGTTCCCTTCTTTAAAACTACTAAAATTCATAAAGGATTGTCGCCCCATGCTTTGAATTGCCTCCCTTAGCAAGAACGCTGTTGTCTTCTTTGTTCTTACTAAAATTCATAAAGGACCGCCGTTTCAGGGGAGTTAATTAAGGACACCCACAAAATAACTTGCCCCACGAAGAATTCTTTCGTGTCTAGTTTTGAATACATGACATCATTTTACATCCCTAAAATACCATTCTGACAGTAGATATCCCAAGATCGTTATTTTGCTCGACTTCAGAAGACATTTTGTTTCAAACTCAAAGAAATCATGCAAATACAGCCGACATCATAGAGTAGGAATATTTGACGCGTTATTTCCCTTTAACTGTACAGCGACCTCTGTCGAACTTGCTCCATGCAGAAAACAAAACAGTAGCCTAAAAGTGGGGGGGGGGGGGGGGGGGGGGGGGGGGGGGGGGGGTAGAGGAGGAGGGGTCCTATAATTTTTTTCTGGTGAGAGAATGAGTGAATAATGATTGAATGAGTGAAAAACTTTATTTTTAATTGTTACAGAGTAAGTATGTACATTTTTTTTTTCCATCTGCCCTTGCCCTGAATAGGGAATAAATTGTGTATTTTTTAAAAAGTGTTCAAAGGTAATAGCAACCCCCTACCCTACACACCACAACCACCAACACAGAGAGAGAGAGAGAGAGAGAGAGAGAGAGAGAGAGAGAGAGAGAGAGAGAGAGAGGAGAGAGAGAGAGAGAGGAGAGAGAGAGAGAGATGCTATACACATCTTTATATCTTGGGTCAGGCTAGAATTCTGAGGTTTACCCCTGGTGAAATTTTGCGTATGTGGCTATCTTTACCCATTTTATTTATTTATTTATTCTTTTATATCGAGGATAATGGAATAAGCACTCATGTGACACAGAGAGAGAGAGAGAGAGAGGAGAGAGAGAGAGAGAGAGAGAGAGAGAGAGAGAGAGAGAGAGAGAGAGAGAGAGAGAGAGAGACAGGTGATGGTTTGAATGCTGGTGTGTCACCATGTAGTAAAAGACATTAAACAAAACAAAACAAACACACAGACACACATACACTTCATAACTGTATACACACGGGGACTTGACGTAAAAAAGAGAGAGAGAGGAGAGAGAGAGAGAGAGAGAGAGAGAGAGAGAGAGAGAGAGAGAGAGAGAGAGAGAGAGAGAGAGAGTGTGTGTGTGTGTGTGTTTATTCCATTATCCTCGAAATAAAAGAATGAATGAATGAAACTCCAGCTCTGTCGTCTCCCATTGCCTCACTAGAAGCGTGTGGAGCATTTAAAGGGAAGCCACTTGTCTAATACTCTTTAATTTGAAGTATTTGACACGTTATTTCCCTTTAACTGTGCTGCGATTTCTGTCAACTTGCTCCATACAGAAAACAAAACAGTAAAAGGGGGGGGGGGGTTGAAAGGAGGAGGGGTCAGGGATAGTTAGTAGTTATGTCCACATCTGGTGAGAATTATAATAACCACAGTATTCTTCGGCTTTTTTTATCTTAAAAGTTCTGAGGGAAAAGTGAAGAGGGTGAATAGTAGATAACTGGTTACTGCTGATTTTTCATTTTAGCTCTGTAGCCAATCTAACTGTAATGTAAATTAATTTTAGCAGCATATATATATATATATATATATATATATATATATATTATATATATATATATATATATATATATATATATATATATATATATTAGCAGTGTAACTGTAGCATGGTGTTATGAATGTGTTTATTTTAGCAATGTAACTGTAGCATACTTTTACTTATGTATCTATTTTATTGGAGCCCTGTAACTGTAGCTTAGTGTTATGGGTGTAGGCCTATCTATTCTGGTGTAAGGGCAGCGTGGCATTATGGGTTTATTTATATCTCTTCAGTGTAACTATAGTATGGGTGTATCTTTTCTAGCAGTATAACTTCGGTATTGTGTTATGGGTGTGCTTATTTTGGCAGAGTAAATATAGCCTAGATTCAAGGTTTTCATAGTGTACTTTTATGGGTTTACTTTAGCAGGACAAGTGTAGGGGAGTTTTATGGGTTTATTTTAGCAGTGCAAGTGTAGTGTGCTTTTAATTTTTATGGGTGTATTTTAGCAGTGCAAGTGTTGTGAATTTTTATGGGCTTATTTTAACAATGAAAGTGTAGTGTACTTTTATGTTATTTTAGCAGTGAAAGTGTAGTGTACTTTTATGTTATTTTACTAGTGCAAATGTAGTGTACTTTTATGTTATTTTAGCAGTGCATGTGTAGTGCAGCATTATGGTTCATTTTAACAGTACAAGTGTAGTATAGTATTATGTAGCATTTTAGTAGTGCAAGTGTAGTATTTTTTTATGGAGTACTCTAGCAGTGCAAGTGTAGTATAGTGTTATGGAGTATTTTAGCAGTGCAAGTACAGTATAATTTCATGGGTTTATTTCAGCTGTGAAAGTGCAGTATAGTTGGAAGGGTTTATATAAGCAATGCAAGTGCAGTATAGTTTTATGGGTTTATTTTAGTAGAGTGCAGTACAGTTTTATGGATTTATTTTAGTAGAGTGCAGTATAGTTTTATGGAGTATTTTAACAGGGCAAGTGTAGTGTAATTTTTAGATTTGTCCTAACCATGCAAGTGTAGTGTAGTATGTAGTGTATAAAAGAATAAATAAATAGTATTATGGTTTATTTAAGCAATGAAATTGTGGTTTAGATTCAGGGAGTTTAGCAGTATGAAGTTTTCTGGATTCATTTAAGCAGTGTTAGTGTAGCATACTCTTCAGGATTTGTGTTTGCAGTGTAAATGTAGTGCAGTTTGTATGGATTCGTGTTAGCAGTGTATGTGTAGTGCAGTTATTAGTCATGTGCAGTGTTTATAGCAGTGCAAGTATATTGCAGTTTTAAATGTTTATTTTCTCATCTTCAGATGTGTAGGTGTAGCCCACTTTGATGTGGGGTTAACAGTATAAGTGTAGTGCAGTGTCAGAGGTTTACATAAGTTGTGCAAGTGTGTAGTGCAGTTAAATATGGCTCATTTTTAGCAGTGTAGATCTAGTGCTGTTTTATGGGGTTTTGTTAATTTTAAGCAGTGCAAGTGTAGTGCATTTTTATCAGTGTGAGTGAAGTACATTTTTTATTTTTAGCAGTGCAAAAGTAGTACAGTTTATTTTCAGCAGTGTAGGTGTAGTGCAGTTTTATTAGATTTTTACTTTTAATGTAGGTGTTACCTTAACCTTAATTCTCTCCGTGCCAGTAGGCACATAAGGCTTGGACATCATTTCTCCACTGGTTTCGATCTGTAGCTGCGCTGCGTGCTGCGCTCCAAGAGCTCCATCCAGCAGCATTCCGCTCCACCTCCACCATTCTTCGCCAGGTTGTCTTTGGGCGGCCTCTTTCCTTCTTCCCTCTGGTGTCCATCCGAGGGCCACAGCACAGTCATTCTTCTGATCTTTTCTTAGGACATGTCCAATCCAATTCCATCTCTTTCTTCTTATTTCTGTACTTATCTTCCCTGCCCCTGCCATCTGAAGGGTTGCCTTGTTGGAGATGTGCTGTTGCCATCTAATCTTAAGAATCTTACGGAGGCATTTGGTTTGGAAGGTGTCCAGTTTTTCTTCTTCTCCTTTTGTGAGCTTCCAGGTTTCACATCCATACAGAAGTACTGAGAGTACCAAGCTCTTGAAGAGGGAGGTTTTGGTTTTGCTGCCGATGTCTCCAGCTTTCCAGATGTTAGACAGGCGTTTGAACTGGGTGTTCGCCAAGGCTATCCTTCTTTTGACATCTGCTGTTCCTCCTCCATCCTTTGTCACGTTGGCCCCTAGATAGGTGAAGCTGTCCACCTCTTCGACATCGTTCCCCCTGACTTTCAGCTTCTCCTTGCTCTTGCTGTTGGCTTTTATCGCTTTGCATTTCTTGTCGTTCATCCTCAGGCCTACTTTAGCAGCATTGTCCTCGAGCTTGGCTGTTTTCTGCTGTAGATGGTTCATGGCCGATGATAAAAGGGCTAGGTCATCTGCAAAGTCGAGGTCTTCTAGCATTGTAGTGAAATTCCACCTGATCCCTGTTCTTTCGCCCTCTGTCGTCTTCTTCATGACCCAGTCAATCACCAACAGGAAAAGGAATCCAGACATGCAGCACCCCTGTTTCACTCCAGTAATCACCGGAAACCAGTCTGTTGTTTCATTTTCATCTATGACAGCGCACTGAAAGTCCTCATAAAGGGACTTAACCATCCTGATCAATTTCCCAGGGATTCCATACTGGCGCATGATGATCCAAAGACTGTTTCTGTGTATGGAGTCGAAGGCCTTTTCAAAATCTACAAAGTGGATGTACATTGTTGCATTCCATTCGTTGACTTGTTCTAAGATGTTCCTGATGATGAATATCTGTTTCTGTGGTTCTTCTCCCTTTCCTAAAGCCGGCTTGTTCCTTTCTTAGTGATGGATCCACTCCTGCTTGTATCCTGCTGACCAGGATCCTGCTCAGCACCTTGCTGGCCAGTGGCAGTAGTGTGACTCCTCTCCAGTTTCCACAGTCTTGGAGATTGCCTTTCTTTGGTATCTTGCAGATGAGTCCTTTTGTCCATTGCGTGGGAACAGTTTCTTTCTCCCATATGAGGTCAAATATTCTTTTCAGTTCTTTGCTGGTATTCTCTGGGTCCGCTTTCAGCATCTCTGCTGTAACTTGGTCTATTCCCGGTGCTTTTCCATTGTTGAGGGTGCATAGTGCATTTCTTATCTCTTGCAGTGTAGGGGTTTCTATTGAAATGTCTAGTTCTTCTCTCTCCTCGTCATCTTCTTGTGGTGGGTCATCTGGTGTATCCCTGTTGAGTACCTCCTGAAAGTGTTCCTTCCACCTTTCTAGTCTGGCCTCCTTACTCTTCAGCAGGTCTCC
>CM060335.1:38667859-38672859 GCA_030674155.1 Stramonita haemastoma | reverse complement strand
GCTTTAAAGGATAATTTTGTAAAGTCGTGGTCAGAAGAGCTGCGAAGAAAAAATAAATGCCTATTTTATCCCAATTACAAAAAAATGTTTTAAGAGGGAAATCTATCTATCTATCTATCTATCTATCTATCTATCTATCTATCTATCTTATCTATCTATCTATCTATCTATCTATCTATCGATCTATCGATCTATCGATCTATCTATCTATCTATCTATCTATCTATCTATCTATCTATCTATCTACCTATCTATCTACCTATCTATCTATCTACCTACTTACCTATCTACTTACCTACCTACCTACCTACCTACCTACCTACCTACCTACCTACCTACCTACCTACCTACCCACCTACCTACCTACCTACCTACCTACCTACCTACCTACCTACCTACCTACCTACCTACCTACCTACCTACCTACCTACCTATCTATCTATCTACCTATCTATCTATCTATCTATCTATCTATCTATCTATCTATCTATCTATCTATCTATCTATCTATCTATCTATCTATCTATCTATCTATCTATCTATCTATCTATCCCTTAGTCTGGCGACTGTGGGGGCACACCTGAAGACTTGACAACCAGTTCCCCCGTTCCTTCCCACTGAGCCCACAGCAAACTCACTCTGGGTTGGAGCCAGCTGGAGCCTCAAAGGTCCTCTTGACTCTTATGTGTATCCATCCAATTTGTGAACTTCCAGCTTGTAGCCAAGCACACAGAAGCTGGTTCCTTTCACTTCTGTCTCTGTCTGTCTGACTGTCTGTCTGTCTGTTTGCATGTCTCTCTGTCTGTCTGTCTCTATGTCTGTCTACCTGTGTGTTTGCATGTCTGTCTGTCTGTCTACCTGTCTGTCTATATGTCTGTCTGTTTGTTTGTCTGCCTGTCTGCCTGTCTGTCTATCTGTCTGTCTGTCTGTCAATCTGTCTGGCTATCTATCTATCTATCTATCTATCTATCTATCTATCTATCTATCTATCTATCTATCTATCTATCTATCTATCTATCTATCTATCTATCTATCTATCTATCTATCTATCTATCTATCTATCTATCTATCTATCTATCTGTCTGTCTGTCTGTCTGTCTGTCTGTCTGTCTATTTGTCTTGCTACCAGTCTGTCTATTTATCCGTCTATCTGTCTACCAGTCTGTCTGTCGATCAGTCTATCCTTCTGTCTATCTATCCGTCTACCTGTCTGTTTACCTGTCTGTCTGTCTACCTGTCTCTGTATCCACCTATCTGTCCGTCCGTCCGTTTATCTGTCTATCTGTCTTAGCCTGTCTCCGGACTTTCTCCCCCCTCCCCCCCCCCCCCCCCTTAAATTCGCCAACATTAACTGTAGCCGGGAGGCCAGGGAACAGGAAACACTGGTATCACACACAGCCTGTCTGCTGCCTCACTGACTAGCTGCCTGTCTGCCTGTCTGTCTGTCTGATTCCAGGGAGCGGGGACAGATAGAGCCGAGCCATCATCTAATTAGTCTCTGAGAGGTCTGCTGCCTTCATCTTGCCACAGGCCAGGTGACTGGCAGATTCCTCCTGCCTTGGTCTTTTATGAGGTCTGCGGGGTCAGGTGACCTGTCAACAGCATGAGTGCCTATGATTATGATTATAGACTTTTTTTGTTATTACACCTAAGGATTTTTTTTTTTTTAGCTTGCTTGGGGATTTATTTTATTTGTTTATTTGTTTCATTTATTTATTTTATTGATTTTATTCATTGTTTTATATCGAGGATGATGGAATAAGCACTCATGTGCTTTAATTTTTTTATTTCTTTTACATCCAGTCCCTGTGTGTATGGAGTTTTGTAAGTCTTGTCATCTGTTTCCAACGGCACGTAATGGTCTACGCTTACGAAAAGCGGAACAGGATTTAACGTGTGCGCAAGATGTTCAGCGGGATATTATCATATGTCGGTTTGCCGCAAGAAATAAATGTGTTGTGCATGGGATATGAGAAGTGTCTTAAGATGGTAAATAAATCATATTTTTTAAGTTTTAAAACTGATTTTAAGGATGAGAGAATTTTGTATCGTTGCTTTTAATTCTTGCGCTTCTCATTAAGTTTTTTTTTTTTTTAAATAATGATTTTGTTTCATGCTATATGCTTCGGAATTTATTGTTTAATTTAAGCGGCAGGTACAGTCCTAGAGGTGTCTTAAGATAAGCCTGTAGAATTTCATACATGTCTCTTTGGCGTATAAAATGCAGTTCAGTGCAGCAAAACCCCCCAGTTGATGACAAATAGGACCAATGGCCTCAGCACTGACATATCAATAGATGACAGGAAAATTGAGACTGTCCACAGCGTTATGTATGTATGTATGTATGTATGTATATATATATATATAAAATAAATTCTCTCTCTCTCTCTGTTTGTGTGTGTGTGTGTGTGTGTGTGTGTGTGTGTGTGTGTGTGTGTGTGTGTGTGTGTGTGTGTGTGTGTGTGTGTGTGTGTGTGTGTGTGTGTGTGTGGTGGTGTTCTGAGTGCGTTCGCACACGGAGCCTCGGTTCATAGTCTCATCCGAAAAACTTTTTGGGGAAGTGGAGTCATTACTGATGTTAACTCCAGAGGAAAAATCCCCTCGAACGGGAATCGAACCCGGGTCGTCAAATTGCCAGCGCAATGTTCTGACCACTGGGCTATCCCGTCCCCGTACTGTACTGAGTTATGTGGAGATCTGTGGTCTAGAGGTAAAACGCCTGCCTAAAAAGCGAAAAGTCTGGGTCGTTAACTGTGCGGTGGTTTGATCCCCGTTTGGGCCCAAAACTCTCCCCCCCCCCATCAACGAGACCATGAGTGGTGGTCTGGGCGCTAGTCTTTCGGATGAGACGATAAATCGAGGTCAAGTATGTTACGCAAAAATTATTTCGCGCAAATATATATATATATATATCTAACGCTGTGGACGGTCTCAATTTTCCTGTCATCTATTGATATGTCAGTGCTGATGTCATTGGCACTATTTGTCATCAGCTGGGTATTTTCTGCAATGAACTGCACGTTATACGCCGAAGAGACGACATGTTTAAGACAAACCTAGGACTGTACCTGCCACTTAAATTAAACAATAAATTCCGAGGCATATAGCATGAAACAAAATCATTATTTGAAAAAAACAAACTTAATGAGAAGCGCAAGAATTAAAAGCAACGATACAAAATTCTCTCATCCTTAAAATCAGTTTTAAAAATTAAAAAAATATGATTTATTTACCATCTTAAGACACTTCTCATATCCCATGCACAACACATTTATTTCTTGCGGCAAACCGACATATGATAATATCCCGCTGAACATCTTGCGCACACGTTAAATCCTGTTCCGCTTTTCGTAAGCGTAGGCCATTGCCTGCCGGTGGAAACAGATGACAAGACTTACAAAACTCCATACACACGGGGACTGGATGTAAAAAAAAAAATTAAGCACATGAGTGCTTATTCCATCATCCTCGATATAAAACAATGAATAAAATCAATAGAATAAATAAATGAAACAAATAAATAAATAAAATAAATCCAAAGCAAGCTAAAAAAAAAATCCCTAGATGTAATAACAAAAAAGTCTATAATCACAATTATAGGCACTGATGCTGTTGACAGGTCACCTGACCCCGCAGACCTCATAAAAGACCAAGGCGGAAGAAATCTGCCAGTCACCTGGCCTGTGGCAAGATGAAGGCAGCAGCAGACCTCTCAGAGACTAATTAGATGATGGCTCGGCTCTATCTGTCCCTGCTCCCTGGAATCAGACAGACAGACAGACAGACAGACAGACAGACAGACAGACAGACAGCTAGTCAGTGAGGCAGCAGACAGGCTGTGTGTGATACCAGTGTTTCCTCCCGGCTACAGTTAATGTTGGTGAGTTTAGGGAGGGGGTGGGGAAAAAGTCCGGAGACAGGCTAAGACAGATAGACAGATAGACGGACGGACGGACAGATAGGTGGACAGACAGGAAGACAGACAGATGGCTAGATAGACAGATAGATAGAGAGACTGATAGACAGACAGGCAGGCAGGCACGCAGACAGATCGATAGACCGACCGACAGACAGATAAACAGACAGATAGACCGACAGACAGACAGATAGACAGACAGACAGACAGGTAGACAGACAGACAGATAGACATACAAACAGGTATACAGATAGATAGACAGATAGACAGACAAACAGGTAGACAGATAGATAGACATACAAACAGGTAGACAGATAGACAGATAGACATACAAACAGGTAGAAAGACAGACAGATAGACATACAAACAGGTAGACAGATAGATAGACATACAAACAGGTAGAAAGACAGACAGATAGACATACAAACAGGTAGAAAGACAGACAGATAGACATACAAACAGGTAGACAGATAGATAGACATACAAACAGGTAGACAGATAGATAGACATACAAACAGGTAGACAGACAGATAGACATACAAACAGGTAGAAAGACAGACAGATAGACATACAAACAGGTAGACAGACAGATAGACATACAAACAGGTAGACAGACAGACAGACAGAAAGACATACAAACAGGTAGACAGATAGACAGACATACAAACAGGTAGACAGATAGATAGACATACAAACAGGTAGACAGACAGATAGACATACAAACAGGTAGAAAGACAGACAGATAGACATACAAACAGGTAGACAGATAGATAGACATACAAACAGGTAGAAAGACAGACAGATAGACATACAAACAGATAGACAGATAGATAGACATACAAACAGGTAGATAGATAGACATACAAACAGGTAGAAAGACAGACAGATAGACATAGAAACAGGTAGACAGATAGATAGACATACAAACAGGTAGAAAGACAGACAGATAGACATACAAACAAGTAGACAGACAGACAGACAGAAAGACATACAAACAGGTAGACAGATAGACAGACAGAAAGACATACAAACAGGTAGACAGATAGATAGACATACAAACAGGTAGACAGATAGACAGACAGAA
>CM060335.1:38657859-38662859 GCA_030674155.1 Stramonita haemastoma | reverse complement strand
CTAACAACAGCAGCAGTCTGCAGAGGAAGGGTACTACCAACAGCAGCAGCAAGAGCAGAAGAACGGTACTAAAAACAGCAGCAGCAAGAGCAGAAGAGAGGTACTAACAAACAGAGCAGTTTGCAGAAGAAGGGTACTACCAACAGCAGCAGTTTGCAGAAGAACTAAAAACAGCAGCAGTAAGAACAGAAGAAGGGTACTAACAACAGCAGCAGCAAGAACAGAAGAAGGGTACTAACAACAGCAGCAGTTTGCAGAAGAAGGGTACTAACAACAGCAGCAGTTTGCAGAGGAAGGGTACTAACAACAGCAGCAAGAGCAAAAGAAGGATACTAACAACAGCAGCAGTCTGCAGAGGAAGGGTACTAACAATAGCAGCAGTCTGCAGAGGAAGGGTACTACCAACAGCAGCAGCAAGAGCAGAAGAACGTTACTAAAAACAGCAGCAGCATGAACAGAAGAAGGGTATTAACAACAGCAGCAGTTTGCAGAAGAAGGGTACTACCAACAGCAGCAGTTTGCAGAAGAACTAAAAACAGCAGCAGTAAGAACAGAAGAAGGGTACTAACAACAGCAGCAGCAAGAACAGAAGAAGGGTACTAACAACAGCAGCAGCAAGAACAGAAGAAGGGTACTAACAACAGCAGCAGTAAGAGCAAAAGAAGGGTACTAACAACAGCAGCAGCAAGAGCAAAAGAAGGGTACTAACAACAGCAGCAGTTTGCAGAGGAAGGGTACTAACAACAGCAGCAGTTTGCAGAGGAAAGGTACTAACAACAGCAGCAGTTTGCAGAGGAAAGGTACTAACAACAGCAGCAGTTTGCAGAGGAAGGGTACTAACAACAGCAGCAGCAAGAACAGAAAAAGGGTACTAACAACAGCAGCAGCAAGAGCAAAAGAAGGGTACTAACAACAGCAGCAGGAATAGCAGAAGAAGGGTACTAACAACAGCAGCAGTTTGCAGAAGAAGGGTACTAACAACAGCAGCAGCAAGAACAGACGAAGGGTACTAACAACAGCAGCAGTTTGCAGAGGAAGGGTACTAACAACAGCAGCAGCAAGAACAGACGAAGGGTACTAACAACAGCAGCAGTTTGCAGAGGAAGGGTACTAACAACAGCAGCAGCAAGAACAGACGAAGGGTACTAACAACAGCAGCAGTTTGCAGAGGAAGGGTACTAACAACAGCAGCAGCAAGAACAGACGAAGGGTACTAACAACAGCAGCAGTCTGCAGACGAAGGGTACTATCAACAGCAGCAGTTTGAAGAAGAAGGGTACTAACAACAGCAGCAGTTTGCAGAGGAAGGGTACTAACAACAGCAGCAGCAAGAACAGACGAAGGGTACTAACAACAGCAGCAGTCTGCAGACGAAGGGTACTATCAACAGCAGCAGTTTGAAGAAGAAGGGTACTAACAACAGCAGCAGCAAGAACAGAAGAAGGGTACTAACGACAGCAGCAGTCTGCAGACGAAGGGTACTATCAACAGCAGCAGTTTGAAGAAGAAGGGTACTAACAACAGCAGCAGTCTGCAGAAGAAAGGTACTAACAACAGCAGCAGTTTGCAGAGGAAGGGTACTAACAACAGCAGCAGCAGGAACAGAAGAAGGGTACTATCAACAGCAGCAGTTTGCAGAGGAAGGGTACTAACAACAGCAGCAGCAGGAACAGAAGAAGGGTACTAACAACAGCAGCAGTCTGCAAAAGAAGGGTACTAACAACAGCAGCAGTCTGCAGAAAAAGGGTACTAACAACAGCAGCAGCAAGAACAGAAGAAGAGTACTAACAACAGCAGCAGTTTGCAAAAGAAGGGTACTAACAACAGCAGCAGTTTGCAGAAGAACGGTACTAACAACAACAGCAGTCTGCAGAAAAAGGGTACTAACAACAGCAGCAGCAAGAGCAAAAGAAGGGTACTAATAACAGCAGCAGCAGTGGATCGGTGGTCTAGGTGGTAACGCACCTTGCCTAGAAAGCAAAAAGTCCGGGTCGGAGTGTGCGGTGGTTCGTACCCCGTTTGGGTCATAAACTTTTCCCCCATCGATTAGACCATGAGTGGTGGTCTGAGCGCTAGTCTTTCGGATGAGACGATAAACCGAGGTCCCTGTGTGTTGCACATCACTATTTAGCGCACGTAAAAGAACCCACAGCAACAAGGGGTTTGACCCTGGCAAAATTCTGTAGAAAAAAGCCACTCTGATAGGGAAACAAATACAGTTGCATACAGGAAAAAAAAATTTGGGTAGGCGCTGCACTTGTGGCGACGCGCTTTCTCCCAGGGAGAGAGAGCAGCCCGAATTTCACGCAGAGAAATCTGCTGTGACATAAAAGTGGTACAAAATACAAAAAAACAAAGTTTGCAGTGGAAGGGTACTAACAACAGCAGCAGTTTGCAGGCAGAAGTGACAAAACCAGCCACAACAAAAGAAGAGCCTGTATAATATATCTCAGCAACACAAGTGACAGAAAACAGGCACAACAGAGTGAAACACAACCTTCCCCTGATGGTGATGGTGTAGGGAGAGAGAGAAAAAAGCTGGCACCACCATCATTGCTCCACACTACCCCCCCTCCCCCCACCCCACCCCCACCCCCCTCCCCCTCCCTCTCTCCCTTCCCCTTCCTCTCTTTGTCTTGATCCATTCAAGCTCAGGAAACACCTGCCTGCCTGCCTGGATATATGGGGAGTGTGCAAGCTAATGAGACTGCATGCTTTCTTTGCCCTGGAGTCTGTTTTTCATTTTGGGGGGTGGGGGGGTGGGGGGTGGGGAGGGGGTATGAAAGGTATTAGTGAGGTAGTGTAAATGTTCCAGAGGGGTCTGGTTCTGATTTAAGGGTATGTCAGTGTTTGTGTTGGAGAGTTAAAGTGTTTGGGATTTAGTGGGGTGGGGTAGTAGGGGGTGGGTGGGGGTGGGGGGATGCAAGTTGCGTCATTGTTTTGCTATGCTTAACGTTTAACGGGGTTTTGTTTGCTTTTTTTTTTTTTTTGGGTTCCGATCGACTGTCTGGGTGTGTTTGTTTTGGTTTGTTGTTGGTGTTGGTGGTGGGGGTGGTGTTGGGTTCTCTTTGATCTTCAGTGGTACAGTTTCCAGGTGCTAGCTTCTCTTCCGTTTGATTCATTTTCTTCTGTAATATAATTATTATCTGCTGCTGACCTTTCCAGTGTCTCAGCTCAGTGCATGCTGCTTATTGTATACTATGCTTTGGCTCTGTCTCTGTCTCTGTCAATGCGTCTGTCTGCCTGCCTGCCTGTCTATTTCTGTCTCTGTCTGTCTGTCTGTCTGTCTGTCTGTCTGTCTGTCTGTCTCTCTCTCTCTCTCTCTCGTTCTCTGTCTCTGTCTCTGTCTGTCTGTCTGTCTGTCTGTCTGTCCGTCTGTCTGTCTGTCTGTCTGTCTGTCTGTCTGTCTGTCTGTCTGTCTGTCTGTCTGTCTGTCTGTCTCTCTCTCTCTCTCTCTCTCTCTCTCCTCTCTCTCTCTCTCTCTCTCTCTCTCTCTCTCTCTCTTCTCTCTCTCTCCCTCCTCTCCTTCTCTCCCTCTGTCTCTCCCTCTCGTTCTGTCTCTTCCTTTTGATGTTATTCTTAAAATAATTTATGTATTCACACCCCATGCTTCTCAGTTTTTCCCTAAAAAATTGAGGACTTAGAAACATTGTTAGCTAAAGATTCTGCCTTTTGCTTCCTAAATTCTTGCCTTTTGGTCTTTCTTAGAATCCTGTACGTTTGTTCAACATTTGGAAATAGAGGACAGAGGTGCACCTGGTGGAACTCACTGTGCCCCATGAAGACAACATCAGCACAGCACACGAGCGGAAAGAAGATCGCTATGAGGCACTTGTTGAGGAATGTGAGGAGGCAGGATGGAAAGCAACATATTTCCCTGTCGAAGTTGGCTGCAGAGGTTTCATTGCGATGAGCGTCAGAAAGTGGTTGAAAACGGCTGGACATGGATCAAAGAAAGAGAACACCGTGACAAAAAAACTGCAAGAAACTGTCGAGAAAGCCAGTCACTGGATCTGGTTGAGGAGAGAGGACACCAGCTGGCACGAAGCCTGAGGTTGACAAGAAGGCTGACAGGCAACCTGACAGGGAGACCTCACATCAGTGAGGGGGCTCGGTGTGTCATAACAAGCTGTCGAGAGGAAGAGCCCGAAACAGCGACGCATTTCTCTCCGATCTCCCTGTCGGATTCCGGTTCACGGAGAAATTGCTTGTCAAGCAGCACACGCAGCTGTTTTCATCATGTACATTTGGAAATAGATGTAACTGTTAAAAAAAAGGAAAAGGCAAAGGTGTCCCATAACCTAGGCAGTCGTAGGGGAGCGAGGCATCAGAGACCTCAGCTTCTCTAAGGGCCAGCATATTGAGGGCGGCGCCCATCTCCTCTCCCTCACTGCTTTACCTTTCCCTGACCCTAAAGAGGGAAGGTACCCATTTACAGCTGGGTGGACTTGGGGAGACTGTGCTGAAGCCAAGGTGCGCAAACGGTCACTGATGCAAACATCTTTATTCCAAGTTCATCTAAAACACACTTGTGCATGTCTGACTGCCTTTTTCGCTTTTCTTCATTCTTCATGAAACCATTACGATATTCCCCCCCCCCCCCGTTTTCTTGCCTTTATGAGGTTTAGTAAGCATGCACTTACTGACTTCTATTAAGCAGTCCACAAATAATGACAAAGCACTGTCAACATTACCATTTTTAACGAAAAGAATACTTTTGGCAATCTTTTTATGTATACTCTAAACTTTTTAATACATTAATGAAGAGGGTTTTTTTTGTGCATCATCCCCGATGCCACAGAGAGAGAGAGAGAGAGAGAGAGAGAGAGAGAGAGAGAGAGAGAGAGAGAGAGAGGAGAGAGAGAGAGAGAGAGAGAGAGAGAGAGAGAGAGAGAGAGAGAGAGAGAGAGAGAGAGAGAGAGAGAGAGAGAGAGAGAGAGAGAATGAATGAATGAATGAAAGAATGAATAATCTTTATTTTGATTTTTAAATATTTTTTA
>CM060335.1:38651023-38657759 GCA_030674155.1 Stramonita haemastoma | reverse complement strand
TATGTTAAAGTAGCCAGAGCTACTATAAACATGCAAGTCAAATTTACGGGATAGCCTGGTGGTTAGAGTGATGCATTCGTGATCTGCTGACTCGGGTTCGAATCTCATTCAAGAGGCTTTTTCCTCTAAAGTTAACATCATTGCCGACTCCGCTTCCCTTCAAAAGTCCTTTGGATGAGACTATAAACCGATGTCTCTGTGTGCGAAACACGCAGGATATCTTGTTGTGTACACGTAAAACTCGTTCCGCTTTTCGGAAGAGTAGGCCATTGTGTGCCGGTGGGAGCGGATGACAAAGTATACAAAACTGCATGCACACGGGGACTGGACGTAAAATGGCACACGAGTGCTTATTCCATTATCCTCGAAATAAAAGACTAAAAGAATAAATAAAGATTGGCACGGTATTGACTTGCATAGCCACTCAAAACTGAACCATTTTGAAAAGTGAGCTGCATTAATTACTGTTTTAAAATGCAATTCAGTGCTGCTGCTGCTGCTGTTGCTGATTCTGTATCTGTTGCTGCCGCGGGAGCCAATGTTGCTATTTTGTGTTGCTGCTGTCTCTCTGTGGTTAAGCTTGGGAACGTGCAGCAGCAACTAGGTAACCAGCAGCAACAACATTGTTGCAATTGATTATTTCCAGTGTTCTTATATGGGTTTCTCCTTCTGAAGCTGAATATAATTATGACTTCTGCTGCTGTGAACTCTGTTGCTGGTAAAAAACAAAACAAAACAAACCAAAAACCTCTGTTGCTGTTGTTGTTACTTCTGTTGTTGATGTTGATATTTCTGTTGTTGATGTTGTTACTTCTGTTGCTGATGTTGATATTTCTTTTGTTGATGTTGTTACTTTTGATGCTGATGTTGATATTTCTTGTCGCTGATGTTGTTACTTCTTTTGTTGCTGATGTTGTTACTTCTTGTTGCTGGTGTTGTTACTTCTGTTGCTGCTGAGTTGTTTGTTTATTCTTTTGTTGCTGATTGTCTATTTCTTTTGTTGTTGCGTGTTGTTTTTTTCTGTTGTTTCTGCTACTGTGACTTAAATACTTGCTGCTTTTTACTGACCTTTCTATTTTTGTATTGGCTTTCTTTCTTTCTTTTTTTCATCTTTTTCATTTTTTTTAATAAACATTTTTAACAACTTCTAGAGCTACTGCTTCTGTTCAGTGTCTGCTGCAACAGATGCTGTGTTGAAGTGTTTTTTTGTTTTTTTGGTACTGATCATTGTTCACATATTATGTTGCATACTATTGGTGTTCTTATTCTTTATCTTTTTCTAGATGCTACTCAGGATGCTAGCTATAGTGTTAGCTTGCTTGTGTACGCTGCTACATGCTGCTTCTGTTGCTGCTGCTGCTGCTGCTGCTGCTGCGCTGCTGCTGCTGCTGCTGTTAAGACTGTGAGAAGAGACAGGTGAAGATTCCAGGCATAGTGTACAAGGTTGAAGGGACTGAGGGGGGCTGATGCAAGAATTATTATAGACTGGTGGCATGAAGAGAGGGTACATACGTGGCTAGAGGAGAGAGAGAGAGAGAGAGAGAGAGAGAGAGAGAGAGAGAGAGAGAGAGAGAGAGAGAGAGAGAGAGAGAGAGAGAGAGACGAGAAGAGAGAGAAGAGACAGAGAAGAGAAGAGAAGAAGACAACGAAGACGACAGAGAAGAGAGAGAGGACAGAAGAGACGAGAGAGAGAGAGAGAGAGAGAGAGAGAGAGAGAGAGAGAAGAGAGAGAGAGGAGAGAGAGAAGAGAGAGAGAGAGAGAGAGAGAGAGAAACACAACACACACACACACACACACACACACACACACACACACACACACACACACACACACACACACACACACACACACACACACACACACACACACACACACACACACACACAACAACACACAGAGTCAATCAGACAGGAAGGAGGACAGACATACCAACAGATAAGATATTCACACTTCAATATGAATAAGACTCAACGGATAATCAGCTACAGTTTCAGACCATCAAAGAAAAGAAAACAAACCAAAAAAATTCACAAAATCGATAGAAGCAACAAGCAAACCTAATTATTATGTTTTTTTAAAGACAAGGAAACCACCATAAATTAAGAATACACATACATTCAAAACCTTGGTCCATGTGTTTTTTTAACATCAAGTCCCCGTGTGTATACAGTTTTAATTTTTGTAAATCTTGTCATCTGTTCCCACTGCACACAATGGCCTACTCTTACGAAAAGGGAACAGGGTTTAACGTGTGGCAAGATGTTCTGCGTGCGTTCACACACGGGGCCTCGGTTTTTAGTCTCATCCGAAGGACTTTTTGGGGAGAGTGGAGTCAGTACTTATTTAATCCATGGGAAAATCCCCTCAACGAGAATTGAACCCGGGTCGTCAAAGTTGCGAGCGCAATGTTCTGACCACTAGGCTATCCCGTCCACCATTTATGTCATACGGACTGATAGTCTGTGTCTCGTGTGTGATCTGTGTAGGATGTATCACAGCAATGTTGCAAGTATCGTTCACACATCGTACTCACCCCCCCCCCCACACACACACAGAGGCACACAAGACAAAACAAACAAAAACGAAAGACAACCCTCCTCCCCCCCCCCGCAATCATACATAAACCATTTTGTATGAAAAAAAAGCACTGTTTAAAAAAGCAGACATTTGTCCAGTGGTTTAATGCTTAGTGATGCGCTCAGTTGACTACCAGGAGCATTGTTGCTATTCGAAATTTTAATAATATTTAATTTCAGAATCATAAAAATAAACACCCATTTTTTTATTATTTTTTTTTAACAATCAGTCCCCCCCCCCCCCCACCGTCGTAACTTCTATTGTTCTAGTGTTATGCAGTTTTGTACATTTTGTTATCCTTTCCCATCAGCACACAATGGCCTACACTTCTAGAAAAAATGGAACGGGTTTTAAAGTGTGCGTAAGTGTTCTGCTGCGTTCGCACGAAATCTGTTTATAGTGTCATCCGAACGACTCCTGGGAGGAGTGGAGTCGAGCTGATGTATGTATGCCTAGAAGAAAAAAATCCATCGTTGAAACGAGATTCGAACCCGGGTCAGCAGACCAGGCTATCCTGTCCCCCTACTTCAGGTATGGAGAGAACAGTCTGTTCACAGCCAGCTTCAAACTGTCTGTCTGTCACTCACAGCTCATCAGCTTGTCTGTCAGCCATCAGCGCTGAGGTGCGCTAACCTCTGCAGCATACAGTTGTGTTTTGTTTGTCTGTTTTTGTGTGTGTCTAGGTTTGTTTGTTTTTGTTTGTTTTGTTTGTTTGTTTCTTTCTTTCTTTCTTTTCTTTGTTTCTTTGATTCTTTCTTCTTGTTTGTTTCTTTCTTTGTTTCTTTTTTCTTCTTTTTCTTTCATTCATTCTTTCTTTTTTCTTTTTTTTTGTTTGTTTTTTTTTTCTTTCTTTTCTTTTCTTGTTCTGTCTGTCTGTCTGTCTGTCTGTCTGTCTGTCTGTTTTTCTTTGTTTCTTTCTTTGTTTGTTTGTTTGTTTGTTTCTTTCTTTCTCTCTCTCTCTCTCTCTCTCTCTCTCTCTCTCTCTCTCTCTCTCTCTCTCTCTCTCTCTCCTCTCTCTCTCTCTCTCTCTTCTGTCTGTCTGTCTGTCTGTCTGTCTGTCTGTCTGTCTGTCTGTCTGTCTGTCTGTCTGTCTGTCTTCTGTCTGGTCTGTCTTCCTTCCCCCCTTCCTTCCTTCCTTCCTTCGTTCGTTCGCTCGTTCCTTCCTTCCTTCCTTTCTTTCTTTCTTTCTTTCTTTCTTTCTTTCTTTCTTTCTTTCTTTCTTTCTTTCTTTTCTTTCTTTCTTTCTTTCTTTCTCTCTTTGTACCTACATGTCTGTCTTCCTGTGCAAATATCTGTCTGACTGTAGCTCTGTGCTTCATTTGCAGGGGAGGGAGGCAGGGGCTGGATAGTCTCTGTGTATCATGTCTTTTCTCTTTGCCCTTTCCTCTCTCTCTTCCTGCCCCCATTTCTCTCTCTGTCTCTGTGTCTGTCTGCTTGTGTCTCTGTCTGTCTTTCTGTCTGTCTCTTTATCTCTGTATCTCTTTCCATCTCTATTTCAATGTGTTCCTCTACGAATAGTCACACCTCCCCCACAACGCACACACACACATGCAGACACACACATACACACATGCAAACACACACACATACACCCCCACACACATATCTATAGATGCATCTTAATTTTGAAACTGTTGATTTATGTTAGTTAAACAATATTGGTGAAATGTTTTTTTTTTTCCCCCTAGATAGATGGCTCGATGAAAAAGCAAATAAATGCTTATTCAATTTACTCTTTGGAAATAAAAAAAATTGACTTCGACTTTGACTGATGTTGACTCTCTCTCTCTCTCTCTCTCTCTCTCTCTCTCTCTCTCTCTCTCATCTCTCTCTCCTCTCTCTCTCTCTCTCTCTCTCCTCTCTCTCTCTCTCTCTCTCTCTCTCTCTCTCTCTCTCTCTCTCACACACACACACACGGCACACAAATGCAGACAGAGATAGACACAAGGCAGCCTTCCCCCAAACACACACGCAGACATACACTCACACATCTAGCTTCCTTCTTACTCTACTCTACTCCTGACTTTATTCATGTTTTTACACTTATGCACACAGTCAGTCTTAAACTCAGCGGTCACCGTACATACCGCACACCTTTTGATACTGCTGCACCTTCTGAGATTTTGCATGATAGTGATGGTATGTTGGTGGTGGTGGTGGTTGTGATGATGGTGATGGTGGTGATGATGGTGATGATGGTGATGGTGATGATGGTGGTCCAATCCAATCGAATCCAATCCAATCAAATTTTTATTTCCAGATGGTACATTGAATAAGCATTGATTTGCTTTTTGTTTCATCAAGCCATCTATCTAAAGAAAAAAACACAGAAAACTCAATAAAAAAAAACAAAAGCAGAAAAAAACCAACCAAACAAACAAAAAAAAAAAAAAACAACCAACCAAGCAAACACCCCTCCCCATTTCACCAACATTAATTAACTAACATGATTTCAACAGCCTTAAAAATCAAATATGCCTATAGATAATACAAACAGCAACAATAACAACAAAAACAACCAAAAAAACAAAACCCCTCTCAAAATGAATGAATGAGTGGTGGTGGTGGTGGTGATGGTGGTGATGATGGCGACGACGACGACGACGGCGATGATGATGATGATGATGATGATGATGATGATGATGATGATGATGATGATGATGATGATGATGATGATGATGATGATGATGATATGTTTAAACCATCTAAGGTGAGAAAAGACAGGTGCCATGCAGTAGCTGGTGTGAATGTTTTTGCTGGAGCCGGTACAGCTGCGCAGATGCCGATGGTTATAACATGGAAATAGTGCATGGACGGAAAGGCGTAAACAGGAGAAAGAGAGAGAGAGAGAGAGAGAGAGAGAGAGAGAGAGAGAGAGAGAGGGGAGAGAGAGAGAGAGAGAGAGAGAGAGGAGAGAGAGAGAGAGAGAGAGGAGAGAGAGAGAGAGAGAGAGAGAGAGAGAAGAGAGACAGAGACAGAGACAGAGAGACAGAGACAGAGACAGAGACAGAGACAGAGACAGAGAGACAGAGAGAGACAGAGAGAGACAGAGAGAGACAGAGAGACAGAGAGATAGACAGAGAGACAGAGAGAGACAGAGAGAGAGAGAGAGAGAGAGAGAGAGAGAGAGAGAGAGAGAGAGAGAGAGAGAGAGAGAGAGAGAGAGAGAGAGAGAGAGAGAGAGAGAGAGAGAGAGAGAGAGAGAGAGAGAGAGAGAGAGAGAAGACAGACAGACAGACAGACAACAGACAAACAGACAGACAGACAGACAGAGACAGAGACAGAATTTAAACTCTAATAATCATTTTCTTGAGAGTGACTGGATAAGCTCGAGGTTGCTCTATTCTACTCCATCATAAAAAATCAAACAAATAACTCCCTTCCCCTCCCCCGAAAAAAGAAGACAAAAATAAATCGAGATCACACACAGAAAATGAAATCTGAAATTGATAGACAAATCAATGAAAACGAGAACAAAACCAATTACTCGATCATTTTAACACTTAACCACTCGAATTCACCAATTAATCATTTAGTCAATCAATGTACCAATGCGAAAGAAAGTTTCCCACTTATATATAAAAAAGAGATTACTGCATCATATTCACATATGGCACAAGATCAAAAGGACTTGCAAAAAAACAATACTGCAAGGCACTGTCCAGGAAGGAAGAAAAAAGAGGCAGACCAAGGAAGAGATGGGAGGTCATCAGCGAATGGACAGGCCTAGAACTCAACAAAATTTTGAGTTAGGCAGAACAGAGAGAGAATGGAGGGAACTGGTTGTCAAGTCTTCAGGGGTGCCCCCACGGTCACCAGACTAAGGGATGGATAGATAGATAGATTCACAATTCCTTTCACCAACGGAGTCAAACAATCAGCATAAACTGATGGACAAAAATAAAACCTTCCGAAATATAAAAAAACCTGTCACATTTCTGTCCATTAATAATTTGATAAATAAATGTAAGGTAAGGTAAGGTAAGATAAGGTAAGGTAAGGTAAGGTAAAGGTGTCCCATAACCTACGTGGTCGTAGGGGAGCGAGGCATCAGAAACCTCAGCTTCTCTAGGGGCCAGCATATTGAGGGCGGCGCCCATCTCCTCTCCCTCACTGCTTTACCTTCCCTGACCCTAAAGAGGGCAGGTACCCATTTAC
>CM060335.1:38641023-38646023 GCA_030674155.1 Stramonita haemastoma | reverse complement strand
TATACAATAGAAAAAACAGATTGAAAATCGGACAAATCTATGAAAAGTTATTACAAATTGAAATGATAGACTGCAAGAAATGACAAAACGAGAAATGGACAAGTTTAGCATCATAAAAAAATGGTAAGAATGAGGGCTTGGGCATTTTTGAAGCACGTTTAAAAGCAAATTGATTCAAAATTATGACCTGATATTTCATTACAAGGTAGAATAATGGCTATAGTTTTATAATCAATCAAAATCTGAAAATTGCCAACTTGACCCCCACTGCCTTTAATGGCTTCTAGCAGAAAAGTGAGTTATGTGCAAAGCGACTCATTTCGTGGTGGAGCGTCACTTAATTTATGCGGTCTGACCTGAAACAGGGATCTTGAGCAGGTAAAAGAACAGAAACGTGAAGGAGAGGTACTGTAACAGAGCCATGAGTAATAGTACTCTTGTGTTTTGCTCCAACATCAATCTTGATAGTTTAGTGAACGTGTCAGAAAGCGGTAAAACACCCACTGTTTGTAAATAAATTGTTGCCGCGTTGTAGCAAAACTGTTTGTACAAGTTGTATCAGCAGAATGATGACTTTTGTTGCTGTTTACAAGCAAGTCCAATTATAAGCCCAAGCAGGACTCGTAAATCTAAACCAAAAGTAACCACACTAACTACCGCTCCTCCCTCCTCCCCAAAGAATGACACACAGTAAGAGAAACAGTAAACAAAGTCATAAACAAGCCCCAACTCCCATCAATTCCCCTAAAACACAAAAAACGACCAAAACAATAAGCAAAGAACGAGGCACAGGCGCAAAACTTGTCAATAATGAATGATGAGAGCAAAGCATACAGGGGCTATGCCGAACCGTTCTTATGCTTTGAAAAGTTCTTTGAGACTTGTCATCATCCACGACAAGCTTTTAGCATAGCAGGAAGGGGGACAGAATAGCCTGGTGGTTAGAGTGATGCGCTCGTAGATCTGCTGACCTGGATTCGAATCTCGATCAAGAAGATTTTCCCTCTGGAGTTAACATCAGTGTCGACTCCACTCCCCCCAAAAGTCCTTCGGATGAGACTATAAACCGAGGTTTTGTGTGTGATCGCATGCAGAACATCTCGCACAGACGTTAAAACCCGTTCCACTTTTCGGAAGAGTAGGCCATTGTGTGCCGGTGGGGAAGGATGGATGACAAAAATGACAAAACTGCATAAACACAGGGACCAGATGTAAAGAAGCATACAAACTACGGTTTAAGTTTGAACAACACAGTTTTCATGTTGTTTTTACTCCAAGTGAACACAAAGACATATTTATATGAATAACAACACAAAGCACAGACTATAGCATCATCACCAATAAAATCATCTGTCGCCAACAAAAAACGAAACAAAACAAACTAAAACAGTCAGGAAACTTGAAAAAGTGGTTATCTAAAACAACCAGAAGAGGCATGTTTCATTTAGGATTTTTTCCCCTTTTCTCTGCACCCCCCCCCCCCCCCCCGCCCCCTTTTCCTCTCCCCCCCCTTTTTTTTTCTTTCCTTTGGCATGATCTGTCAATATTTAGGTTTCTTTTCGGGCAACTCATGCATTCTTTCCTCTTTCAAATTAATTATCGAATGTTTTACAGTCATTTTCTACAGTAAAAGAACCAGAACAAAGAAGCGGAACAGAAACAAAAAAAATAATCTAACATGTCCAGTGTCTTATTCAAGCCAGATTTAAAATGGAACATTAAAAAAAACTTACGAAATTGTCACAAGCTTCTATCCACAAAACGAAAGGGAAGCAACAATTTTTTTTAAATGGTGAGAGAAGCGCAGATATAGAGTGTTTCTGATAGGTTTTTGTTTGTTTTTTTAAATTGATGTTGGGTTTTTATTTTTATTTATTTTTTTACTTGTATGTTGGTGTGTGTGTGTGTGTGTTGTTGTGTGTGTGTGTGTGTGTGTGTGTGTGTGTGTGTGTGTGTGTGTGTGTGTGTGTGTTGTGTGTGTGTGTGTGTGTGTGTGTGTGTGTGTGTGTGTGTGTGTGTGGTGTGTGTGTGTGTGTGTGTGTGGTGTGTGTGTGTGTGTGTGGTAAGGGGTTGTGCATTATTGGCAGTAATGGTCATCTCGTAATTATTTGTTTACACGATAAGATTGAGACACTTTAAATTGGCCAGACAAAAGCTGTGTCATTTATTGACGTAAGGCAAATGTCAAAATCTACATTTAAAATGTTGTCAGGCTTTAAACTGGTTATTTTTGCGATAGCGTCCAGGTACAACAACCTCTTAGCACAATAGCTTAACCTTTCCTTTTAGTGAGAAAACAATCCTCTGAAGTCGGCATAATTATGGAGAAAAGAAAACTTACACAGGACATCAGTAAAGCTTGAACAACACACACACACACACACACAGACACAGACACAGACACAGACACAGACACACACACACACACACACACACACACACACACACACACGCACGCACACACACACACACACACACACACACACACACACACACACACACACGCGCGCGCGCACACACACAGACACTCACACACACACACACACAAACACACACAGAGTTTTCTTGTTCCAACAAAATTGAACAGACGGCTGTAGTTTTGTAGACCACGCAGAGCACAGAATAATATAGCATTACCATCAGTGAAAGTAGGCCCCCCGACCCCACTCCTCCAAAAACAGTCCACACAAAAGCACAAAACAACAACAAAACAATCCCAAGACAACAGCAAAAAAAAAAAAGAAGGAAAAAAACCAACACACAAAAAAATCAAACAGAACAAAACAGGAAGTTTAGAAAAATAGAAGCTTTTTTAGCATGAGGTTGCGTAATTTGTGAAAGTGTCATTATTTTCTTCATTTTATGCTAGAGAGAGAGAGAGAGAGGAGAGAGAAGAGAGAGAGAGAGAGAGAAGAGAGAGAGAGAGAGAGAGAGAAGAAGAGAGAGAGAGAGAGAGAGAGAGAGAGAGAGAGAGAAAAGAGAGAGAGAAGAGAGAGAGAGAGAAAGAGAGAGAGAGAGAAGACAGACAGACAGACAGACAGATTAGACAGACAGACAGACAGACAGAGATAGACAGAGAACAGAGACAAAAGACAGAGAGACAGAGAGAGACAAGAGACAGGGAGACAGAGAGAGAGAGAGAGAGAGAGAGAGAGAGAGAGAGAGAGAGAGAGAGAGAGAGAGAGAGAGAGAGAGAGAGAGAGAGAGAGAGAGAGAGAGAGAGAGAGAGAGAGAGAGAGAGAGAGAGGAGAGAGAGAGGAGAGAGAGAGAGAGAGAGAGAGAGAGAGAGACAGTACTCCATTCTTCCACCCCTCCTTTCCTCCCTTTCTCTTTTTCATTCCATCTTCAGCATGATCTGTCAATATTGAAGTTTCTTTTCTGCCAGGCCATTCATTCCTGCCTTTCTTCCTTTTTGCCAATTAATTATCGAATGTTGTTGTTGTGGAGCCATTGTAAGTGATAAAAAAAAATCAAGCTAAACAGAATAAACAGATTTAAACATGTCCTTGTCTTATCCAACGAAATCCAAAACGAAAATTAAAAAAAAAAATGGAGGGAAAGTTGAATCAGTTTTATTTAAAGAGGGTAATAGCATAAACAAACATGCTTTTTTTTTTTTTTTTTACAACCAGCCTTCTGGGCAAAAGAACAACAACAACAACAATACAAAGTACACACCAAACTTCATGAATGAAGAAAAAAAGAAACCCATCACATCATCCAATTGCAACTTGAACATTTTTACGTACTTTATTTTTTTTTAACAAAACAAGAGCACAAAATCACAAAATCATATTAAAAAAAGAGAAAACAGAATTGACTGGGAATAAGAGCAGAACAGAGCAGAGCATAGTAGAACAGAGTAGAGTAGAATGGAGAAGAGTAGAGTGGAATAGAGTAGAGTGGAGTAGAGTAGAGTAGGGTGGAGGAGAGGAGAAGAGAGAAGAGTAGAATATAGCAGAGTAGAGTGGAGTAGAGTAGAGTGGAGTGGAGTAGATTGGAGGACAGGAGAAGAGAGAAGAGTAGAGTAGTGGAGTAGAGTAGAGTAGAGCGGAGAAGAGGAGAAGAGAGTAGAGTAGAGCAGAGTAGAGCAGAGTGGAGTAGAGCAGTGGAGAGGAGAAGAGAGTAGAGTAGAGCAGAGCAGAGGAGAGGAGAGTAGAGTAGAGGAGAAGAGAGAGAGAGAGAGAGAGAGAGAGAGAGAGAGAGAGAGAGAGAGAGAGAGAGAGAGAGAGAGAGAGAAGAGAGAGAGAGACAGACAGACAGACAGACAGACAGACAGACAGACAGACAGACAGACAGACAGACAGACAGACAGACAGACAGAGACAGAGAGACAGAGAGACAGAGAGACAGAGACAGAGACAGAGAGAGAGAGAGAGAGAGAGAGAGAGACAGACAGACAGACAGATAGACAGACAGACAGACAGACAGACAGAGACAGAGACAGAGGGAGGAGGGGGGAGGACAGACAGACGAGGGTGCTATCAGTCATAGCTCTCGCACTCAGTGAACTCTGAATTTCCCTCTGCTGTGCAGGCAGACACTATAGGGGAAAAAATGACGTATCACGTAAGGGCGGCATACTTATCACAGAGAAAGAGACAATGCTCCTTGGATTGGAAAGAACAGGGCCTGTGCCATGTGGCGATGTGCAAACAGTCTTTTTCAAATTCATTTTTTAATTTTGTTTATACCACTTTATGTCACAGCATATTTTCTCTGCGTGAAATTCGGGCTGCTCTCCCCGGGGAGAGCGCGTCGCCACAAGTGCAGCGCCTACCCATTATTTTCCTTCTTTTTCCTGTCTGCAACTGTATTTGTTTTCCTATCAGAGTGGCTTTTTTTCTACAGAATTTTGCCAAGGACAACCCCCTTGTTGCCGTGGGTTCTTTTACGTGCGTCAAATAATGATGTGTAACACACGGGACCTCGGTTTATCGTCTCATCCGAAAGACTAGCACTCAGACCACCGCTCATGGTCTAATGGATGGGGGAAAAGT
>CM060335.1:38623377-38633377 GCA_030674155.1 Stramonita haemastoma | reverse complement strand
TCTCTGTCTCTGTCTCTGTCTACCTCCGTCTGTCTCTGTCTCTGTCTCTATCTGTCTGTCTGTAGTCTGTCTGTCTGTCTGTCTGTCTGTCTGTCTGTCTGTCTGTCTGTCTGTCTGTCTGTCTGTCTGTCTCTCTCTCTCTCTCTCTCTCTCTCTCTCTCTCTCTCTCTCTCTCTCTCTCTCTCTCTCTCTCTCTCTCTCTCCTTTTGCTCTCTCTCTCTCCCTCTCTCTCTTGATGTGCCATCATTATCTGCTATTTGACTTGTTTTCGAAGTCGCTGTGCGTGCATGCGTGAGTGTGTGTATGTGTATCTGTATATGTGTCCGTGTGTGTAGTTATCTATTTATCTGTTATTTTATTCTTTTTGTCTCTTATGATAATGTGTACTTTTTGTTTTGCTTGCAAAGAGGAGATGCACTGTGATGATGCTCAATTTCTCTTTGAGTTTGAAAACAAGACACAGGCTAAGTGACTGGCATGGTAGAGGGTTAGTTTGTGTGAGGTCAAGTCAAGTCAAACCTTTATTTCCAGATGGTATATTGAATAAGCAGTACAATTGCTTTTTTTCATCAAGCCTTCTATCTAAGAAAAAAATCGTATATATGCATATTTGAAAAAATGAGAAACCTTCAGAAGATATGTCGTACAAATGAAAAAGAAAAAAAGAGAAGAAAATACACTCACCAAAAGAAGAAACTACACACACACACACACACACACACACACACACACACACACACACACACACACACACACACACACACACACACACACACACACACACACACACACACGCGCGCACACACACATATAAATTAACACACACATTTTATATATATATATATATATATATATATATATAGTAGTGCTATCTGTTTGCAGGTGGATGGATCAGTTTGTTGTCTGTGTTAGCAGCATCAACATCAAATCCACCAGTTGGCTGTATGCTCTCTTGATTTATCTGTTACGAATTGTTGTTATTGTTGTTGTTGTTGTTGTGCGTTCCCCCGTTTAACACTCTAGGGGTTACCCAGAATTTGCACCCTGACTCATTCATCCTCTCTGGGAATCACCGTAGGATTGAAATTGCACACTGAATGAGACTTTGTGTGTATGACTGTTTTCAAGTACCTCGTAATAATTTCGGCAGGCTTACTCCTACTTCAGAGGATGCTTTCTCCTTTAAAGGAGATTGCAGGTTGTTATCTTAAGAGCTTGTTATGGCTGAAGGCAATCTCAACACAAGAATAATACAACATAACAACATTTTAGTGTAGGCCTTGGCAATTAACTGATATCAATGACTAACACAGCTTTTGGCCTGGGGCAAAGATTATGTTTAAGATATTTTTTTCACTTCTTGGAGGATGTTTATTTGATACAATCTGTCTTTTTTGTTTGTTTTTAGATTAATCTTTCTCCATAATTTTTCAAATTGTTATCTACTATTCTATTTCTTTGAGACCGTCAAAGGTAAAGGTAATGGTGTCCCATAACCTATGTGGTCGAAGGGGAGCGAGGCATCAGAGACCTCAGCTTCTCTAGAGGCCAGCACGTTGAGGGCGGCGCCCATCTCCTCCACCTCACTGCTTTACCTTTCCTGACCATAAAGAGGCAGGTACACATTTACTGCTGGGTGAATTGGGGTACTGTATTGAAGCCAAGACGCACTAACGGTCACCTATCCAGCTGGTAGCCACGCTCGATGCTTTGAGACAGTGTTATTTCTAAATCTATCTGTTTTAACTGACTGGTATATAAAATGAAAAGAGAGTGCATGAGTTTGCAAAAAATGATTCAATAGATAAGAACATGAAAAAGTAAATGAAGATATGAAATAAACGAATAAATGCATATTCATTTATTCATCTATCTCTTCATTAATTTATCTATTATTTAATATCGAGGATAACGAAATAAGCATTCACGTGCTTTTTATTTTACATCCAGTCCCCGTGTATATGTAGTTTTGTAAATCTTGTCAGCTGTTCCCACTGGCACAAAATGGCCTACTCCTACGTAAAGTGGAACAAGATTCAACGTGTGCGCAAGATGTTCTATATATATTCATATTATGTAGACATATTCATCACTTGTTAATGAAATGAATCAGCCAAATAAATAAGTGATAATATCAGTAACTTTTAGCACTATCACACTGTACTTTAAACGTACATGGGAAAGACTGACTTTGTCACGTTCTGGCATGACATTCTCAAAGAACCAGCCCCAGTATGATTATCTATGCTTATCGCCACACACGCTTCAGCAAATTGCAAACCGCATCTGGCCATGAACCGGTTGGTTTCCTCCCCTACTTTATCGCTTCCTTGTGGCCCCTCATGAGTTAAACTTCTCTCTCTCTGTCTCTGTCTCTGTCTGTCTGTCTGTCTGTCTCTATCTCTGTCTGTCTGTCTGTCTCTGTCTCTCTCTCTGTCTGTCTCTCTGTCTGTCTGTCTCTTTCTCTTCTCTGTCTCTCTTTGTCTCTCTCTCTGTGTCTTCTCTCTCTTTCTCTCTCTCTCTCTCTCTCTCTCTCTCTCTCTCTCTCTCTCTCTCTCTCTCTCTCTCTCTCTCTCTCTCTCTCTCTCTCTCTCTCTCTCTCTCTCTTCTCTCTTCTCTCTTTCTCTTCCCCATCTGTCTCTCTTTCTCTTCCCCTCTCTATCCCCCTCTCTTCTCCCTCTCCTCTTGTCCCCTCTCTTTCTCTCTCTCCTTCGGATGAGACTTTAAACCGAGGATCCTTTAAACCGAGGATCCCGAGGATCGCCCCGTGTGCGAACGCACGCAGAACATCTTGCGCACACGTAAAATCCTGTTCCGCTTTTCGTAAGAGTAGGCCATCGTGTGCCGGTGGGAACAGATGACATTTACAAAAATTTATACACACGCGGACTGGATGTAAAAAAAGCACAAGAGTGCTTATTCCATTATCTTCGATATAAAAGAATGAAAAAAAGAAGAAATCAAATCTCCTCCCCCTATCTCTCTTCCCCCATCTCTCTGCCTTCTTAAAGTGGTATAAATAAATAAATAAATAAACGAATAAAGTATCCCTATACCAACAGACTGAAGATAGCCAAATCTACTCTATGAACAGGATCCAGCCTTCCCTTACCCACAGCCTAAAGATAGCCAAATCTACTCTATGAACAGGATCCAGCCTTCCCTTACCCACAGACTGAAGATAGCCAAATCTACTTTATGAACAGGATCCAGCCTTCCCTTACCCACAGACTGAAGATAGCCAAGTCTACTCTATGAACAGGATCCAGCCTTCCCTTACCCACAGACTGAAGATAGCCAAATCTACTTTATGAACAGGATCCAGCCTTCCCTTACCCACAGACTGAAGATAGCCAAATCTACTTTATGAACAGGATCCAGCCTTCCCAATGCTCATGACTGAAGATAGCCAAATCTACTGTATAAACAGGATCCTGCCTTCCCTTACCCACAGACTAAAGATACCCACAGACTGAAGAAAGCCAAATCTACTCAATGACCAGGATCCAGCCTTCCCTTACCCACAGCCTAAAGATAGCCAAATCTACTCTATGAACAGGATCTAGCCTTCCCTTACCCGCAGACTGAAGATAGCCAAATCTACTCTATGAACAGGATCCAGCCTTCCCTTACCCGCAGACTGAAGATAGCCAAATCTACTCTATGAACAGGATCCAGCCTTCCCAGTTCTCATGACTGAAGATAGCCAAATCTACTCTATGAGCAGGATCCAGCCTTCCCTTACCCACAGACTAAAGATAGCCAAATCTACTCTATGAGCAGGATCCAGCCTTCCCTTACCCACAGACTGAAGATAGCCAAGTCTACTCTATGAACAGGATCCAGCCTTCCCTTACCCACAGACTGAAGATAGCCAAATCTACTTTATGAACAGGATCCAGCTTTCCCTTACCCACAGACTAAAGATAGCCAAATCTACTTTATGAACAGGATCCAGCTTTCCCTTACCCACAGACTGAAGATAGCCAAGTCTACTCTATGAACAGGATCCAGCTTTCCCTTACCCACAGACTAAAGATAGCCAAATCTACTGTATGAACAGGATCCAGCTTTCCCTTACCCACAGACTAAAGATAGCCAAATCTACTTTATGAACAGGATCCAGCTTTCCCTTACCCACAGACTAAAGATAGCCAAGTCTACTCTATGAACAGGATCCAGCTTTCCCTTACCCACAGACTAAAGATAGCCAAATCTACTTTATGAACAGGATCCAGCTTTCCCAGTACACATGACTGAAGATAGCCAAATCTACTTTATGAACAGGATCCAGCCTTCCCAGTACACATGACTGAAGATAGCCAAATCTACTCTATGACCAGGATCCAGCTTTCCCTTACCCACAGACTGAAGATACCCACAGACTGAAGATAGCCAAATCTACTCTATGGACAGGATCCAGCCTTCCCTTACCCACAGACTAAAGATAGCTAAATCTACTTTATGAACAGGATCCAGCCTTCCCAGTACACATGACTGAAGATAGCCAAATCTACTCTATGACCAGGATCCAGCTTTTCCTTACCCACAGACTGAAGATAGCCAAGTCTACTCTATGACCAGGATCCAGCCATCTCCACGACTTTGATGTCTGACGCTTCAATGTGGTATAGATCAACACTTGCTGTTTGTTTAGTCCTGCTGCTGCTTTACTTCTCTTATTTACCTGGTTTAGGTAAGCCTCTTTGAAACTTTTTCCTTTTTTTGTACCTGACATAGCGTAAGTTTTTAGACATATTTCCCTCTTTGCTTTTTTTTTTTTATAATCCGTTTACCTTTTATCCATTTCCATGTCTGTTCTTTTAAAAAAGAAATTTATCATTATTTTATTTTTATTTTACATATCAACTGTTACGATCTTTAAAAAAAATCTCCATAGGTTTATCTTTTACTTAGCCACGGTGTTTGAAACAGCTGGGAGAGAGAACATCTTTACCAGGATAAACAGAAATAACGCTAGACGTCCCATTTTACGCCCATACTGGTATGTTTTCTGCTCCATTTGACACTAGCCCTACAGCCAAACTGATAGCTTGGTTGAGCTGCTGAAGAGGAAGGCACTGCCAGTTCAGTCTGAGAGAGTGATGAATCAGCCTTGATGGTGTGTATGCGCGCGCGCGCGCGCGCGCGCGTGTGTGTGTGTGTGTGTGTGTGTGTGTGTGTGTGTGTGTGTGTGTGTGTGTGTGTGTGTACCCATAGGCTGGTTGCGACTCTAAAGCCTGTGTGCGAACGCACGCAGAACATCTTGCGCACACGTTAAATCCTGTTCCCACTTTTTGAAAGTGTA
Organism: Stramonita haemastoma; assembly: GCA_030674155.1. Taxonomy (NCBI): domain Eukaryota; kingdom Metazoa; phylum Mollusca; class Gastropoda; order Neogastropoda; family Muricidae; genus Stramonita; species Stramonita haemastoma. The sequence continues at coordinate 38,628,069 of CM060335.1, read as the reverse complement.
GGCTATTGTGCACATGTGGGAACAGATGAGAAAACTTACAAAACTGTATACACACGGGGACTGGATGTAAAAAACACTTGAGAGCTTATTCCCTTATCCTCGATATAAAATAATAGTATATGTAATTGGGGACGGGATAGCTCAGTGGTCAGAGCGCTCGCTTTCCCCCAGTCAAGTTAAGCAGCGTCGAGCGTGGTTAACAATTGAATGGGTGACCGTTTGTACGCCTTGGCTACAATGCAGTTCCCCTAGTTCACCAAGCTGTAAATGGGTTACCTGCCCTCTTTAGGGTCAGGGAAGGTAAAGCAGCGAGGGGGAGGAGATGGGCACCACTGCCCTCAACATGCTGGCCCCTAGAGAAGCTGAGGTCTCTGACACCTTGCTTCCTGACGACCACATAAGAAATGGGACACCTTTACCTTTGACCTTTACCTTATGTAATTATTTAGAAACAAATTACAAACTTGAATTATCAAGTATCTGGCAAAATGATAATTGTTTACCGAATAATTATGTTTGTCAATGGGATTCCTCTATAGTTTTCAAGCTTTAGGGGCTATCCACCTTTGTGAATAGAAATATTGATGCCCTCTGTCCATGCATGTGGATACAACCCTGTATCAAGAACAATAGTTAAAAAAGTAACTCCAGTACACCTAGTACATCTGGGGCGATAGATTTAATTATTTCATTTAGTATGCCATCCTTGCTTGGAGATTTTTAGTTTTCTAACATTTTCATTGTTTCCAGTAAAATGTCTGTCTAAATGCAGACTTTGGTAAATTGTTAGTAGTCCATACATGTTTTGTACTTGATCTTTTTCTTTTTTTTGACTGGCTGAAGGTTCTTTTCCTATAAGCTTTTAAAAAAAAAAAAAAAGAAATGTTGCATTCATTTTATGTTACTGGGGAAATTCTTTCTTTTACGTTTTTTTCTATTCCTAAAATGACATTAGAGATTAAAGTCATAAAGGTTGGTTGATCTGTCTTTTATAACAGACTATCTTGAAAAGGAGAAGAAGAAGAAGAAGAAGAAGAAGAAGAAGAAGAAGAAGAAGAAGAAGAAGAAGAAGAAGAAGAAGAAGAAGAAGAAGAAGAATTTTTAAAAGGGAAAACATCTTTGCTGCAAGGTGAAGAAAGACACACTTCATTGGATCTGCATCTTGACGTTGTCATGGTGACACTTCCGCCACCTCTTAGAGAGGATAATGGACATCCGGTGTGACTGGTGATAGACATGGCTGCCCCCAGCGCACGAAATGAAGCATCTCTTTTTACCTTTTTACACCAACAAAGTGGCTTTTTGTGCCTGTTTGATATTGTGGTGAAAATGGACGAAAATAGCAAAAAAAACCCCTCAACCAAAAACGGTTAATGGAGTTATTGTCAGCTGTCTTTCTTTCAATCCTGCCCTTCCTCTGTCTACCTGTGCTCCCTGTGTGTGTGTGTGTGTGTGTGTGTGTGTGTGTGTGTGTGTGTGTGTGTGCGTGTATGTTTGTGTGTGTGTGTGTGTGTGTGTGTGTCTGTGTGTCTGTATGTGTCTGTATGTGTCTGTATGTGTCTGTGTGTGTATGTCTGTCTCTCTGTGTTTGTCTCTCTTCTTTTTGTTCTCTGTCAAACGCTCAAAAATCACCTATCAGTTTTTGCCATATGAACGAAAATGCTTTGTGCTGCCTTTAAGCACCTGACAAGTAAAGCCCAGCACAGTAAATTGACTTCCGAGTGGGAAAAAAATCTTATCTGGTAAAAAAAAGGCAAGAGAATGGACCAGGAATGAAGAAAGTAAACAGAGAGTAGGTGACAAGGGAAAAAAAGCGAACAAGACAAGAAACAAAATGAAGGATAGAAAAGAGAGCTCCTAGCAAATATTGTCCAGAAGATAGAATACTGTGTATACAAACAGGCCCCTAACATCCCCTCTCTGTCTTCCTCTGTCTCTCTTCCCTTACCCATCTCTCTCCATGCTCTCTCTCTCTCTCTGTCTGTTTCTGTCTCTCCACGTCTTTCTGTCTCTCCTTGCTGGAAAACACTTAACTACTACAACAACAACAGTGGCAGCAACGGCAGCAGCAACAACAACAGCACGAACAACTTTAATTCTAATTTCTATATTATCAACAGAAGCTAAGGAATAGTAAAACCAAACGAAAACAAGCAGGAAAAGAGAGACACTGATGCACACCCAAGGACGAAAAAGAAAAGTGAAAAATAAAAACAGAGAAAAACGCTAGTACACATTTTGGGAAATCAAGGAAAAAAACCCAGGAAAAGGCAAAGACAGACAACATCCAGAACAAGGAGTGACGTGGAAATGGTTAGACAGACACACAAGCAAATAGACGGACACAAATACAAAATGTTTTGTTTGTATCTAACTCTCAAACAAAGACTCATACAGAAACATGTACATTTACCAAAGTTGCTGTTACAACAGGTGAAAATTTCTCCCCAGGAATCAATCAAGTTTGTCAGAGCGCTAACTCAAAATTAATAATGATGTTGTTTGTGTAACATTTCGACCAGTTTTACCAAACAAAAACAATGTTTAGCTCCAAATAATTATCATACTTCATTGAAAGTAATGAAATAATGAATTTGATAATTATGTGACATGTCTTTAACCTCTTGAATGCAGTCTTTACAATCTCCCAAACTTCGTAACACTCGGTTGCTTGACGAGCTTAGCCTGTGCACAGTCTAAAGAAAGATGCTCTCGTGACTGTAACCTGTTCAGATTGCTTCTGTGTTTTCAATCTATGTGAGGTACTTGGGATTCTGAGATCTAGGCTTTCATCTTTCAATGTACCTACTTTAGAATAAGAGATGGCTTTGCTGTAGCGCTTTTACCTCTCCGTTTGATGCTATCCCACTTACAAGTAGCTGTGGTATTTCTGTCTTCTGCTCTTTTTACGCACAGACCATAATGTCATGCTTCTGTGTGGGCAAGTTTTTTCTTGTAGAATCAGCTTTGATGTACGTGTAAGCTTGTGTAGCTGTCTCTGAACCACTAAGAGAGTCAGAGAGACTGAGAAAGAAATTTGAAAGCTTCTTTCCGCGTGTTTGTGTGTTCGTTCTTGTGTCCCTTTTCCTCTGACTTCTCATCTTATTTCTGTCTCTCTTTCCATCTGACTTCTTGTCTTGTTTCTGTCTCTCTTTCCATCTGACTTCTTGTCTTGTTTCTGTCTCTCTTTCCATCTGACTTCTTGTTTTGTTTCTGTCTCTCTTTCCATCTGACTTCTTGCCTTGTTTCTGTCTCTCTTTCCATCTGACTTCTTGTCTTGTTTCTGTCTCTCTTTCCATCTGACTTCTTGTTTTGTTTCTGTCTCTCTTTCCATCTGACTTCTGTCTTGTTTCTGTCTCTCTTTCCATCTGACTTCTTGCCTTGTTTCTGTCTCTCTTTCCATCTGACTTCTTGTCTTGTTTCTGTATCTCTTTCCATCTGACTTCTTGTTTTGTTTCTGTCTCTCTTTCCATCTGACTTCTTGTCTTGTTTCTGTCTCTCTTTCCATCTGACTTCTTGTTTTGTTTCTGTCTCGCTTTCCATCTGACTTCTTGTCTTGTTTCTGTCTCGCTTTCCATCTGACTTCTTGTTTTGTTTCTGTCTCTCTTTCCATCTGACTTCTTGTTTTGTTTCTGTCTCTCTTTCCATCTGACTTCTTGTCTTGTTTCTGTCTCTCTTTCCATCTGACTTCTCGTCTTGTTTCTGTCTCTATTTCCATCTGACTTTTCGTCTTGTTTATGTCTCTCTTTCCATCTGACTTCTCGTCTTGTTTATGTCTCTATTTCCATCTGACTTCTCGTCTTGTTTATGTCTCTATTTCCATCTGACTTCTCGTCTTGGTGATGTCTTTCTTTCCGTCTGACTTCTTGTCTTGGTGTTTGTTCATGTCTGCCTTTCTATATGACTTCTTATCTTGTTCCTCTCTCTCTTTCCATCTGGCTTTTATTCCTAGTATTTGCATCTCGTTACCACACCAAAAGAAAACACCTCTCAACTAATCAACAAACAGCAAAAAATGTCCAAAGAAAAAGAAAAAAACCCTAATACTATCCATATATAAAGTAAATATTTTTAGCATACAACTTAATATTTTACTAGGCAATAATACAAGATAACAAAATTAAATTAAAAACGAGAAAAAAATGGATAGATAGGTAGATAGATAGATAGATAGAGATAGAGATAGAGATAGATAGATAGATAGATAGATAGATAGATAGATAGATAGATAGATAGATAGATAGATAGATAGATAGATCGAGAGAGAGAGAGAGAGAGAGAGAGAGAGAGAGACAGACAGACAGACAGACAGACAGACAGACAGACAGACAGACAGACAGACAGACAGAGACAGACAGACAGACAGACAGACAGACAAAGAGAGAAGAGAGAGAGAGAGAGAGAGAGAGAGAGAGAGAGAGAGAGAGAGAGAGAGAGAGAGAGAGAGAGAGAGAGAGAGAGAGACAGACAGACAGACAGACAGACAGACAGACAGACAGACAGACAGACAGACAGACAGACAGACAGACAGACAGACAGACAGACAGCCACACAGACAGGCAGAGAGAAAGAGAAAAGGGTATGGGAAGAAGAATAGAAAAAAAAAACCCAGAGACAGAGATTGAGATATAGAGAGTTACTAATAGCTTTTGTCAGCTATTTTTTCCTTTTTTACCACAATATTAAACACGC
>CM060335.1:38599129-38601629 GCA_030674155.1 Stramonita haemastoma | reverse complement strand
AAAGGGAGAGAGAGAGAGAGAGAGAGAGAGAGAGAGAGAGAGAGAGAGAGAGAGAGAGACAGACAGACAGACAGACAGACAGACAGACAGACAGACAGACAGACAGACAGACAGACAGTCAGTCAGACAGACAGACAGACAGACAGACAGACAGACATAGAGGGGGGTGACAAACAGAAAACAAAATACCATATTTCATTCCCATCATAATACTATAATCATCACTAAAACATTATACCTGAAGGGAATACAAATGATGAAACAACATTCACAAAAAATATCCATTTATGTTTTCTCCATCTATGATCCATCCTATAATCATATCAAAATTAATGTCATCATCATCATCGTCCAGGCCAGACGTGTCGGTCACCACTGTCCCCCCTTTCTGAGGGCAATCTGCTTACAGTGACTGATCACCTGGGATGTGATGGCAACCAGTGCAACTCTCTTTCCAGATCATTGTGCTGTGTCTGCTGTGAACAAAAAATGATGAGGAGGTGTGATAAAGCTGCTTTGTTGTTGGGGTTTTTTTACATTGACAGTTTTTTACATTTTTTACACCACTTAAGTCACGGCAGATTTCTCTGTGCGTGAAATTCGCGGGCTAGCTCTCCCCAGGGGAGAGAGAGAGAGAGAGAGAGAGAGAGAGAGAGAGAGAGAGAGAGAGAGAGAGAGAGAGAGACAGACAGACAGACAGACAGACAGACAGACAGACAGACAGACAGACAGACAGACAGACAGACAGACAGACAGAAAAGTCTGTCAAGTGCAGTGCCACCCATTATTTCTTTTCCTGTCTGCAGCTATATTTGTTTCCCTATCAGAGCAGCTTTTTTTCTACAGAGTTTTGCCAGGGACAACTCTCTTGTTGGCGTGGGTTCTTTTACGTGCGCTAAATAATGATGTGTAACACACAGAACCTTGGTTTATCGTCTCATCCGAAAGACTAGCACCCAGACTACCAGTCATAGTCTAGTGGATGGGAGAAAAGTTTTGGACCCAAACGGGACTTGAACCATGTACAACCGTACACTTCGACTCGGACTTTTCGCTTTCTAGACAGACGCGTTACCTCTAGATCACCGATCCACCTACTGTGTTTAAGTGTGATTTTTTAAAATAAAATTTATTGGTAATATACTGTGTCATTTTTTCTCTCTTGATTCAAACTTAGTTTCTTGCAACATTGTTCTAAATGATTTGAAGGTTGATTTCAGAAGAAATTATCTTTATTTATTGCTCAGTGTTATCGTTAAGCCTAATCAAAACTGTTTATGACATTATTCTAAATACAAACGAATAGACAGAAGTTATGAGTCATTTACAAATAGATAACATTGTATTGTCGAGATATGCATCAAGTAGATTCTATACAGGCTGGTGTGTTATTACATCAGGGGAGTTAGAGAAAATATGTTTCTCATGACTGATCGATCAAATGGGTAGGCGCTGCACTTGTGGCGACGCGCTCTCCCCGGGATGAGCAGCCCGAATTTTACACAGAGAAATCTGCTCTGACATAAAGTGGTATAAAATAAAAAGAAAGAAAGAAATGTCCGGAAAACCTGGACAAAACCCCTATCAAAATGTGGTTTTGTAAGGTTAGCATTCTGAACAAAAGCAAAGCTACCAAACAAATCAACCCAAACCAAACTTACAGACTCCATTCCAACACAATCGGGAGGGAAAAAGTCCACACAGCTTAAGGTTGACAGAGCCTACAAGGAATAAAAAATAATCGGTATGCTTACATTTACGAAGAAAGCACACATACTTCTTACTCTATCAGATTGAAGAAGATTCTAAAGCAACGCACACCAGCCTTACCTGGACTATTTGCCAAGTCTTCTGTCAACCAGTGCTCAGACTAGGCTACCAAAAAAAAAGCTTAAGAAGCAATTGAGGCCTGAGTACCCTCCCCTGCCAGCAATTGAGGCCTGAGTACCCTCCCCTGCCAACCGGATGCCACACGTGACGTGGGTGGTGACGTCAGTTCCGCTCTCTCTCTCTCTCTCCATTCCCAAGAAGACTTGAGAGACAAAACGACAGACAGGGATGAAAAAGGGTGTCATGGAGAGGCAGAGGAAAGAAGGAGAGCCTTGGGAAGAGAGGAGAGAGCAGACAGATGGCAATTAGAACAGGATGGACAGAAGAAACTGGAGGGAGTGGGGGAGACAGGAAGGATTTTATTTTAAGAAATGGGAAGAGTCTTGATAGTTGAGATCTTCCTTATCTGTGTGTCTGAGGTCTCTGTCCAACTTGTCTTGATGGGGCGGGGATGCAGTGACGAGAGGTACTTTGTGTGAGTTTTAAAATGGAGAGAGAGAGAGAGAGCAGGTGGGGGGGGGCAGAGAGAGAGGGAGGGAGAGGGAGGGAGGATGGGGGAGAGGGAGGGGGGAAGGGAGAGAGAGATATATAGTGGAGAGAGAGAGAGAGAGAGAGAGACGGACAGACAGACAGACAGAAAGAGAGAGAAAGATTTGATTTGATTTAATTT
>CM060335.1:38584129-38589129 GCA_030674155.1 Stramonita haemastoma | reverse complement strand
GACCTCAGCTTCTCTAGGGGGCAGCATGTTAAGGGCGGCGCCCATCTCCTCTCCCTCGCTGCTTTACCTTCCCTGACCCTAAAGAGGGCAGGTACCCATTTACAGCTGGGGGAACTGTGCTGTAGCCAAGGCGCGCAAACGGTCACCCATCCAACAGGTAACCACGCTCGACGCTGCTTATTCTTGGCTGGGGGAAAGCCAGCGCTCTGACCACTGAGCTATCCCGTCCCCCATGAGAAACAGAGGACTCCTTATTCCACACCAACATGGAGACGATGAAAGAGGTAAAGCACCACTCCATCTGGTTTGAGTCCCTGATGCACTTGCACAGTTCTCGGGGTAAGAGTCTGCGGTTCAAATCCTTTCACTATTAGATCTTATATGATGACATAGCCATTAGTCTTGTAGATGAGACGAAACGCCAAAATCTTGTTTGCTGCATCCATCCAGTGCACGTAAAAGAACCCAAGTCAGCAGGAGATATGACTTTGTTAAAGAAACCACTACCTTACTTTCTACATGTAGGGACTTAAGGGAAGAGCGGTGTTGTAGTTGTGAAGAGTGCTCTGAAGTTTAGATCACAGACATATGCACTGACATCACAATGCAAAACAATGCAATACAACGCAATGCAATACCTCCACCTACATCTATCCCGTAGTCTAGTTAACGTTTGGGCACCACTGACGAATTTGCAACCAGCTTCCTCCACTCCTTGCAGTTTTCAGCTTTCCGTAGCAAGTTGTTCCACTCCAGGCCAGTTCACTCTCTGGTGTCTTCCCATCGTTTGTCTGTCTACCTCTTTGTCTCCCTCCTCGTCTTGGCTAGTCCAGATGTTAGCGTGATGTGCCTGTGCCACTTTCAGTTTGTGGTTCGATGACGTTTTTAATTCTGGTTTCTCACTTCCTCGTTTGTTATGTGATATATGTATGAGACATCAAGAAATTTGGGAAAGCATCTCGACTCCACTGCCTGTATCCTTCTTTCAATGTTTGTAGTTATGGTCTACATTTCACAAGCGTACAAAAAATAATGGACACGATCAGGAAACGCATCAGTCTCATCTTGACGCTAATGGTGATGTTCTTGTCATTCCAGAGGACTTCTAGTTTGGTCATTGCAGCCGTGGTCTGGGCTATCCGAGAGAGAATTTCAGGTTTTGATACTTCATCCCATAATTATATAGACGGACGGCCTCGATTTTCTTGGTGTCTATGGTAATTTCAGTGCCGATGCCATTTGGCGCTATTTGTCATCAACTAGGTTTTCTCTGCCCTGATCTGAATGCCAAATGCTGAAAAGGCTTCATCAAGGGGATTTACCAGGTTGACCAGCTCGTGCTCTTTATCAGCTTTGCTTTCAATGTCGTCGGACAAAACGTAAGTTGTGATTGTCTTCCCTCCAATGCTGACTATTCCCTCATGATTTTAAATTGAATCGGCCATCACTCTCTCTAAGAAGATGTTGAAGAGGGTGGGAGAGAGCAGGCATCCTTGGCGTACTCCAACTGTGGCTCAAAACCAAACTCCTATGTTGCTGTCATAGTAGACTGCGCTGGTTGCCTTGTTATACTGGCACTCTCAGGTTCTGATCAGGATGGCACTGATGTTATACAGCCTCATGGTTGACCACAGAACTGTACGCCAGACTTTGTCGAACGCCTTCTTAAAGTCTACAAAGATGTTGGTAATGATCTTGATGGTGTTGCAAGTATTTCTCACAGACTATTCTAAGGTTGAAAATCTGCTCTGTTGTGCTCTATCCTGCTCTGAAACCTGCTTGTTCTTCTTTGATGATCTCTGCAGCTTGAGGCTTCGGTCTGTTTAGAAGGATTCTTACTTATCATGACTTGGCTTAGATGGCTGATGATACAGTAGTTTTGGCAATACAAAACAATACAAAGCAATATGATACAATAATAAGTACAACATAGCACAATACAAGATACTACAATGTAACTGAAGGCAATGCCTCGCCACGCCATACAAAGCTATGTTTATGCCATGGAACGCAAAAGAATACAAAGCAGCGTAGCACAGAGCGCAGCGCAATCCTATTCAATCATGTTGTGTCTTGTGTTACTGTCATTGTTATGACTTTTTTTATATAAACCAATATCATTCATGTATACATAAGTAGGCCTAGATATGCAGATTCGAGCGTGAAACACATTAAATTTTCTGGTTTGATTGTTTTCTTTTCTTTTTCATGGAGACTTATGAAGAGAGCATATACATAAGTGATAATATGCATGTACAAATCTGTTTGCAATGGATTGACTTTGAGTATGAATATGCCTGATGTAGTTTTAGTATGAAACAGATGTTGCTTTTTTTGCTTATTTGTTTGTAACGCTTTGAATTGTATGGTCTGCATCCGTTTATATTGGTTGGGATTTTACATTCCCTTTTGTATGTAGTGAAAGAACATAACTATTATGTCAATTTTTTATTCGTCTCTTTGTCATTATCTCTGTCTCAATTTCTGTCTCTAATTTCTCTCTAGCTGTGTTTGCTTGTCTGTATGTGCATGTGTCTCTCTCTTTTAATATGTGTATGTGTGTGTGTGTGTTTGTGTGTGTATCTCTGTGTGTTCATGCGTGTGCGCACTCGCGTGTGTGTATTACATTTACGCCCGCATGCATGTATGTCGAGTTCATGTTTGCAGATGTGCGCGAGCACGTGAAAAAAGAGAGAGAGAGAGAGAGAGAGAGAGAGAGAGAGAGAGAGAGAGAGAGAGAGAGAGAGAGAGAGAGAGAGAGAGAGAGAGAGAGAGAGAGAGAGAGAGAGAGGCCATATCCTTCCTGGTCTGTTACTTGGTCTGTCCTTAAGTAAATCTATCAAGACCTGTCTTGTTCAGAAATTGTCTTGGACTGTTTGCCGGGGCGTCCATTGTAAATAGCTTTCATGCAGATGTGGAGAAAAGACCTATGATGTTTCAAAGCTACAGTTTTAACCAATGTACCCATAAACTTCTGCTAATGCATGCTCACTTGAAATTCCAGCAAGTTATGCGCACGCGCGCACGTGCGCGCGCGCGCGCGTGTGTGTGTGTGTGTGTGTGTGTGTGTGTGTGTATGTGTAACTGCGCGCACACGCGTTTGTGTATGTCAGCGCGCGTGCGACCGTGAGTACGTGCGCGTGTGTGTAGTAACTGAGATCTCTTGTTTTTCAGCTTTTACATTAATTTTGGTTTTCGTTTTTTAACTAACATTTAACCATATAGGTCTATGATTCAAATAGTTTGTATCAGTTGGGGTTTGTTTGTTTTTTCGTTAGTGTTCAATACGATTTTTTTTTTAAATTGACAGATTTGTAAGAAAAATAAACAACCAGCAATTTCAGACACAAAACATCATGATCTGCCTAACTAAAGTAAGGTTTAACTTTTCATTGCTGTCAGATATACATTGTGCTTACTGACAGTATATTTCATAAGATAAAATTAAAATTAAAAATAAATAAATATACATTGTTTTCACTGACACACACTCTGCCCGAAAGACGTTTCCTGCTTTGGACATCATGGTTTATTGTGTTCATGGTTCAAGTCTAGATAACCGAAAAACTTCACCTTTGTCTTCAAATTTGGTTCACATATGGGCTTTAGTTTGTTGGGTTTTGTTTTGTTTTTTAATCTACCTGTATATGAATGACACAGTTCTGCGGTGGGAACTAATTGTAAGCTTTGTATTCATCATCGCCAAAATGAGATTTCCAATTTGTTGTGTGACCTGTGCTTTAAGTGCGGTGAGCTGAAATGAAGTAGGTTAATTGTATAATTATTATGTCCGATTTGTGATGGAGTTTTGCCATGTATAATTATCTATACCATTGCCAAGGTATATATTAAGATGTAGTATAATATTTTCTTGCGAATATTGCTCAGAAAAAAATAAGTATGTGTTACTCTGTGAGTGTGTGCCTGCGTGCATGTGTTGTGTGTGTGTGTGCGTGCGCGTGTGTGTGTGTGTGTGTGTTGGATATTGCTGTTGTTGTTGTTGTTTGTAAAAAAAAAAAGTGTCCCGAAGAACACCATGCGAGTTTCAAGTATACGATACTATGTATGTGTTTTCCTACTAAATTGCTTAAAATGTCATCATGATTGTTTTTTTCTTTTCATTGATGTTTACCTGCAGAGTGTAGAAATAAATACTGATGTGAAAACTATTCCATTTTAGTGCCGCAGGTTAGGCTATAGGAAATTTGGAATGTTTCATTTGAGTATATTTCAATTGACATTTTCATTTTTTGTGGGTGGTTTTTTTTTCTTCAAAACTGTTGCTTTCGTTTCTATTTTCTTGTGTTCAACGTCGGTTAATTAAAAAGTGTCTTCTTGAGGAAGTATATAAATATAAAGGTACGCGCCTGTTTGCCTTATGCAACCTTTTTGAGGATCTATTATAGACAAAATGTTAAAGTTTATGAAGATATGAGCCTGTTTCGTTGTAAAAGAAGAAATACACGTTCGCTGGTATCCAGCAATGATTCTCTCTCTCATACTCATCTCCCTCCACTCTCCCACTCCTCTCCTCACTCTCACTCTCTCCTCTCTCTCTCTCTCTCCTCTCTCTCTCTCTCTCTCTCTCTCTCCTCTCTCTCTCTCTCTCTCTCTGATACAATATAAAATAAAAGAAAACTCATCATTCATAAAAGTGGCATACATACCCCCTCACACAGCACGCACGCACACACACACCACACACACATACACACACTCACACTCTCTCTTCTCTCCTCACATCTCTCTACTCTCCTCTCTCTCTCTCTCACTCTCTCTCTCCTCTCTCCTCTCTCCTCTCTCCTCCTCTCTCTCTCCTCTCCTCCTCTCTCTCTCTCTCTCCTCTCTCTCTCATCCTCTCTCTCTCTCATCTCATCCTCAACACACACACACACACTCACTCACACACACATAGACACACACACAAACGCGCGCGCGCACCACACAACACACGCACACACACACATACACACTCACACACACACACACAAACGCGCGCG
>CM060335.1:38566629-38569129 GCA_030674155.1 Stramonita haemastoma | reverse complement strand
ATAAGTTTTTTTATTTATCACCTTTTATATTTCTTTCAAAGTATAGACTTTTCTCCATCATGGCCTGTCGTGATCAGTTGGTCTTTTAATTAAACATAAAATGATTTTCTAAAAAAAGAAGGAGTATACATTTCCAATAGTAACACGTCTCTTTTTTTCCAACTTGGAACTGAAATCTTAATTGGTCACGTTCTGACATTCTCTAGGAACCAATCTCAGTTCCCTCTGCTTATCGCCTGCACGCTTCAGCAAAAATGGCAAACCGCATCTCACCCTACAACGGTTATCCTTCCTTCCTTCCTTATCTGGCCTGCCTATTTATCTCCCTTTGCCTTCACGTTTCAACGTAGTACGAGTCGCGGGAATCTGTGGTGTGTGTGTGTGTGTGTGTGTGTGTGTGTGTGTGTGTGTGTGTGTGTGTGTGTGTGTGTGTGTTGTGTGTGTTGTGTGTTGTGTGTGTGTGTGTGTGTTGTGTGTGTCTGTATGTCTGTGTGTCTGTCGTGTCTGTATGTCTGTGTCTGTGTCCTGTGTGTCTGATCTCTCTTCATTCCTCTTCTGTCCTGTCCTCTCTGTCCTCTGTCCTTCTCTTCTCTTCTGTCTTCTTCTTCTGTCTGTCTCTGCTCGTCTGTCTGTCTCTGTCTGTCTGTCTGTCTGTCTGTCTGTCTGTCTGTCCTGTCTTCTTCTCTGTCTGTCTCCTGTCCTCTCTCTGTCTCTCTCTCTCTCTCTCTCTCTCTCTCTCTCTCTCTCTCTCTCTCCTCTCCTCTCTCTCTCTCTCTCTCTCTCTCTCTCTCTCTCTCTCTTTCTCTCTCTCTCAAGGTTGATGATAATGACGATGGTGACAATGAATGATGATGTGATGAGATGAGGAGAGGAGGAGGAGGAGGAGGAGGAGAGGAGGAGAGGGGGAGGAGAGGAAGGAGGAGGAGGAGGAGGAGGAGGAGGAGTTTAAACAGTTACCATGGATTCTGAGAACAGTAAGTCATTTTCAATTAAATGGTCAGGATTGCAAATTGTCACATTTTGAGTGGAGAAGTTTAGTACTGCAAAAAACAACAAATGTGCTTGTACAGTTACTTTACTGAATCCATTTCTCGTGGATTTAATTTCAGTATCAGAAAGGGAAGCAGCTTTCAAGTGGTGATGTGATGCTAGGGAGCCAGGACTAATGGAGGATTAAATCTAGTGAAGAAGTTTCAAGGAGTTCCAAATTCCCTTTCTCTCCTAAGCTACAGATTTTCAAACTACAAAGGTGCTATCTGTCTTTAGGGTCTCTAACTAAAGAGATAGCAGTTCAGATGTTGGCACTAACCAGAAAGTGTTATTACCGGTAGAAGAATGCTTGTGGTGTCATTCTGCAAAGAAATAATGAGCATTCTTCTCTAGCTCTGCCTAGTGTACTGGGCTTTTCTCATCTTTAAGTCATGTCTGCTATTCTGTTTTTTGGCCTTTTTTTTTTTGGTTTTGTTTGTTAAGATCTTGGATTCATTTGATTCTAACTTTTACCTTCTTCAGAGATTTTGTATTTTGTTTTGAGATATTCTGTCACTTTGTTTTCTTCCCTGTCTTTTCTTTCTTTATTTTCTGGTTCTGTTCTTTCTTTGTTCGCTTCTTTCTTTCTGTATTAATTTATTCTTTACTTACCCTTTCTTTGTCTTCTTGTTATTAAAGCATTCATTGATATAAGTTACTGTAGCTAAAGTTCAGCTTTTTATCAAGTTAAAAGCATCATGTTTAAAGTATATGTCTGTTTTACCGCTACATACTCTTCAAACAGATTTTCGTTTTTTGAATTTTCATAAAAACTTTGGAAAGTATTGTTAAACGAACGTTACTCACACGCACTATCCTCCTACTCTCGAAAATGTTTTCATCTCTGAATTTTGTCTTTTCCTGTGTTATACGTCCCGTTACGCCTGACTCTGTGGACTGAAAGGAGAAAAGATTCCTTAAATAGAAACAGTGGTATAATGTAATTGCATGGCCATTTTTGGTTCGTTTTCTGCACATGGGGTACTGGCCAAGCTGAGAGTGTGCTTGAATAGTCAGAGATGAGGACACCCAGATTGTGGACAATGAGGAGTCAGCGATATAGACTGAACATAGTCTGTCCCATGAGCGGAGAAACTGAGAAAAATTAATAACGTGTTAATGACGTTGCCTCAGACTAAAGACGGTCTGTTTGATGAGGAAGATAAGTGGTGACTTAACCTTAAATGACATGTTAATGACGTGTATTTACATACCGAAGACTAGTCTGTTTAATGAGGAAGAAGACTGGTACAGATCTTAATGACATGTTAATGACGTGTGCCAATGACTACAGAATGATAGTCTGTTTGGTGAGGAAGATAAAATGATAAATCATTCTTAATGAATGTTAATGACATGTACCTACATACCCAAGATAGTCTGTTTAAATGAGCAAGACAAAAAAATCTCGATAACTTTGACGACCCCCCAAAATTTTGATTTAATTTTTCATGGTTTTAAAAAAAAAAAA
>CM060335.1:38553559-38566529 GCA_030674155.1 Stramonita haemastoma | reverse complement strand
AGAGCAATAATTAATTGAAGACAAAATATAAGCCTGTAAAATTTTTCTAGGAGTAAGTTTAAGAAGGTTTTTTCTACAAAGCTGTAGACTTGTGTGGAACATTGTTCTCAATTGGTTACATGTGCTGTCCAATGAGAGGTTATTGTCTATTGTAATACCTAGGACTTTGTGATTGTCCACTTTTCAAATTGGGGTTTTGTTTAGAAACAGGGGGGAGGGAGTTGTCAGATTTTTTCTTTTTTGTCTTGTGGTGATAAGCATTGTTTGGTTTTTTTGTGGATTGAGGGACATATGGTTTTGTTACACTTTTCGAGGGTCAAACTTTTTTGTAATGAAAACTGATATTCATTATGTTTGGGTGGCTGTATTGTTTGTATCATCCAAAAAAGCTGACATGGGTCTTTGATATGGAGTGGAAGGTCATTGACAATTATACAAAATAGAAGGTGGGCCTAGTATTGAGCCTTGGGGACACCAATTTGACTGGTAATGTACAGGACTTGGAATTATCGATAACACACATATTGCTCTCTGTTTTCAAGAAAGGATTTCAACAGTTGTAGGACATTATCTGATATCCCATACAATGACAGCTTCTTACATAAAAGCTTATGTCAATTACATCAAAAGCCTTTGCAAAATCAACAAAAAGGGCACCACAGAATCTGTTGTCATTTAAATTAGTTAACCAACTTTCAACTAGGCTCGTAAGAGCAGTGTGACAAGAATGACTTTTTCTGAAACCCGATTGATTCTTGTTTAGAAGATTGTGAATCTCAAGATGGTGATAAATGTGTCTTATGAATGTGTTTTTCCAACGGTTTTGATATTATTGATAAATTAGAAATAGGTCTGTAATTACAAGATTTTGAAAATGGTCTCCACTTTTAAATAGAGGAATTACTTAGCTTTTTAAACTGCGTTGGAAAATAGCATTTTTCAATGCATAAATTTATATATATAAGTTAATGTGTCAGAGATGATAGGAGCTGCTAACTTGGAATTTTACTGTCAATAACCATCTGGCCTCTACTACTATTTTGTTTCAAGCTATTTAGATATCGGAACACTTCAGAAACACTTATGAAAGGGATTTTTTAATTTTGATTTAATGTTTTTTTGATGAGCAAAAGCTTTTTAGCTTTCTAAGGAGTTTAATTCTGTTTCATCTCTGTTTATAACTGTTTCAGCTATGGTGGGTAAAATAAATGTTGAGATCATCTGGGGAAATTTTATTAGCAATGGGTTGAGTTGGGTATTTATTGGTTAATTGATTGATAGCCTGCCAAACAGCTTTAGGATTGTGTTTTGATGAGGCAAGATTTTGGAAATATTTTTGTTTTGCTTTACGTTTTTAATGAGTTTACTTTGTTTCTTTGTTCTTTAAATTCTCCTATTTTTCTTGCTTTTTATAGATCATCTCTTAAATAAGTTTTCTTTTAGAATCTCAGTTGTCATCCATTTAGGTTGTGTTGCATGCTTCACTCTTCGGGTTTTGAAAGGAGCATGTTTATCATAGACTGAGTTAAATGTTTCTAGCCAAAAATATATGGCTTTCTCTGGGTCTTTTAAAGTTGTAAACATGATTAATTGAGGTATTTAGCAAGTCAGCAAGAAATTTATTTCATCAAATTTAACAAATGATCTATAAGTGACTTCCTTGTGACCAGCTATGGGAATTTTTTTTCCTTTTTTGTTCCATGTAAAAACAGGTAGGAAGGTGGTCACTGCAGCCACAGTTAGGAACACATATTTCTTTGATATTTTGCTTATTAGTTACATATACATGGTCAATGAGAGTTGCACTGGAGGAGGTTAAGCGCGTTGGTGTGTCAATAATTTTGCGAGAGATTATAGGAATTTAATTTGTTTACCCACAAAGGGTGGGGTTTAAGTAGATTCATGTTAAAATCTCCCAATAGTAAAAGTTCTTTTGCATCCAAAGATGCTGCATCCATCATTATGGAAAATCTATCAACCCAAATCAATTCTCTCAGAGGGATTTCTGTATATAAATCCGACAATAATGGGTTTACTTCGTTTGAGTTGTATTTCTAGCCATAGAGGACCTACTTGTTGGGTTTCAAGATGGTGAATACGTTTAAGTTTATGGATTCATTTATATATACAACTATTCCTGTTGTTTTGGAGAAAGAGGGGTCTTTACGGATTGCTCTAAAACCCAGGTATTTGGATTTCTTTATCAGATACTAAACTGGAAAGTCTGGATTCTGTAAATCCAAATAAATGAAATGGTTTATTTGAGTTGTGTAGGATACTATGTACATCAGCTAGCTTGTTTAAAATGCTGTTAATGTTTAAATGACCAATACGTAGTCCATCTTTTTGTGGCCAGGTTTTCAGACAGGGAGCCATGTTGCTGAAAAGGTAGAGAAGAAGAAGGAGAAGAAAAAAGAAAAGAAAAAAAAAATCACTAGAACCCCGAATGATTCTAAAACGGTTTGAGGAAACAATATTTATCTACTTAAACTGATCAAGTAAATACAATGGAATGGATGATAAGTGAATATGCAATACAAAGCAATATATATTAATACGTATGATAAAACTATATCAGTTTTTGCTGCACAAGTTAAGAGGAGCAAAAAAAGTACTAATAAAAGTCTTGCTTTAACTGTTACCAGTTGAGATATATTATTATCCTAAAACAGTTATCAGATATACCCAATATCCTCAGATCAGGAATATTGTTAAGTAGTCAAATCAGTCTTTTGGAACAGCAGAGAAATGTTTATGCTGTATTCCAATCCAAGGCGAGAAAAAAAAAAAAAATAAAAAAAATCCACTGTTCAAAAAATCCCTTCCATCTGTCTTTGTCCATTTAAAATTAGACTCTTTAATTTGAAGGTTAGCACAACACAGCACAGAAGTCACTAAACACATCCACGGTTGTGAATAACTTCAGAATAATTCAGCTTGCAGGTTTGCAAAACACAGCACGGGAATCACAAAACACATCCCCTAACTTGGATAACCTTCAGTTTGTAGGTTTGCAAAACACAGCACAGGGGTCACTAAAGGCATTCACAATCTAGACGCATTCACAAAATCTAGGCATTCCAAAACTGTCACTAAACAGCACAGGAGTTATAGCACAGGTGTCACTAAATGCATTTACAATCTAGATGCATTCACAATCCTAATCGATCCAAACTGACACTGACCGCATTCACAATCTAGATTGTTCCGATAAAGTACCGTTTAGTACTAGTAAGACAAGTCATTTCAGCACAGCGTTTTTTTAGCACAGTAGGTATAGTGTTGAATGTTTCTGACAATTCTTAATATTTCATTTGCCGGCACCAGGTCCACAGAGGTATTCATCAAGGTAGAAAGGTTTATTTTCACAGGTAGTTTATATGCACATCTACAGACATACCCCCCCCCCACACACACACACACACTCAACACACACATGCACACTCGCAGGCACACATATATTCGCTCTAAACGCAAAACACACAAAAACACACTGATACGGGCGCACACACACACACACACACACATACACACACACACACAACACATACACATGCACACACACACATAAAACACACACGAGCGTGCGTTCACTCTCCCATACACACACATACACACACGCGGCACACACACACACACACACACACACACACACACACACACACACACACACACACACACACACACACAACACACATACATACTTACACACCTGAGGCACACACACATGAGGCACACACACATGAGGCAGGCACACACACACACACACACACACACACACACACACACACACACACACACACACACACACCACACACACACACACACACACACACACACACACACACACACACGGCACATACACACACACACATGCAGCACACACACACACACATACACACACACGCACACACACCACACACACACGCGCGCGCCCATACACACACATACATACACACAAGTCTAACATACATGTACATACATATAAAATATCATTTTAAAGGAAGGTTAGGGCAAAACAAAACCATAAACAGAGTAGTAGCTTATGTCTGTCGCATGTCTTTTTGTCCAGAAACTCATACGGCCGGGACTGCATATATTTGGGGGGAGGGAGGGGAGGCATAAAGAAGGGCCAAGGTGGAGGGGGGAGGGGAGGGTACATCATTGAATACCATGGATAAGGGGGTCTTTTGGAAGAGAAATTTTGGTACCACATTTGAAAATCTTGGGTCTTGGAAAAAGGGTCTTCCGATTCTTTTTGCAATGGACGGTTGGAGAAGGGAAGTTGATTAGAAGGAGGGGTGGGAGGGGTATCTGGATTACCTGGTGAGTAGGATGATTTGGATAAATTCCTAGAGCTTGGTAAGGGAGGGAAACTATCGTCATATTGATCCTGATCAGAGCTCTGGGAAAGGGGAGGGGAGGAGTGACTATGAGGGAGTGAGGGGAGAGGTGCAGAGTGACTTTTGGGGGGGTCAGAGGAGGCCTGTGGTCGAGGCAACGAGTTCGGGCCGTTGGTAGGCCTTTGTTCGTATTGGTTGCGACCCCGTGGTGGGATGTGGGAGGAGGGTGGGATGTGGGAGGAGGGGGGGTTGTTAGGGCATAGGCCTAGTTGGGTGTGCTGGGGGTGGGACAGATGTGGTAAGGGAGGAGGGGGTAGTAGAGACGTTTTTCCACTGTCCAGCTGGCTTCTCCGTTGCCCTGCTTCTCTGCCTGAAGTTTCCGGCCTAGGTGGAAACAGATTGAGAGCCAGTCTTGCCGTGCCTTTCCTTGAGGGGTGGGTTGCGTCACCGTACAGGGCCAACCGAGGCGCTCCACTGGTTGTGGTGAAGACTGTAGAATGGTCGATGTACTTCACCCCCATGCTGTCACATGCCCGCTGTAGTTTTCTGTTGCTAGGGGCAATGACAGCATTGAGGATGTGACGGCCTCTGGCTGGTATGATGGCAGAGGCATGGAGTGTGGCTTTGGGGAAGGTGTGGCGGCATTGGGAGAGAAGGTTTCTCCATGTCGCAGTGCCAATGCCACCATCTTCGGACGTTGCTGGCAGCCGGCAGTCATTCACCCCAACATGAATGGTGGCACTCCTCACATTAGTGGCAGGTGGCTGCTGACTGAGCCACCCTGCTAGTTCCCGGATTGTTAAATCGGGGACACACACTTTCTGTGAGAAGCTGCCTGGGGGGGATGACCGGGAAATGTCCACTCCCTGAATTGTGGAGTCGCCTAAAAGGATTTTCGAGGCATTGGGATTGATTAGGCCTATAGCTCTTTTGAGTGGATGGGTGGGGTCTTTGGTAGGAGAGGATTGGGGATCTTTATTAGGCTTAGTAGGGAGAGGGTCTTTTTTGGTTGTGGAAGCAGAAGGATCAGTGGCCAGGGAGAGAGAGGGAGAGGAAACTTTCTGATCTGAGGGACAGTTAGGCTTTGGATGACTTTTTTTCCGTTTGGGGTTTGATTTGTTTGGGGGGAGTTTGGGTGAGGACACATTGCCTGAAGGGGTATGTTTTTGGGACAGGGTAGTTAGGTGGTCGATTTCAATTTTGAAAGATTGTCTGGCTTCCAGAAATGCAGCTCTGAGTGCTGTGATCTCTGCTTGTAGAGAATGTGTCACAGCTTCAAAGTCTGCCTTGGAAATACAGTTTTCATGACAGCATGTGGAGTGAGGATCACTGTCACTGTCTGTCATGGTGGTTCTGTCACTTGTGGCTAGGCCTAGCTGTTGGTTGTGGCCAGCAGGGTGGAGGGGGGAGGTATTGTTTGTTCCCCCCAGTTGGCACTGAGCCATGGTGGGTCCACAAGGAGTGGGGGAGGAAGAGTTTGTCTCAGGGGTTACAGCATCAAGGGGGTGGGAGGGGGAAGGAGAAGGAGAGGTGGTGGTGGCTTGTTGCTCCGTGCTATGCTGACTACAATCAAGCATAGGCCTATCAGCAATAGGAGAAGAGGGCGAAGACAAGGGATGGAGGGTAGGACTGGAGGGGGAGAGTGAGGTAAGAGAAGTGTCCCCCTTCTCTTCAAGGAGGCCAGGTGTAGTAGGTCTAGTTGTGGTAGGCCTAGTGGAGACAACCGTCTGCTGGCTTGAGTCAATCTGTTGGCTTGAGTCCAATGATGGCTGACAGACGTCTGGTGTGTTAGCTAACACTTCCTCTTCAGCTGAACTTGAAGAGGTGTCAACAGAGGAGTGTTCCTCATCACATGCACTGTCTTCCTGTTGGTCCATGATGCACAGCCTATTCCTAATACTATCACTTGATTGTTCTGCTTCACTAATGCATGCAATGTTTGTACTGTCTTCACTAGATGCTAAATAGTCCACTATGGAGCGAAGTTTCTTAAACTCATTGTCTATCCAGTCATGACAGCCCTTTCCTTGCACTAAAATTAAGTTGGTGGTATAGTAGATGTGTATTTTTAAGAGCTTGCCTTGGTCTGTGCGTATTTCTAGTGTTGACTGAAAAAGATCTGATGGGGTGGGGGATGTAAAGTCAATGTCATCTTCAGTATCATAAATTTCGTGCTTTGCTCTATATTCTGTCCATGTTGAATTGAAAATTGGGGGGGCATATTTTCCTACATATCTATGAAATAATGTATATCGCCAATGAGGCATGCGGGTGTGTATACATTCGATTTTTTTCTGGATAGAGTCTAATGTGTTCTGAATTTCTTCCAGTCTATGTGTGTTAAAAATATTGTCTCTTGTCATTGATCGAGTAGTCGGCCTCATGATGAAGTCCCTATGTGTCCCTAGTGCCGTAAAGGTTTGTTTACAGATATTCAAGTAATGCCATGGTTCCCCTACGGCCAAAGCCTAGCCCCTGACGGGGCATGGCAGCCGTGGGCTTGGCCTAATGAATTAACCTAGTGATGTACATTCATTTTACTTTGAAGCTATTGGTTAGGCCTACTGTATTCATTCTGTTTTGTTTTTGTTATTGATTTTTTCTCACATATTTATAAATATATCGGGTAAGCTTATATTTCAATGTGTATCATATTTTTAGGTAAAAAACAAAACAAAAAAAACCACCTTACTTGTTGGAGATAAATAACATGTTCAACACCTCAGGAACAGCACAGAAGAAAACCGCACATGAACCACTATGCGATGTGATGTGAAAATGTGAAGATAGAAACACAATTAAAGCACAAATAAAAGCACAAAACTGATGTGAAATATACGGCAACACTGAAGACTAGGAAATAAACGGGAACACTGAAATAAACTGAAATAAACTGCAACACTGAAATAAACAGCGCAACTGAAGCCGTAGGTGGAACGTCACGTCACGTTCCGCTTGGCTGCACACTGGAGCCCCTCTCGAATACGTCTTGACACTACGACGGTCGCTGAGAGAGCCCCTAACCTAACCCTAGAGAGAGAGAGAGCCCCTAACCTAACCCTAGAGAGAGAGAGAGAGAGAGAGAGAGAGAGAGAGAGAGAGAGAGAGAGAGAGAGAGAGACCGAGTGTATATTCTGGGTGATATATATTCTGGGTGATTCCCAGAGTGTTAATCGAGGGAGCAACCACCCACAACAACAACCACAATAACATTAACAACAACATCTCTTGTTGGGGGAAGTTTTGAATTGGTTTTCCTTGACTGCTTTTGTAAAGCTTACAAAGGGGAAACTCTTACCACGATGCAACTTGACTTTCCTTAAAAAAAAATCTGTTCCTGTATGAGAGTGATCAGTTACTAGATGGCTATCATCAACTTGTTGATTTATTTGATCTGATATGGCCCTTTACCATGTGTTCCTTTTTCTGTTTGGTAAAACAACGTTTGTTTGTTTTATAAATGTTGACTTTTTATACATCTGGTTTGAAAGGTTCTGTGAGCGGTTCTATTTCCTTTTTCCAAATTTGTTTTTTCTTGGTATAAAAATGTCTGCAGTAAATGTGTGTTCCTGATTGCCACAGTCTCAGGTTGACGACTTTCTTACTCTGTTCAGCCTTTCTTTGCAGTTGGAAGGGGACAACCCCTTGAAATAGCAGAACAGAATCTTCCTAACAATTTTTTTAATGTCTCCATTTGTTTGACCTAAGTATCTTCATATCTCTGTAATTATATTTAGTTGTGTGAATGGAGAAATGCTGGTACCTGCGAAACATTCTTGTCTCAGTTTTGTAGTGTAGAAATATATTGAATACTTACCGATCTATGTCATGAAATAGCACACACATGACCGGGTGCTTACGTATCCACATACATGTACATGATGTTAAACATGTATAATGTGGGAGATGTGTATGATTACTTGCACTGTACCTATGTGCTGTGTACGGTGTAGTTGTATACTATATGCTTTGAAGCCATGAGAAGCAGATGATGAATAAGAGAGGCAGGCAAGGTAACAGACAGGCACACACGGCAGACAAACAGACAAGTACATCAGCAATGATGCAAACCACAATTTTTCTTCCCTTTCTGGTAAAGGAAGATTTTTTTTTTGTTTACTCTTTCCCATCTTTCCTCCACGCTTCCAGCTGTACTCCCTGTTACCCTGCCTGCAGCCACATCCCCACCTCACCAAATTCACTTTTCCCCAGGCATCGACATCTCATCTTTTACTTTTCCCATTCCACGCTGATGCACTTTCTCCACTTCTCACCATCGCCTTGATAAGATTGCTGCCGACTTTCAAGAGTTGAATTGCCCACACAGGAGGGGAAAAAGAAAACAGTTTCTCTGTGGCAATTTATTGCAATAACCGCACGTAAATCAGATAAAACCACGGTGTTTTGGGTTTTTTTTTGTTCTTCCAGAAATAGTTCTTGGCAATAGAGCAAGGCTTTGGCGGCACTAAAGCCTTTAGGAAGGAAGTTGGAAGCATGCAAATGTGTCTTCCTGTTGGGTGAAGACCCACAGAAATGATTTTTTGCTTGATTTAGGGTGTTTCTTTCAGCAGACATTGGTGGAACATATGACAATGATAGAGCTAGATGTTTTCAAAACGACATCAGTATGGTTTCTCTTTTGGCATGCTCAGAATCTATTTCCTTTATCAAAGCAGCCAGGCAACAAACAACCAGTAGATTATGGAAGAAGACGGGAGATGTAGAAACAGAAATTTAGTTCAAAGAAAAAAAAAAAAAGAAGGTTTTTTTTTTTTTTTGTCCATGAAAATTTCAGAAAGGAGCACATTATTTTGCTGCTGCAACTTGAGTTATCTTTCCTTTGCAGTCACGTTTCCTCCCACCTCAACGTTTACCCTTACAACCCACAGTAGGTTATAGTCATATTATTGTTTGATAGTCTGTATTAACTCAATCCTGCAGTCATCATGCAGACAAGTTATTCTATGGGAAACCAGTTTCCATTCTTCTGTGCTTTAGATCTTTCAAAGCTGTTTACATACCCAGGCAATGTCTTTTACTTAACTTTCCTCGGCGTCTGTGAAGTCAGTTTCTACATTTTTCCTACAAGCTCCAATCCCACCCAAAGGTGCTATCTGTTGCCAAGGTCTTTCGTTTGCAGGAAGATTAAAATTGTGGCGCTCCACCACGAAATGAGTCGCTTAGCACATTACCCAATTTTGGGCTAGGAGCCTTTAAAGGCAGGTGGGGGTCAAGTTGTCAATTTTATGATTTTGATTGATTATTAAACTAGATCTGTTTATTTATCTTATAATGAAATATCAAGGTATCATTTTTATTCCTTTTGCTTTTAAATGTGTTTTGAAAATACCAAAGCACTCATTCTGACAACCTGTTATTAAAATAAACTTGCCCGTTTCTCATTTTGTCACATCCTGCAGTCTATCATTTCAATTTGTAATAATGTTGCACAGAATTGTCCGATTTCCAATCTGTTTTTTTGTATTTGATAGCCACTTTATTGCACATTAGTAACATGTTAATAACTAAAAATTGACCTCATGTGCACTCCGTCTCATTTTGTGGTGGAGCCTTAAATTTTAAGGAACTGTGAGTTGATATAATGTTCAAGTGCTGAACAAGTTCTGCATGCTTAGTGTAGTCATGGTTTGTTTCAAAAGTTTTATTTATTAATTTTAGTTATTTATTCGTTTATACCGAGGATAATGGAATAAGCACTCGTGTGGTTTTTTACATCCAGTCCCCGTGTGTATGCAGTTTTGTAAATATTGTCATCTGTTCTCATCGGCACACAATAGCCTACTCCTACGAAAAGCGGAACAGGATTTAACGTGTACGCAAGATGTTCTGCGTGCGTTCACACATGGGGCCTCGGTTTCATAGTGTTTATAGTCTCATCCGATGGTGAAAACATCATCAGTTTATATATGATGAGGAGTCTCTCTCTCTCTCTCTCTCTCTCTCTCTCTCTCTCTCTCTCTCTCTCTCTCTCTCTCTCTCTCTCTCCTCTCCTCCTCTCCTCCTCTCTCCTCTCTCTCTCTCCCTCCTCTCTCTCTCTCTCTCCCTCCCTCCTCCCCTCCCCCTCTCCTCTCCTCTCTCTCTCTCTCCTCCCTCTCCTCTCTCTCCCCCTCTCCCCTCTCCCCTCTCTCTCTCTCTCTCTCTCTCTCTCTCTCCTCTCTCTCCCCCCTCCTCTCCTCTCTCTCTCTCTCTCTCTCTCTCTCTCTCCCTCTCCTCTCTCTCTCTTCCTCTCCTCTCCCTCTCCTCCCTCTCTCTCTCTCTCTCCTCCTCTCTCTCTCTCTCTCTCTCTCTCTCCCCTCTCTCTCTCTCCTCTCTCTCTCTCTCTCTCCTCTCTCTCTCTCCTCTCCTCTCTCTCTCCTCTCTCTCCCTCCCTCCCTCCCTCTCTCTATCAGTCGGTCTGCATTTTGTTTTGCTATTTCAGTGTGTTAAACCAGTAGTTTACTCTTTTTAAGACGCTTTGCAAATTTCAATGTGAGAAGGGGAGGTGAGGTGGGGCAGGGAAAGAGTGTATTATAAAAACTTTATATGATATACTATATTTCATCTCTCTAATTTTTATAAAGTTTCGAGCCTTTTTTTTTTATTTCATGCACTTACAGGAAAATGACTGCACGATTTCAACGGGGGCAAGTGGAACGACTTCTTTTTTTTTCAGAGTGTCTTACTGGTGATCTGACCAAAAAAAATGAGAACACCAGTAAGGCGGAGTCCTCTCCCCTGACAGTGCTACTGATAAGACTACGAATAAGACTACAGTCAGACTACAGCCTGTAAAGACAGCCCTTCAGATAAGATTACAGCTTGTAATGACAGCCCTGCAGATAAGATTACAGCCTTCAGATAAGATTACAGCTTGTAATGACAGCCTTCAGATAAGATTACAGCCTGCCATGACAGCCCGTCAGATAAGATTACAACATGTAATGACAGTCATGCAAATAAGACTACAGCCTGTAATGACAGTCATGCAGATAAGACTACAGCCTGTAATGACAGTCATGCATATAAGACTACAGCCTGTAATGATAGTCATGCAGATAAGACTACAGCCTGTAATGACAGTCATGCAGATAAGACTATAGCCTGTAATGACAATCAAGCAGATAAGACTACAGCCTGTAATGACAATCATGCAGATAAGACTACAGCCTGTAATGACAGTCATGCAGATAAGACTACAGCCTGTAATGACAATCATGCAGATAAGACTACAGCCTGTAATGACAATCATGCAGATAAGACTACAGCCTGTAATGACAATCATGCAGATAAGACTACAGCCTGTAATGACAATCATGCAGATAAGACTACAGCCTGTAATGACAATCATGCAGATAAGACTACAGCCTGTAATGACAATCATGCAGATAAGACTACAGCCTGTAATGACAATCATGCAGATAAGACTACAGCCTGTAATGACAATCATGCAGATAAGACTACAGCCTGTACAGCTCAACACGGAAAATCTTACAATCGTCAAAAGATTTACTACTTGTAAAACAAATAAACAAAGAAAATAAAACTAGAAAACAAGCAAACAAAGTAACACACAAGTTAAACAAACACAAATAGATATACGAGACATTTATTTTGATGTTTCGTTGTTTTTAGTTCTGCAAATCTTGCAAACTAATCATTTATTGATTTATTTATTTATACCACTCTATGTCACAGTAGATTTCTCTGCGTGAAATTCGGGCTGCTCTCCCTGGGGAAAGCGCGTCGCCACAAGTGCAGTGCCTACCCATTATTTTTTCCCTCAAGGATGGTGTCTAAACATGACACCTGTGTGCATGCTTTTTTAAAAAATAATTTTGTCATCCGCTCATACTGGCACACGATGGCCTGCTCTTCCGAAAGGCGGAACGGGGTTTTAACGTGTGCGCAAGATGTTCTGCGTACGTTCGCACACGGGGCCTCGGTTTATAGTCTAATCCGAATGATGAGATATCATGGTGCTGGGTTTGTTTCTGTATTTTTCTAGTTTCTTTTTTTTTAATTTTTATCTTTTTTTCCCCCCATTTTTCTCATCCTTTCAGACGGTTTTATATTCAGTTTGGCTTAAAGTGGATGAACGTAAACATGCACTAGCGATGATATGTGGGCTGCTTTTCAAACATAATCGTAAGTCTTTACGCTTCATTTCCATGTCTCTTACTGGAAACGTAATGGATTTGTCGCACATTAACCAGCAGCTAAAGTGTTAATGCTATAACTGAGAATGAAAACCGACAAGGCAGTAGATGTAAAAGCAGACCAAAAAAAGACAAGAATGGTACCAAAAAGTCATTCGGATAAGACTATAAACCGAGGCCCCGTGTGCGAACGCACGCCAAACATCTTGCAGCTTGCGCACACGTTAAAACCCCGTTCCGCCTTTCGGAAGAGCAGGCCATCGTTTGCCGATAGGAGCGGATGACAAAATTTAAAAAAAAAACCAGCATGCACACAGGTGTCGTGTTTTCAAACCATCCCTGAGGGGAAAAAAATGGGTAGGCGCTGCACTTGTGGCGACGCGCTCTCCTTGAGAAGAGCAACCCGAATTTCACGCAGAGAAATCTGCTGTGACTTAAAGTGGTATAAAATTATATAAAAATATATATATA
>CM060335.1:38533559-38548559 GCA_030674155.1 Stramonita haemastoma | reverse complement strand
TTGGCAATTGAGCAAGGCTTTGGCGGCACTAAAGCCTTTAGGAAAAGGTTTTGGAAGCATGCAAATGTGTTTTCCTGTAGAATGAAGACTCAAAGAAATGAGGTTTTTTTCCCCCACGAGTTGGCATCTGTTTTGGGTTTTTTTTGTTTTTTTTTGTTTTTGGGTGGTTACTGATGGAATATGCAAACACTTTTGACGCTATTTAAATGGTAAAATGTTGTACCTCGTATTGAACACAACAGCAAAAGTCATTTAACTTGTGATGTTTATTGCGATCGAGTTGTAAACGGTTTGTGATTTTTGATGTAATGTTGATGTCATCATTACTACCAGTTGATTCAATTCTAATGTTGATATTTTGTAAAATATTGAGTTCAGAGGGCCTTTAGCCATGACAAACTCTTAACATAACAACCGTGAGTCATTTCAAGGAGTAATCGGATAATAGCTGCTTATGATAGAGGCAAAGTACTTAATAAACGGTCATACACTCAAATTTCTTATTCGGTGTAAAATTTCAATTTTACAGAAATTCCCAGATGGGATAATTGATTCAGAGTGCATATTCTGGGTGACCTTCCTGAGTGTTAAGCTGGAGAACACACCAACAACAACAAAAATCACACACAAAAGACACAAGAAAACAGTTCAGTTTTCATTTACCATTGTACTCAACAACTGCAAAGTAAATGGCATGAACTCACATTTTCTACAATCTTCAAAGAATGTAATTACAAAGGTAAAACAGGTAAAGGTAAAGGTGTCCCATACCCTAGGCGGTCGTAGGGGAGCGAGGAATCAGAAACCTCACCTTCTCTAGGGGCCAGCATCCTAACTTGACTGGGGGAAAGCGAGCGCTCTGACCACTTAGCTATCCAGGGACCCTGCCACATGCACCCACAAACAGGAGCGCATACACACTCCCAAAATAATAAGGTGCATTTTTGGGAAAGAAGATGGACAAAGGGCCGGTTTCAGTCCCGTCCTACTCCAACTCTTGCACAGTAAAATATCCCACTGCACCAAGAGTGTGCGTGCTGTACTGTATATATGAGTGCACACTTTACCAGAATCTTTGATATGCGTGGCGCCCGGACATGTGGCGACACCACAGTCCCGAAAAGGGCAACCTGGTTTGAATATAGCAGGCTTGTCGGAAGGAAAGCTGGTGTAGTGTGCGCAATAAATCTTAGCAGTACACATCTTTGTAATGATGATAATCTTTTTCATGGAGGCTAAAGCTTAGTTGATATAGCATTTCAAGGGTTACCTGCCTGAAGCGGCTATCGTGGTTCGACGTAGTTTCGAGAAAATGGCGTTTGAAAGTTTCACATCGCTGTGGGCTTTGTGCCTTTTATGCTGTATCCTTTAGCCTGTAAGAATTATTTTGTCACATATATTCGCTTTTCATATCTGAAGTTTCGATGGCGACAAGTATTGTTTCTTATTGAATAACACCCTTCTTGTTCAACCACAGTAGGAGCTAGCCAAGTTGGAAAGATGATAAGTGAAACGAAACTAGCCCGCCCTGATTGCCGAACCTGCTATGGTCGGCACAGGCATTGCGCTGTGGCGGGAAAGTAAAATTAACTAAAGATGCCTGAACCGGCCGTCTACTTGAAGTGTGTTTGGTAAGCCTCCAGCCTGCCAGCTGCTGTACCGCCGGAAGCGGCGACATGGCGTGGGCAATTACCGTAGGGAGGGCTGGACACTCTGGGACCATGAAATGTGGTTTAAATCTTTGTTACCATCGTTTTACATCACTGACTGTATAAATTAGGGACCGCGAGAAGCGGCTTTTTCAGAAAAATTTAAACAACATTTGCTCTCAGATAACACAGGAGATCAAGAAGCAGTATCTATGAAACCCAAAAGGCATACATAGTCTATCACTTTATATTTCCGATTTTTTAAACTCTGAAAAGAAGGTTGACTCACTCTCTCTCTCTCTCTCTCTCTCTCTCTCTCTCTCTCTCTCTCTCTCTCTCTCTCTCTCCTCTCTCTCTCTCTCTCCCCATCTCTCCCAATTTTATGTTTGTTTATCAAAGCTGTCATGCAAATATTTCTAAGTTCATAATTTTGTTTGATGTCATGTTTTCTGTCTTATATGTTTGCTGTTATATCAGCTTTTTCTATTGCCTTGATTTCGTTTTATCCGATTTAAATTGAAGATGTAATTATTCTATTGTTTCCATCGGTGATATCTCTTACTCCATACTCACAAACACAAACACACACACTCGCTCACACACAGACACACTCACACACACACGCACACACACACGAACACAAACACACACACACACATGCAAACACAAACCATACACAAACATACACACATGCACACACACGCACACACACACACACACGCACACTCACAAACACACAAGCACACACACACACAACACAAACACACACACACCACACACACACACTCATACACTCACACTCATACACACATACACACACATACACACACACGCACGCACGCACACACGCACGTGCACACACGCATGCACACAGGTAGGTACGCACACAGTATAACTAAGACCATTTATTAGTTAATTACCCCCCCCCCCCCTTATTTACCCGTTAGGAGAGGCAGGTTGAGATGAACAGAGGGGTTTACGTGCTGTGTGGACGAGCGAGCGAACGCGCGCGCGCGCGTGTGTGTGTGCTTGTGTGCGCGTCTTTCGAGTGGTTTTTCTATATGGTTGTTTTTGTTGTTATTGTTGTTGCTTGAATTATCTATAGGCATATTTTATTTTTAAGGCTGTTGAAATCATGTTTGTTAATGTTGGTGAATTGTTTTGGGGGGGTTCTCTTTTTTTTCTTTTTTCTTTGGTTTGTAAGGAGCTTTCCTTTGTTTGTTTTTTTCTTTCTTTAGATAGATGGCTTGATGAAAAAAAGCAAATCAAAGCTTATTCAATGAACCATCTGGAAATAAAAATTCGATTTGATTTGATTTGACACACATACAGTCGAAATGTATTGAAACAGAAAAAAAGCGATCACAAAACAGATTTCTTTTTCAACTGCAGTGCTTTTGTTTACTCAAATGGGCTTTGTCCTTTAAACAAATAAAGAAACAACTGCCATCATTACTCACACACATTAACAGTCTGGCTAACCAACATCCCAGACAGAGCTAAATGCTTATCACACACACACCACACACACACACACACACACACACACACACACACACACACACACACACACACACACACAGAGTCCTTCGGATGAGACTATAAAACGAGGTCACGTGTGTGAACGCACGCAGAACATCTTCCGCACACATTTAAACCCGTTCTGCTTTTCGGAAGAATAGGCCATTGTGTGTCAGTGGGAGCAGATGACAAAAATTTTCGAAACTGCATAAACACGAGGCTGGATGCAAAAAAAGCACACGAGTGCTTATTTTATTATCTTCGAAATAACACACACACACACACACACACACACACACACACACACACACACACACACACACACACACACACACATATATATATATATATATATATATATATATATATATATATATATATTTTTTTTTTTTTTTTTTTTTTTTTTTTTTTTTTAACTTATTATTATTCATTTATATTTCTATTTTTAAGGCCTCAGTTGCATGCAGATCATGGAGCACCATCTTTTTCATACCTTTTTGGTGGGCGCTTCACACGTCTCTCTTCATTGGCAAAAAAAAAAAAACACTCAAGAAAGCAACAACAAAAAAGGAAAAATGTGCCCCTTTCCCTTCCCTTCTTTTCCCTGTCATCCATGAACCCGAGTTAGCACTTCTCTTACCTACCTACGTCCAGAGCACTAACTGCCCCAGTGTGAATTGCTGCCTGT
Source organism: Stramonita haemastoma (assembly GCA_030674155.1). Lineage (NCBI taxonomy): Eukaryota > Metazoa > Mollusca > Gastropoda > Neogastropoda > Muricidae > Stramonita > Stramonita haemastoma. The sequence continues at coordinate 38,544,701 of CM060335.1, read as the reverse complement.
GTCTATTCATGTTCAGCGGCAGTGAACAGTCGGCTGGGTTTATTGTTGCTCTAGTGTGTGCTGCTGCTGCATGCGTTTCTACACGTGTAAACGAGTGATATACATTTGTCTGGGTTTATGTTTGCTCTAGTGTGTTTGCGGTAGTGTTACGTTTTTATCGTTTAATTCTTTTTTTCTGGCTTTTGCTGCATGCTTTCCTGACAATTTTGTGCCTTTGTTTTTCCTGGGCCTAGTTGTTTTTTTTCGGGGGGGGGGGGGGGGCAATCACACTTGTATTCATTTCACAACCTTCTGCTCTCGAAATTCATTCAGTGGGCATTGCAGCGTGGTCACTACAAATAAAGATGACCATTTCCTGACCTAACATCAGTTGTGACAGGACTATACCAGACTTTATTTAGATCATCTGAATGCATTCAGGGAAAATAGAGCTAGAGATGACCTGATATCAGGGACTGTATATAACAAGGTTCACAATGGGACTATGAATTAAATGCATATGGACAAATACTTCATTTGAATTCACAAAAACAGCGCCAAAAAAAAAACCTCTGGAGTTTTGCAAACACTAAAAAAAATCATTTCAAAGCCATTATCCAATCAGAAAATTGGGGAAACAAGCCCTCAAATAATCTCTAGCCCAGCTTATATCAAACCATCTAAGGATTTTTAAAAAAATATACAGCTTTATAATCATACCACCAGAATAAAACGAGAGGAAACTCGTAATTTATAACTAATAAACCTAACAAAACTATCAGGGCACTCAAGCACTTTTCAACGGATTGATGAAATAGAAAAAAAGGAAAACTTTTTATTTATTTTTATTTTTTTAGCAATGATAATTTATAGGACTATGAAAACTTTTGGAATTGAAAAAAGAAATCAGTTTATATCAATAATTATTATAAGAGTATCTTTAATATTTTTTTCAACACCTTTATAAGAAAAAAATCTTGAAAGAAACCTATGTATAAACAAAGTCAATAGAAAATTTCGAAACCTTACATGGTGATCAACTCTTCAGTATAAAGGGAGGAACCTTATTTCATGACACCAACTCAATAGGAATGAAAGTTAATACTTCATACCAACTTGTTCAATAGGAAGGGGAAACCTTCATACAACACTAACTTACTACACAGGGAAGAACTGTAAGCCTTGAAAAGAACTAGATTAATCTGAATCAAAATCTACACGTGGAAAGTGACACAGATGAAACAGGGCATGGACTCCATACACTACAGCAGGCCCTTTTCCCCAGTACCACAACTGTCAAGAGTTAGCTTTAGCTTTAAACTAACATTTGTCTAAAAAAAAATAATAATAATAACAAAAATAATAATATAAAAAAAATAAATAAACAACAAAAAACATTCGTCTGCATGTCTTTTCTCTTGCACAAATAGAAACACTAATAATAATGATGATATATGGGATTTATTTAGCGCTTATACCGTTTTCTGAGGAATGAAGTATTTTCTGCAAGCCAGTAAGTCAAACCCCTCTTTCCCTTTAGTGTTGTTCTCTCATGCAACTGTTGTTCCAAGCAATGCAATCAATGTGAAGGTAACTAGGTTGGCAACAACTCAATATGAAGGGAATAGTTTTATACCTAAATAATACCTGGCTCAATAACAACTACCTAATAACAACTAGAATAAAGGAAATAACTTCTTTGATATCAACCAACTCATTCCAAGGAACAATTTTACTTTTTTGACACCAACCCATATTAAGAAAATAACCTTTTACACGTGTACCAGCGAACTCAACCTGAAGGAAAGAACTTTTTGCTTTGATAGAACTAACTCGATATAAAGGGAAGAGCCTGCTAACACCAACTAAATGAATATGGAGGGGAAAACTTTATACTCTGATACAAAAAACAAAGAAATATGAAAGAGGGGAGCTCTATACTTTTGTAATAACTGAATCTGAAGAAAAAAGTTAACAGTTTGATAACTATCTTGATACCAAGCTTGGAACTTTATTCTTTGAGCCAGCTTGTTCAATAGCAAGGGGATAATTCTATTCTATGACACCAACTTATTTCATGGAATGAAAAAAACAACAACCCAAACTTAGTGACAACTCAAGAGGAAGGAAAGAGATCTACACTAACCAACCAAGTGACTTAATATAAAAGAAAAAAAAACCCTTATACTTGATAACCAGTAGAATTTGAAGTCAAAACTACGTGTCAAGTTATTGAGGTAAAACCGTCTAACTCTCATACATTAAGCACTTTTTCAGTATTGCCGTTATTTTCAAAGGTTATCAGAACACTGGTTTTTTTGTTATTATATAGCTCCAGAGAAGATATCCGATTTATGGACTGTAGTCGCAAGCCATCCTAATTTGGACCTGCAGAAAACTAAAAATAGAACAATTCTTGAAGCATCAGTGCTATGCAAGTATAAGGATGCTATAATCATTATTTTGTCTGCATATCATCTCTTTTGCAAATCATGTCTCTATCACGGTATTATCCGGAATAAAATATTTCCTAGCGGTCAGCACCCCCAAACCCCTCTTTCCCTGCGCTGCTGTTCCCTTATACAGCTGTTTCCCCATACCGCAGAACTGAGTCAGAGTTAAGGAATCCGTGTCAAAGAGTTAATAGTTAGGATCAAACTGGTGAAGTGCTAGGGTTTGCGGCATGGGGCAAGAACTAGGGTTAGAGTGGAGTGTTGACAGCTCCAGGGAACAGCACTACAGGGAAAAAGGAGTATCGGGAAAAGTACTGCTCTTTCTTCAAACATCCTGCACTCAGCTTGTGCATAGTTTTCTCTCTTAAGCTGATCCCGCAAAGTCGAGATAAAATGATTTGTTTCTGTGAAATAGGCGATGCTATACCAGTAATGACTATGGCAAAGATTTGCATTACAACAAACGTCTGAGGCCGAGTGTACATTTCCAGGAGTTTTCATTTCGTCTCTGTTTTGTACAAGTACTTCTGATCCGAAATCATATTAAGAATTTTGAGCTTTTTTGGCGCCAAAACAAAACGACGTTGTAAGCCAGTAAAAGCTTTACAATGTTCTTTCAAGAGCAATCAAAATAGAAAATTGAGCGCGCGCCTGTGTGTGTGTGTGTTGTGTGTGTGTGTGTGTGTGTGTGTGTGTGTGTGTGTGTGTGTGTGTGTTGTGTTGTGTTGTGTTGTGTTGTGTTGTGTTGTGTGTAGTGTGTGTGTGTGTGTGTGTGTGTGTGTTGTGTGTGTGTGTGAGAGTGCCTATTGTGTTTGGGATCTAATCCTTGCCCTATCTCAGTATAAGAAAAACGTCCTCATATTACCACAATGATGAAAAAAAGCAATTGTTTTGCTTACTCAATGTACCATCTGTAAATAAAAATTTGACTTTGACTTTGACAAGTTGGGATATGAAGAAAATGACCTTTTACTTTGGAACCGAAAAATTAAATAGAAAGAAAAATATTATAATACATGTAGTAGCAAAATATTCAAGAAAGAAAATACTTAGGAACTATTTCAACATGGAGGAAGATCTTTGTACTTCGACACCTTTGGTACCAACTAAAAAGGTAAAAAAAAAAAAAAAAAACTTTATACTTTGATAGCAATAACTCAATACAAAAGCTTTTTTTTCCCTAATTTTGACACGAACTAATTCAATATACAAGAAAGAATGTTATAAATTGATACCAGCTAACTTATTATGAACGAAAGAAACTTTATGCTTGGACACCAAATAACTCCTAAAAAAACTTACTTTATGATTTGATGCTAACAATCACTATGAAGGGGAGACTTTCATACGTTTTCACAAACTGAATAGGAAGGGGAAAAACACAAGATTTAAAACTACCTCAATATAAAAGAAAAGGCTTTGGACTTTGATGCCAACTTAATAATACAAATGAAGGAATTTTATACTCCCATACCAAATAATTCAACATGTAGAAAAATATTCAATGAAAAGAAAACTTGGATACAAAATAAATGTGAAAGACAGATGTTTATACTTTGATACCAACTACTCAAATGTAAGCTAAATAAAAGTTTTATGAAAAATGATGGAACAAAAATAAAAGACCTTCATGCATATGGTAACCAGCTAACTGGATATTGGGGAAAGAGCTTTACACCTTGATATCACCTAACTAGACAAGGAGTAAGGAACTCTACACTCTGACAGTAATAAAACAATGTGAAAATTATAACTGTATACTTCGTAATGTGCTTATTTGACATGGAGGAAACAGCTTTTGCTTTAATTCTAACAAACCTGATAAAAGATTAACTTTAATATTAAGGGAAAAAAACTTGTACTTTGATACCAGTTAACTGAAGAAATGGCCTCTTCCTTGAATAAAAACTCACTCACCATGTAGGAAAGAAGTTTATACTTACATACAATCTAGCCCGATGGGAGGAAGAAAATTTTACACTGATGCCAACTCACTCGATATGATGGAAAATTTTTATGCCTTGAAGCCATCTAACCAAAAATGAAGGAAAGATTTCTATACTTTCATACCCTCTGGTTCAATATGAAGGGAAGAGGGTATAGTTTTAATACAAACTCAGTATGAAGGAAATAACATTGATACTAGATTATGTATTAGGGACAATTTTTGATTCCAACTGACCCAACATGAAGGAAAGGAACGAGACTTCATCCTTTGTTTACTACTAGCTCAATATGAAGAAAAAAACTTAATATGCGGACACCAGCTATGAGGTCTGACATTAAGTAATTACAGCAGAAACAGAAAGACTACAAAATATCGGCGAATTTTGATATTGAAGGGAAAATACATTTTGATTAATAGTATGCTTCACAAACTAACACATTTCTAAAATGTCACGAACTTGAATTATTTTTTTCTTTCACTTGTCCTTGCAACTAACTAGCGTGTGATAAAATGTAGGGAAGAAAACTGACAGAGCTGAGTGATTTGAGGGCTATGTTTCTCCTCACAGTTTAAAACAAACCCAAACCATTTCAGTGTAGGTAGGGAGGGGGACGGGACAGCCTGATTGGTTAGAGCGTTGTGCATTGCGCTCATGATATGCTGACCCGGGTTCGAATGCCGTTCAAGGGGATGTTTTCCTCTGGAGTTAACATCAGAGCCGACTCCACAACCCTCCCCCCCCCCCCCAGTTCTTCGGATGAGACTATAAACCCAATAACAGTGTGCGAACGCACGCAGAACATCTTGCACACACGTTAAAACCCGTTTCGCTTTTCGGAAGATCAGGCTATTGTGTGTGTTGTGGGAATGGATGGCAAAATTGACAAAACTGCACACCCACAGGGACTGGATGTAAAAAAGCACACGAGTGTCATTCCATTATCCTCAAAATAAAAGAAGAAACAAAATTGCGCGTGGGTGCGAGCACACTCACCACCCCCCCCCCCTCCTGCCCCCCCCCCCCCCCCTGCCCCCCCTCCCAACACACACACAACCCTTTTACACACACCACGCACACTTTTACACACACACACACACACACACATTTTACACACACACACACATTCACACGCACGCACACACACACACACACACACACACACACACACACACACACACACACACACACACACCATCCTCCACACTCACACTCCACACACACACTTTTACACACACACACACACACTTTTACACCCCACACACACACACACACACACACACACACACACACACACACACACACACACACACACACACACACACACACATTCACACGTACACACGGATCAGTGGTCTAAAAGTAACACATCTTCCAAGAAAAGAAGTGCAGCTTTGATCTTCGTTCACTGTTCTGCAGTGGTGTTTTCCGTGGTGTAATAGTCTGTGGTGTTTTCGGTGGTGTAGTGTAGTCTTCCTTGGTGTAGCGTAGTCTTCCGTGGTGTAGCGTAGTCTTCCGTGGTGTAGCGTAGTCTTCCGTGGTGTAGCGTAGTCTTCCGTGGTGTAGCGTAGTCTTCCGTGGTGTAGCGTAGTCTTCCGTGGTGTAGCCTAGTCGTAGTCTCAGAAGTGCGCGCACCGGGCAGTCAGTGATATTTAAGTATGATGTGCGAGACATAGTGCATATTTTGAGTACTCTCAGAATGCTCAGCTGTGGAATGCCTAACTTTAACAGGTGACACACTGGTATTACCTTATAGGGTGTTTCCATTTGCTAGTGCCGCGTCCTCAGGCATTGAAGTACCTAGGACGGGAACGGTCTTGATGACGAAAGGATTCTGCACAGAAAAATGAAAAGTTTTCAAATTAAACGCCTGAGCACGCGTGCCTACACAGCCACCCACCCACGTTGAGAGAGAGAGAGAGAGAGAACTCGAACTCGAACTCGAACTCGAAAGGTTTATTCATGAAAAAAGGCCACTGGCCCATACATGAAGGGGGTTGCCGAATAACGATAACGATAATTACTTTAAGCTGACACACAACACCATTCCATGCCATGGAAACCACAGCATTGATTTGTAATGTACATCGAGACACGACACTCTTTACAGTCCGGATATGTTACGGCATTCCGAGCCTTTCTTTCGTCCAGTCATTGTCACAGGCCCTCGCCTACGCTAGCCAAGACAGCGATGTAATAGTTCTCTAAGTGTCGCCAAGTCCCTTGAAGCACACGAAAGGGTCTCCGTGTGTAGTGTGTTCTGGATTCGCTTCCCATTCCGCAAACTGGCGAGTTTGACACGTTCCTCTTTTAACATGTTTTTCTCTTGCTGTTTGACAAACCAGTACACACATACTGGCTCAGTGTCTGGTTGGCATGCGAGCTGGATCACAATGTCATCTGATTCACACGTCACAATATCTTCACCATCTGAATGATGTAGGACAGATTTTCTAAAGTGTGTATTTCTTTGTCTGTCTCTCAGCCTTTTCTGTACTGATCTATCAGTTAGAGTAGCCACATACTGTTTGACATTTCCTTTGTCGAATGCACCAACAATATTATCATCGTTCACCTCAGGCTGCAAAACACACATATCAGCACAGTCACTACAATCAGACATACACGGAGGTTCTAAATCAACTGATGAAGGCAACTTAACTGATGTTTTTGTGTTGATGTCCTGTGTGTGTGCTGTTGGTAGGTCTACTCTATGCGTATCTGCGCATGCTGCATTCTGCTGTTCTACACTTTTGTCAGGTGGACTCGAGGCACTGAAGACACAGTCACTTTCACACACAACACTTGCCTGCTTCTCTTTATGCTTTCGAGCGCGTTCCAAATCCCTGCGGGTTTGGGAGTAGGATTTTTTCCTATAGTATTGTACTTGTGTGCTGCGATTCACTGTTGGATCCGCCATGTTGGTTGACACTGCTGTGTCCACTGGTTTAAGTCGCAAGACAAAAACCACGCTGTCCCCTTCTCCTGCCACTTTCCAGCTGGAGACTGCATTGTCAGTCAGCAGGGCGCCTAAGGTCCTCTCCACAGCCGCTGGAAGTCCAGTAACTGGCATTTTTGTATGAATTACGAGTTTTACTGTAGCTCACAGAAAATGTACGCCCTGTCCGCCCTGTCCGCTTCGCGTCTCGTGACCCAGTCGAGAGAGAGAGAGAGAGAGAGAGAGAGAGAGAGAGAGAGAGGAGAGAGAGAGAGAGAGAGGAGAGAGAGGAGAGAGAGAGAGAGAGAGAGAGAGAGAGAGAGAGAGAGAGAATGTGTGTGTGTGTGTATAACTTTTTTTTTTATCTCAAAGAAAACAGTCACCTGGGTAAATGTTACTTAGAATACCCTTTGTCTGAAAAATAAAATCCCTTGATACACTATGGCAAGACACTAAGCACCATTCCTGCATTTGTATCATGACCAAAGGTGTGTAACTCCGTCCATGTAGGCCACATTGGATTGTCACCCCTTCCCTTTAAAAAAAAAAGAGAAAAACTCTTGAGCTCAACACCCACTTCTAGTTTTAACTCAACACAGATTGATCCTATGAAAGTATAAAACATCGTCATTTTTGTCAGAGAAACATTCTAGCAATAACAGTCATGGCCCAGGCCAATAGTTGTGGGGATTATTGATGTCAGCAAAGTGCAAAATTTAATACCGATATTGTAATGTTCTGCTTTGAACTATGTTGAGATTGAAATGTTATATGCTTTAAACTATGTTGATGCTGAAATGTTATGCTTTAAACTATGTTGGTATTGAAATGTTCTGCTTTATGTTGATATTTAATAGTTCTGCTTTACACTATGTTGAGAATGAAATGTTCTGCTTTACACTATGTTGAGATTGAAATGTTCTGCTTTACACTATGTTGAGATTGTCTCCATCCATGACAACCTCTAAGGATGAGCTGTGCTCTCCATGAAAGTAAAAAAAAAATCTTCGGAATCCAGACTACAGTTGCCTATATATAGGAATGGAGATGAAAAACAAAACGGCCATAATTTCCTTTTTTTTCAGTGATATTGTAAGTATGATGTGCGAGACAGAGTGCATTTTACACAGCACTCTCAGAATGTTCACCTGTGGAATGCCCAACATTGACAGATGACACACTGGCATTACCTTATTGGGTGTTTCCACTTGCCCGTGCCGCGTCCTCAGGCGTTGAAGTACCTAGGACGGGAACAGCCTTGATGACGGAAGGATTCTGCACAGAAAAAACTTGACATTCAAGATTAAATGCGTGCACATATATATATATATATATAGAGAGAGAGAGAGAGAGAGAGAGAGAGAGAGAGAGAGAGAGGAGAGAGAGAGAGAGAGAGAGAGAGAGAGAGAGAGAGAGAGAGAGAGAGTGTGTGTGTCAAGTTAAAGTTAAAGTCTTTTTTTTTATATCGAGGATAATGGAATAAGCATTCATGTTTTTTTTCATCCAGTCCCCGTGTGTACGTAGTTTTGTAAATCTTATCTGTTCCTACTGGCACACAATGGCCTACTCTAACGAAAAGTGGAACAGGATTTAACGTGTGTGCAAGATGTTCTGCATGCGTTCGCACACAGGGCCTCGGTTTAAAGTCTCATCGGAAGGACTTTTGGTGAGAGTGGAGAGAGAGAGATAGAGATAGAGATAGAGAAGAGAGAGAGAGAGAGAGAGAGAGAGAGAGACAGACAGACAGACAGACAGACAGACAGACAGACAGACAGACAGACAGACAGACAGACAGACAGACAGACAGACACAGACAGACACACAGAGAGAGACAGACAGACAGACAGAGAGAGAGACACAGAGAGAGAGAGAGAGAGTCACATTTATAGGGAAACAAATGCACATGCAGAAAGTAATTATTTTTAGGGTAATGGGAGGTAATGCTCTGGTGGCGATGTGCTCTCCCTTTGGAGGTCAGCTTGAATTTCGCACAGAGAAATTTACCATAACAAACTACACTATGCGATGTGATGTGATGCCATGCGGAACGGCACGGCAGGCATGCACCCGACCCGGACTGTCTCGACCCGACCCGAGACACGACGCGACGCGACGCGACGCGACCAGACATGGCAAGCGACCTGACCCGACCCGACACGACACGACGCTACACGACGCGACCCAACCCGACACGGCGCGGCAAGGCACGGCACAACACGACACACCACAACGGTAAGACGGAAAAAATAAGAGGCCTACTTACTGGAGTTGTGTAGTTCCATTCCTGACATGCAAGAATGTGGCAGAAATCCCACAGCGAGTCACTGGGCAGTGCAGTGTTCCACGGTGAAGTGTTCCGCGGTGAAGTGTTCCATGGTGAAGTGTACCGTGGTGAAGTGTTCCGCGGTGAAGTGTTCCGTGGTGAAGTGTTCCGTGGTGCAGCGTTGTATGGTGTAGTCCACTGCGGTGTAGTTTTCCATGTAGATTAGCAGGCCTGAAAAGGAAGAGCAGTGTGTAAGAACACATATAAAACGATTTTAATTTAACAAGATCATCATGCTGTGGACAACATTCCAACCATTCTCTTGGCACCACTGAAATGTCTATTTGTGGGGCTCCTCTGCTAAAGTGAACATCTTGCCCTCGCATTACCAACTATCCCTTTGTGCTAGAATGCAGGCCTGCTACAGCCAACCAGGTCAACAGTATACCCGATCAAACCTAACCAGCCTGCACCCTTCTACCTGGAAAACAGACAGGCTCTGCCAGGGACACATTATCCCCGGAAACACTGTCTGAAAAACAAATTCCAGTGCCCCACCGACTCCTGGAGGAGTTAAGAGAGAAGTCCCCTCCACAGCACTGGAGAGCTAATCACAGTGGACAATGCAGAACTTTGAGAGGTACACTGGGAACTGGAGCCTGTCTCAGTGAAATAAAATACCACAGAAATCGGAAATGTTTTCCCTGGAAAGCGCATCCTTGAACATTTTTTTAGTTCACTAGCCCTAAAACAAACACCCTGTTGTTGCACACAATATTGTGCAGTGTTTATACACTCGAGATTTTTGGGGCCTAAAAAATAAACTTTGACTCCGGGCTATTTCATGACAGATTACACTTACTCCGAATTTTGTACAAAGAATATTATCACTGTTTTTATGATTATTATCATTATCATCTTTAGTAGTATTTTCGTTATTATCATCATCATCATCATCATCATTATTATTATTATTATTATTATTATTATTATTATTATTATTATTATTATTATTATTATTATTATCATTATCATTATCATTATTATCATCAGTCTCTAAAGACTAGAGTGCAACTCCATAGTCTTTCGAGACTGATGGGTGCCTATTATTATTATTATTTATTATTATTATTATTATTATTATTATTATTATTATTATTATTATTATTATTATTATCATTATCATCATTTTGTGGGTCGTTGGTGTAAACAAAGTTCAAATGCCAATATTAAAATGTTATGCTTTAAACTATGTAAAGATTGTCTTCCTCCATTACATACTCTTAGTATGAGCTTTACACTCCATAAAAGGAAAAAAAAATCTTCTGAAGACAGAGTACAGCTGCCTATATAGTAAAGCACTCGAAAAAAAACAAACCGGCCATATACGCAAACTTCTTATAATATTTTTTTTCTAATCTCAGTGATATTCCTAAGTATGATGTGCAAAACAGAGTACATGTTCTTGAGTACTCTCAGAAGGTTAAGCTATGGAACGGCCAACAACAGATCACATACTGGTATTACCTTTATGGGTGCTTCCACTAGCTCGTGCCGCATCCT
>CM060335.1:38523559-38531059 GCA_030674155.1 Stramonita haemastoma | reverse complement strand
TATATATATAACGAGAGAGAGAAAGGGAGCGAGGGAGGGAGGGAGGGACAGAGAGGGGGAGAGAGAGAGAGGGGGGAGGGAGGGCAGAGGGAGAGGGAGAGGAGAGAGAGAGAGAGAGAGGAGAGAGAGAGGAGAGAGAGAGAGAGAGAGAGAGGAGAGAGAGAGAGAGAGAGGAGAGAGAGAGAGAGAGGAGAGGAGAGAGAGAGAGAGAATGTATATATGTTGTGTATTCTCTACATTTCAGAAAATGCACAGTTTCTAGGGATGTTTTAGCAATTAACGGTGTCTAAGCTTTTCTTCACATCAACTGCTGGCGATTTGTTTGGTCTGTGTCGAATTTCTAATTGTTACAATTATGAAATCTTTGATACCCAGGTTTAATCTTGACAGTGCTTAACACATCAGGGGGACATTTTGTCATCATCTTTCATAACTTCTATTCATGCTTGCTGGTGCTTTACTTTCATTCGTGTATACAGGCATGCGGAATATCAAAAAGGCCCCATAAAGGTCTGGAAGTTTTGTCTCTTTCGGTAAGTTATGGAAACGGGAATATTCAACATAAATCTTAAAACTTCGCAGTGGTACCTCGAAAAACAAAATCACAAAAAAGAAGAAAACATTGCACGTGTACCTACCTCTGTGAGGTCTTGATACGTGTGACAATCACGACGTCAGAGACAGGGCCAGAGAACTAAGATGCCCCAAATGACTTTTTGACATCTATGCTAAGACTTTTAAGGAATCAGGGCGAGATGGAAGAGACCCGCAAGGTCGAGCAAATGCTTGAACAAAGTCTGGCGGCTGCATGAGTTCTTTCCCTTGAGCACTGTGTGCAAGGGTTTTACTGGCTGTGCCAGTTTAGGCCACCAAACCCAATGTCGAGGCCTAGTCTGCCAGTCTTTGTGATCACAGAGTAAGGTTCAAAGGCTCCTGATGAAGTTCTGAAATCCGCAATCGTTGAGCCTTACCGAAAACTCCAGGGACAAATCTTGATTTGGGAAATGTGAAAGACTGAGGTACACGTGTGAACATGATGCACGCAGGCATAGACAGGTTGTACTCGGTACAAAGATACCTGTGAAGAATGCAAGGTAGCCCTTTCATGGAAGGAGGCTTTGCAATTCTTACCTTTCACATGCTGCTGCATGTCGAATGTCCGATGTCCACAGAGACCCCAGTCCTCACTGCTCTCATCGCATTTGATCCCTGAATTGTTTCAGAGATAGGAGGTCATGCAGACATGATGCGAAAGCCCCCAAACTTCTATCAACTTTGCTCTTCAGCTAGTGGGATCTGATCCTAGATCCCTGGGCAACAATGCCAGGCCTGCACTGGATTCGCCCTTCAGGGGCTGGTCTTTCAGGAGTTTGCCCTTCAGGGGCTGGTCTTTCAGGAGTGTGCCCTTCAGGGGCTGGTCTTTCAGGAGTGTGCCCTTCAGGGGCTGGTCTTTCAGGAGTGTGCCCTTCAGGGGCTGGTCTTTCAGGAGTGTGCCCTTCAGGGGGTCTTGGGAGTGTGCCTCAGGGTGTCTTTCAGGAGTGTGCCCTTCAGGGGCTGGTCTTTCAGGAGTGTGCCCTTCAGGGGCTGGTCTTTAGGAGTGTGCCCTTCAGGGGCTGGTCTTTCAGGAGTGTGCCCTTCAGGGGCTGGTCTTTCAGGAGTTTGCCCTTCAGGAGTGTGCCCTTTAGAAGTTGGTCTTTAGGAGTTTGCCCTTGAGGGGCAGGTCTTTCAGGATTTTGCCCTTTAGGGGCTGTTTTGCATGCAGGATTTTGCCCTTCAGGGGCTTATTTTGCATGCTGCCCTTCAGGGGCCTGTTTTGCATGGAGGATTTTGCCCTTCAGGGGCCTGTTTTGCATGGAGGATTTTGCCCTTCAGGGGCCTGTTTTGCATACGGGATTTGTCCTTCAGGGGCTTGTCTTGCAGGGTGCTGCCATTCGGGGGGCTTGTCTTGCATGATGCAGCCCTTTAGTTAAAGTCTGTCACGAGCCTAAGGCTCATCAGGCCGGTGCTTATCCCGGTTTCTGTGGCGTTAAGCGACTGAGAGTCATAGACTCCCCCCTGGATAGGACGCCAGTCTATCGCAGGGTTAACCCCAACACAAGGTTGGTACCCCTTTTACACCTGGGTGGGGTGAGAAAATGGCCGTAAAGTGCCTTTTCCAAGGGCACAACGCCATAGCCGAAAGCTGGGATCGAACCCGCAACCTTTAGATTACGAGTCCAACGCCCTAACCACTAGACTACAGCGGCGGCAATGCAGCCCTTTAGGGGCTCGTTTTTCCAGACTTTGCCCTTCAGAAGCTCAACCCTTCAGTGCTTGTTCAAGCATTGCTCCTTGTCTTCGGTTGTTACCCGTCCTCCCTATCGGTCTTACATAGGTCAAGTCAAGTCATGTGGGTGAGGACAAGTCCACTGGGCCCTGTGCTCCAGCATCGTACTGCTGGTGTCTTCACAACCTGCAGTGGACAGACAGATCCAGGAGAGTGGAGATGACCTGGGGAAAGAAACCATGAGCAACTGGCTACTACAGATCCATATCACAATATCCATGGCAAAACTTTTGAGAGGTCGTTGAAATGTTTTTTTTAATGATTATGGTTTTTTATTATCTACACTTAGTTCCATGATCCTGTCTTTTTATTGTCTATTTTGGCAGATCCTTTGGAAATATGAAAAAAAGTCTTCTGACGGGAGTGCAAGATGTCCTACCAAAAGGTCTTTTGACATGTGTGTTCGTAAGATAATCCAGTTGTTGTTTTTTTATCATCTGACGTATGTGTAAGGTGTTCTATGAAAAAGTCTTTGGGTGTGTGTGCAAGATAAATAAAATGAAAATAGAATAAAATTAAATAGAAAACCAATATGGTACAGATCATAGACTACAGCCATGAGCACCTCATTGCCTTCTATCTAGGATTGTGGTTTAACGTTAAAAACTTAAATTCTACGAAGAGAAATACTGCGCTCGCAACCGGGGTTCGATTCCTGGTCGAGAGGATTTTTCCCCTGGAGTTAACATCAGTGCTGATTCCACCCTCCCCAAAAGTCCTTCCGATGAGATTATAAACCGAGGTCCCGTGTGGGACCGCACGCAGATATGTTGGGCACACGTTAAATCCTGTTCCGCTTTTCGCAAGAGTAGGCCATCGTGTGCCGGTGGTAACAGATGACAAGATTTACAAAACTGCATACACACGGGGACTGGATGTAAAAAAGCACACGAGTGCTTAATCCATTATCCTCGATATAAAAGAATAAATAAAATTTTAAAAATACATTAGCATGCATTATAGATATCTCTCCCTCAGTTGAAACATTTTTTTTCTTCAAAATATGTTTTTGATCTCTACATTTCCCAGTACCATTTTCGACAGAAAGATTCTTACGTTAGCTTTCAGACATTTTTCTGTAACGAACAAATAGGGTACTGGTTTCAGGCATTCATTGTTAGGACATAGTGTCTTAACACGATTTTCAAAGACAACTTTACAACTGTGGGAAATATAACCAATAATTATACTTGTGGTAGTAAATAAACAACAGCACTCCTCTGATGTAAAAGTTAGGTCATGCAGTACTGTATCACAACCAAAACAAAATGAAAAATGGGTTTACATTTATGAGATTGCCCAGATTGTTTCTTTACCATTTAAAAATAATTCTCAGCTACTCTTTACTTATTTTTTCTTTTATGTCAAGGATAATGAAATAAGCACTCGTACTTTTTTTTTACATCCAGTCGCCGTGTGTATGCAGTTTTTTTGTAAATTTTCTTCGGCACTGTCTGCTGAAGAAATACGTGTACCCTTTTAAATGCCGTTTCAGAAACACATCCAGTAACTGAAATAAAACTACAAGTAACCATATGAAAAAATATGGTGGATATGTTTCCTTTTTTTTACAGAATTGGGAAGACATTTTTTCCCTGTAAGCTACACCACGTTGTTTTACATACCTTTTCTCTGGAATCTGTGGCCATGATGATGGTAGGGAAGGGAGACTGAAGAGCAGAGTGCTGATCTTCCTCCCTCAGGGGATGCTGCTGCAGGCATTTCATGTTGAGGCTTGTCTGGTCCTTGATGTTGAGGTTTGTGTGGCCCTTGATGTTGAGGTTTGTCTGTTCCGTGTTGAGGTTTGTTTGGTCCTTGATGTTGAGGTTTGTCTGGTCCTTGATGTTGAGGTTTGTCTGGTCTATGTTGAAGTTTGTGTGGTCCTTGATGTTGAAGTTTGTGTGGTCTATGTTGAAGTTTGTGTGTGTCCTTGATGTTGAGGTTTATGTGGTCTTTGATGTTGAGGTTTGTGTGGTCTATGTTGAAGTTTGTGTGGTCCTCGATATTGAGGTCTGTGTGGTCCTTGATGTTGAGGTTTGTGTGGTCCTTGATGTTGAGGTTTGTTTGGTCCTTCTTGTTGCAAACCCAACTCTTCCTCTGGTGTCTGTGATGTCAGCTGTCTTGTAACGTTGGTTAGGACAGGTTGCCATGGCAGGTCGCCTGGCCACCCAGTTTTACCTGAACAAAAAAACCACGTAAGTTCATAAGGTAGGTGAAAAATTATACAGCGATATATTTTTTTTAAATTTCAAGTATGAAAATTTACACCCATGTTATGACAATGACAGTTTTACTCGTTTCTATTCTAAAGCAGTGTAAAATAACTTCACAACTGAACTGAACTCAAATAAATTGAAAATTGAATTGAATACCACTTCCAGTCAC
This sequence comes from Stramonita haemastoma, assembly GCA_030674155.1. NCBI lineage: Eukaryota > Metazoa > Mollusca > Gastropoda > Neogastropoda > Muricidae > Stramonita > Stramonita haemastoma. The sequence continues at coordinate 38,526,348 of CM060335.1, read as the reverse complement.
AGCATTATCTGCGGCAATTTGGGCTTCTCTCTCAGGGGTGAGTGCGTTGCCACAAGAGCAGTACCACTCCAAAAAATGTCCTTTTTTAAAGTGTATTAGTTTCCCTTTGAGAAGGGCTTTATTCTACAGAATTTTGCTGGATATCTCTTTCTTGGTGTTGTGGGTTCTTTTACGTGCGCTGAATGTGTGCTGCATGCAGAACCTTGTTCACCATCCATTCCGAAAGACTTGTATGCAGGCCACCACTCACAGTCTAGTGGACGGGATAAAGTTTCGGGCAATAAACGGGGATCAATCTCTAGACCATCGATCCTCCCAATTACCAGTGATGGACAACATTAATGACATCATTGATAGGAGCTGTAGTAAAAGATTCATATCCTCCAGTCTCTTTAACACACGAATAATGACATGCAACGTTTTTATATTCAGATATCAAATTATTTACGTATTTACTTATTGTCCACATTTTTCTGTCAAGATAAAGCCAAACCCAACTCATAAATGTAGAGTCAAGCAAACTTAACTGCGCTGACAAAAATGTTCAATATCAGCAAGTGCAAAAATTAATTACAATAACAACAACACGTTAAAACTTGTTCCGTCTTCCGGAAGAGTAGGCCGTTCTGTGGCGGTAGGAACGGACGATATTAAAAAACACACACAAAAAACCCGGCATGCACACAGGTGTGTTTAGACATCATTCTTGAAGTCGGAAAACGACAATCTTAGCGGTGAGCAAAAATGATCGCATATGCAAAATTTCATCTTCAGTCAACCTCGGAGCGTGAACCTCGGAACGAAAAAAAAATGTAAAGATGATAAAACTCACAATTACCACAGGCAAAAACCACATCGTTTCATTTAACATTATTGTCAGTTCTCTTGTGATCACATCAAAACTGCTCTGCTAAAACTTGCAGCAAGAAAATGCATAAACATGTCTTAAAACACAAGATGTCCATTTGCACCTGTTGATGTAAAGATGCTTGCCTGCCTACCATTTGATATAAGAATCGTTTATCCAAAATATCTTTCTTTGTCTATTTGTCAATTCTACAACACTATTTGACAATATTGAAAAAGAAAAAAAAATCAGCTGTAGGAAGAAGGGGAGCATCTCAACATCTTTCCCATTTCAAGCATTATCATAATTATGAGTAAGGGTTTGCGCTTTATTTTAGGGGGGGGGGAGGGGGGTTGGGGAGGGGTTAAGATCTTAAGCTCACACTAAAAACCTTCCCTTAATATCTTGCTTGAACGTCCTAATCAAAAACAATCTTGCCTTGAAAGTCTGGATGTGGTGTGTGTGTGTGTGTGTGTGTGTGTGTGTGTGTGTGTGTGTTGTGTGTGTGTGTGTGTGTGTGTGTGATTGTGATTGTGTGTGTGTGTGTGTGATTGTGATTGTGATTGTGTGTGTGTGTGTGTGTGTGTGTGTGTGTGTGTGTGTGTGTGTGTGTGTGTGTGTGTGTGTGTGTGTGTGTTTGAAGGATGCGTATTTGTGACAGTACCAAACCATTTTGGTTCATGACACAGCTGTTTCAATCAGTTTTCAAAACCACGTAGTTTATGACACAACTACACTAGATCAGACTCTCAGCCCTGGTCCTTGTGAATGCGCCAAATCACTCGCTGCACTCAAGATTAACATTTCTTGGCAGCAGTTGTCATGAAATTCACAAAGCAGGGATTTCCCCCTAAGTTTTAAAATAAATAAGGAAGATTAAAGGCCCGAAACACTTGTTTGAAGGGGGCTTCTCCTCCGAGGACTCTGCTGCCATGCTCTACGCGAGTTTCTTACCACTATCGATACCTAAAGGCCTACTTACTAAGTAGCTACTTCTAAATAAAGATTACTCACCAGTGCTGCTCTTCATCATAGTCTTTCTATAAAAAAGACAAAGGCAAAAACGATGATGTTCAAAATCCCACATTTTGCTTTCCCAGCTGTTCAAGTGGTCCATACTGCATGCATATGTCAGGCCGTTTGAAATGGCAAGAGAAAAAAAAAAAAAGAAAGAAACAAATCAACTCACGGAACTCGCAACAGAGACACGATATGCACGTGTGTGTTGTGTCGCTAAATGTGTTTTCTGTCCCTAGCTGGAGTAAGACCTTCAATTGCAAAACCCTGGTCTTAACAATGTAACCGGAAATTATTTCTAAACTGCTGGGCACTTCGTTTTCTATCAATACACTTGAAAAACCCACCCAAAATGATGGCCATAAAAAGATACTTTATATAAGATAAAAGCTATGTCGAGACTGCAAACTCAAAACGTGTACAAAACTCCTTGACTTACCGAGGACAATCTGTTGTTCTATTGATATGCACGTTCACAAGAAGAATTTCAGATTTAGATTTGTTTGTTTTGTAATTTGCGTCTGTGCATTGACAGCCCATCTGGTAAAGGAAAGGGGAGGTTGTTTCAAAACCCAGGGAGATGTTCTTACCTCTCTTGAGCATATTCATTTTAGAATATAGACCACTTTACGACACAACACATGCACAACAATGTTCAGTTCAAGGTATTGGTCAGCTGCTCACGAATGTTTTACTTTCAGGTGGTGGATGTGTAGGCTACTTTCAGCAATGGTCTTGCTGACTGTTTCTCTGTCTGTCTCTGTCCCATACATATCAGAGCATATTATGCATGTATTCAGTGGAGGGGGGGGAGGGGGTGCGTGGGAGTGTGCGTGTGTTTTTGCGCACGCGTGTATGTGTGTGCGTGCGTACATGTGTTGTTAGGACAGTACGCGTCAGTACAACATGACAATTAATGTGATGA
>CM060335.1:38508559-38518559 GCA_030674155.1 Stramonita haemastoma | reverse complement strand
CTGACCCTCGTCAAAAGAAGAAATAGTGGCTGCGATCAAGACAATCAAAAATGGCAAGTTGCCAGGCCAGGACAACCTTGATGCAGAACTGTTCAAGGCCTATCCTGAGCTTGCAGTGACCATTCTTCAGCCACTGTTCACAGCCATATGGGAGGCAGAAAAAGTACCTGATGACTGGACCAAAGGGGTAATTGTCAAGATCCCCAAGAAAGGAGCCTGAACGACTGCAATAACTGGAGAGGAATCACACTTCTGTCAGTGCCAAGCAAGATACTGGCCAAGGTCATCATCAGAAGAATGTCAGATGCTGTAGACAAGTCATTGAGAAAAGAACAAGCAGGGTTCAGAAAACAAAGAAGTTGTTCTGATCAAATCTTTGCACTACGTACCATCATTGAACAGTGCACCGAGTGGCAAAGGCAACTATATGTGAATTTCGTTGATTTTGAAAAGACCTTTGACAGTATTCACAGGGACAGCCTTTGGAACATCCTACGACACTATGGCATTCCATCCAAGCTGGTAAACTTGATTAAGAGCTTCTACAACAACTTCAGATGCTCAGTAGGCCGTAGTGACACACTCTTTGAAGTCAGGACAGGTGTAAGACAAGGATGTGTAATGTCAGCAGTTCTCTTCAATCTTGTCATTGATTGGGTCATGAGGCAGACAACAGAAGACACTCCAAGAGGGATAAGATGGAACCTCTTCTCAACTCTTGATGACTTGGACTTTGCAGATGACCTGGAGCTACTATCCCACACACACCAGCATATACAGAACAAGACCAGCAGACTTCAAACCTTTGGACGGCAAGTGGGCCACGAATCAGCACTAAGAAGACAGAGACAATGACGCTAAATGTTACAACACCAGCCCCTGTGAAAGTAAATGGAACAGATTTACGCCAGGCGGACAAATTCACGTATCTGGGCAGTATCATCAAACCTGAGGTTGGCACCAAAGAAGACATCCACAGCAGACTGGGAAAGGCCATGAATGTGTTTAGGGAGATGAACAACATCTGGAGATCTCCACAGTACGGTACCAACACCAAGCTGAAGTTGTACCAGAGCTGTGTTGTGTCTACACTCCTGTATGGATCTGAATGTTGGAGGATGACCGAGACGGATCTTGCCAAACTTAGATCCTTCCACACCACCTGTCTCTGGAGAATCCTTCAAATCTTTTGGTCAGAAAAGATTTCCAATGAATATCTACTGAGGAAATGCAACTAAACTGACATGGGCACCATCATTAGCAAACGAAGATGGAGATGGATTGGGCATATAATCCGAAGAGACACACAATCTATTGCAAGAACAGCACTGCACTGGACCCCAGACGACAAGAGAAAGAGAGGAAGACCAAGAACAACATGGAGGAGGACAGTGGAATGTGAGATGGAAGCCATGCAACACTCTTGGAGTTCATTGACCAGGCTGGCCCAGGATAGACAGAGGTGGAAAGTCTTTGTTGCTGCCCTACACACCACTGGGTGTAAAGGATGATGATGATGATGATGATGACACACATTCAATGATTCATAGTAGAACGCTTGTATAATTTTTCTTATCTGTTCGCTGGTGTGTTGTGTGTTGAGTGTATGTGTGTGCGTGTGTAGGTGTACGTGTGTGTGCGTGTATATGTGTGCGTGAATATGTGTGCGTTCATGCCTGTGTGTATGTGTGTGTGTGAGTTAGTGTGTGTGTGTGTGTGTGTGTGCGTGCGTGCGTGGTGTGTGTGTGTGTGTGTGTGTGTGTGTGTGTGTGTGTGTGTGTGTGTGTGTGTGTGTGTGTGTGTGTGTGAGTGTGAGTGGTGTGTGTGTGTTAGTGTGTGGTGCATGCACCTTTGACTGTCTTTGCATATGATACAAGAAATAAAACGAACAAAGAAAGAAAGAAACAACAACAACAAAAATCGCCTCCACCCCCTTAAATAATAAAGAATCTGAAAGAACCCAACTTTACGTCCAATAGTTTCATCTGTCCCTTGTCAGTCCTAAGCCCAATTGCAAACCCACATGCATTTGTTTATCATGGAAAGGGAACTGAACAACTCAAACAAGCAAGAAAAAATATAAAAGTTTGCCAAGAAAGCTTCTTACTTAATTGTTATTTTTTCCAGCATAATCGCATTATTAAACAATATTTTGTCCAAATGACATTAATTCAAACGTTATATTGCGCAAATTGCTCACTGTAACGATGAGTACTACTATATTTCGACTTTTGTTTGTATAAACAAGAGCTTAAACAAACTTTGGTATTAAAAGTCCTTAATTTTAAACATTGCCAGTAGTCTTCTTCTGTGCAACGCAGATGAATGGAAGTCTAAAATTATGACTCCCTGTATAGTTCCTCTGTAAGCAGGATGTTGCTGCCCATCCCTCTATTATCAGATTAGAGAGTAGATTTACAGAACCCTCTTTGCAATCGCCAGCAGTAATCATGTACAATTGGCCGGTTTGTGCAGGGTCAAAACAATGTAGCCTATAGCCACTTTGCCTCTACCTGCTTCAATCATCCCCAGATAGACATTTTGGGAGGAAAATTGAAATCAGAAGTAGATGAATTTGCATTGCCAGTAGCGGCTATCGTGTTCTGGGCATTCCAGGCAGGGTTGGGATGGGTGAGAACTTTGATAAACCGAAATGGTTTAAGAAAATAACTACTTAAAAATCAATCACAGCCACATGGTTTGTTGTAACAGTAAAGTATATGCTATAAAGAGTCTCCACATACCAAAAAGTGAAAAAGTGAAAAAGTGGCCGATAGCCGCTTTTGGCAGGCAACACTCGATTTGTTTTTCATCCTTGGGGGCGGGATAGCTCAGTGGTCAGAGTGCTCGCTCTCCCCCAGTCAAGTTAATTAAGCAGCGTCGAGCGTGGTTACCAGCTGGATGGGTGACCGTTTGTGCGCCTTGGCTTCAGTACAGTCCCGCCAGTTCACCCAGCTGTCAATGGGTACCTGCCCTCTTTAGGCTCAGGGAAGGTAAAACAGCGAGGGAGAGGAGATGGGCGCCGCGCTCAATATGCTGGCCCCTAGAGAAGCTGAGGTCTCTGACTGCTCGCTCACCTACGACCGCTTAGGTTATGGGACACCTTTACCTTACCTGTACCTTTCCATCCTTATGAAACCTTGAAGTTGTGGGTTCAAATCTCGGCAGCTGCGTGTGTGTTAGGCAAAGGGTAGGGATTTTTTAATGCCCTCTCGAGTCAACATAAAGTGCGGACTTGCCAAGGTTTTAAATCCCTCCCTGTATACACACATACAGAAGATTTAAAGTTTATTTTAAAATCCCGTAGTTCATGTTAGCGTTCAGTGGGCTACGAAAGTATAAACATACCCAGCATGCACCCTGGAGAGCAATGGGCTCCATCAGGTTCAATTTGCTCAAGAGATTCCGCCTAATAAAAATCTCAGCGCCCTGTCCACGTGATATCTTAGCATATAAAGTTAGTTAAGAGAGAGAGAGAGATGAAGAGAGTGGGGGAGAGAGGGGGGATAGGGGGGAGAGAGGGAGAGAAGGGGGAGAGAGAGAAACAAGTAGAAAGAGAGAGAAACAGTGTAAGAGAAATAGAGAGAGGGGGGGCGGAAACAGGAGAGAGAGAGAGAGAGAGAGAGAGAGAGAGAGAGAGAGGAGAGAGAGAGAAGAGAGAGAGAGAGGAGAGAGAGAGAGAGAGAGAGAGAGAGAGAGAGAGAGGAGAGGAGAGAGAGAGAGATTCGGAATGATTTAATGTATAGGCCTTGGCCCTTTACAAGCAGATGAACATAACATGTCGTAATTAGAACATCAAACAAAACATGTAAGTGTGTAATCACAGCGTTAAAGAAATCATGACATATTCTGTAATCACAACATTTAACAAAACCCGATATTCTGTACTTACAACATTAAAGAAAACCCAATAGTCCGTAATTACAACATTAAGCTCTGTTTTCTAATGTTAAGTGCTTTGTGGACAAAAGTGGCAACTTTCATCACAGATGTTCTGTTTTCATTAGACATTAATAATGAATATTTAAACATACATGGATGTCTGTAATATTTGCTTGGAATCAGTTCTGTTCTGAGATCATTGTACTTTGGGCACTGGAGCAAAAAGTGTGCCTCTGTTTCTAGGTTGTCATCACAAAAGGGACACGTTAAAGTCTGTGCGTTGTTACGATTGTTAAATTGCAGAAAGCTGCAATTCAGTGATGACATTCCAGTTCTAAATCGTGCCAAATTTCTTCTTACAAAATAGGATTTTATGTAGCTTAAGTACGCACTTTGTGACAATGATTGTTTGTAACTATTATACACGTTATAGAAATCACGATTCTCTAGAGCAGAAAGCCAGTCTTGTTTGAAACATTCTATAAGTCTTTGCTTAAATTCAAATACAAATGATGTTATATCTCCCACACCTTGTGCTTCCCAGACTAGTCCGAACCCAAATTTATACAAAACATTTCTAACAAAACATTTCGAGAGAGAGAGAGAGAGAGAGAGAGAGAGAGAGAGAGAGAGAGAGAGAGAGAGAGAGAGAGAGAGAGAGAGAGAGAGAGAGAGGAGAGAGAGAGAGAGGAAGAGAGAGAGAAACAGAGAGAGAGAAACAGAGAGAGAGAAACAGAGAGAAACAGAGAGAGAAACAGAGAGAAACAGAGAATGAAAGATGAAGAGAGAGAGAAAGAGAGAAACAGAGAGGTACATTTATTTATTTATTTATTTATTTATTTATTTTTTTATATCGAGGATAACAGAATAAGCAATCATGTGCTTTTTTTCATCCGGTCCCCGTGTGCATGCAGTTTTTGTAAATATTGTCATCTGTTCCCACCGGCACACGATGGCCTACTCTTACGAAAAGCGGAACAGGATTTAACGTGTGCGCAAGATGTTCTGCGTGCGTTCGCACACGGGGCCTCGGTTTAAAGTCTCATCCGAAGGACTTTTGGGGAGAGTGGAGTCAGCACTGATGTTAACTCCAGGAGAAAAATTTCCCCGACCGGACTCGAACCCGGGTCGTCAAATTGCCAGCGCAATGTTCTGACCACTAGGCTATCCGTCCCCTACAGAGAGAGAGGCAGGTACAGAGAGAGAGAGGCAGACAGACAGACAGACAGACAGAGAAAGAGACAGAGAAAAGGAGAAAGAGACAGGAAAAGAAAAAGAGTCAGAGTGAGAGAGACAGAGAGATAAAAAACACAGAGAAGAGGGCGAAGCAGAGAGGGAGGGAAGAGAGACGAGAGAGAGACGAGAGGAGAGAGAGAGAGAGAGAGAGAGAGAGAAGAGAGAGAGAGAGAGCAGGAGAGAGAGAGAGAGAGAGAGAGAGAGAGAGAGGAGGAGAGAGAGGAGGAGAGAGAGAGAAGAGAGACAGACAGAGACAGACGACAGGAAGACAGAGAGAGACAGAGAAAGATAAGAGAAGGGGATTGAGAGAGATGAGAGAGATTGAGAGAGATAGAGAGAGATAGAGAAACAGAAAGAGAGAGAGATAAAGAGAGAGATAGAAACAGGAAGAAACAGAGATATAGAGAAAAAGAGAAAGAAAGAGATAGGGGGCAGGGAAAGAGAGACAGAGAGAGACAGAGAGAGAAACAGAAAGAGAGACAGAGAAAACAGAGAGAAACACATTGACAGAGAGAGACAGGGACAGAGAGAAGACAGGGAACTTCTGACGAAATCAACACACTCAGGAAGCACTGTAGAATCCAGTAAATCTACCTCCCTTGTGTGCAAGAAAATGGAAAAGATGTTTTTTCTGGTTCCTTCGGGACTGTCGTTTCAGCTCAACACTCAAAAAGCTTCTTACAATTGTCAAAAGATTTACTACTTGCAAAACACACAAACGAACCAACACGCGAGTAAACAAACAAATGGGCATACGAGATGTTCCTTTTTTTTCTTTCTTTTCAGTTTTTGTTAATCTTGTAAATTGTGAGAAATTATAGCGTAAGGGTTTTTTTTGTTTGTTTGTTTGTTGTTGTTGTTTTGGGGGGTGCTTCCTCTCTTCTTCTTCTTCTTCTTCTTCTTCTTCTTCTTCTTCTTCTCTTCTTCTTCTTCTTCTTCTTCTTCTTCTTCTTTTCTTCTTCTTCTTTGCATTCTTCTTCTTTGCATTCTTCTTCTTCTTTGCATTCTCTTCTTCTTTGCATTTCTTCTTCTTTCATTCTTCTTCTTCTTCTTCTTCTTCTTCTTCTTCTTCTTCTTCTTTCTTCTTCTTCTTCTTCTTCTTCTTCTTCTTCTTCTTTTCTTCTTCTTCTTTTTTGCATTCTTCTTCTTTGCATTCTTCTTTTTTGCATTCTTCTTCTTTGCATTCTTCTTCTTCTTCTTCTTCTTCTTTGCATTCTTCTTCTTCTTCTTCTTCTTCTTCTTCTTCTTCTTCTTCTTCTTCTTCTTCTTCTTCTTCTTCTTCTTCTTCTTCTTCTCTGTCTCTCTCTCTGTCTCTCTCTCTGTCTCTCTCTGTGTCTCTCTCTGTGTCTCTCTCTGTGTCTCTCTCTGTGTCTCTCTCTGTCTCTGTCTCTCTCTCTCTGTCTCTGTCTCTCTCTCTCTCTCTCTCTCTCTCTCTCTCTCTCTCTCTCTCGTTTGATTTGATTTGATTTGATTTGATTTGATTTGATTTGATTTGATTTGATTTGATTTGATTTGATTTGATTTGATTTGATTTGATTTGATTTGATTTGATTTTTGTTTTGTTAATGTTGTTGTTGTTTTTTTGGGGGGCAATTCTTTCGGACAGTCTTCCAGTTTAGTTTTGATATGTATGTACGTACAATCCTCTGAGCAATGGAATAATATTATCTGTGGCTGCTTTTCAAACTTAACCGTTGTTTTCACTTTTAATGTCCATGTCTATAAGTTAAGACAAGAAACTTGGAAAAGTTTATGTAACAGCTAAAGCTTTCGTATGCTAAAACGGACAACAAAATCCAACGAGGTAGTGGAATAGATATTTTTTGTTTATAGTCCCGCCGTCCTCAAAGGCCCAATTTCGGCAGGAAAGGTAGAGAAAAGAAAGAAAACATGAAAACACAAAACAGACTTAACTTCCCGAGTTCCAAGCTTAACACAGACAGCTAACACTGACGACCGTGTTCTTTAAAGGCATATTAGGTAAAAAGGTAAAGGTGTCCCATAACCTAAGCGGTCGTAGGGGAGCGAGGCATCAGAGACCTCAGCTTCTCTAGGGGCCAGCATATTGAGAGCGGCGCCCATCTCCTCTCCCTCGCTGCTTTACCTTCCCTTACCCTAAAGAGGGCAGGTACCTATTTACAGCTGGGTGAACTAGGGGGACTGTACTGAAGCCAAGACACGCAAACAGTCACCCATGTCCCATCCAACTGGTAACCACGCTCGATGCTGCTTAACTTTGACTTGGGCGAAAGCAAGTGCTCTGACCACTTAACTTCCCGCCCCCAAAGGCATATTAGTTTACGTTTTACACTGTTTACACCAATTTAAGTCACAGCAAATTTTTGTGCGTGAATGGGCTCCCTGTGAACTTCTGACCCTGGGATGAGACATGACAAACCTGGGCATGGCTGTGGCGGGGAAGTTGAAGCGAGCAGCGTGGGAGCAGCAGGGACAGGAGCGTCACAGAAGATGAGGCAGCAAAAAAATATATATACTTATCATATTACATATTACATATTATATATATCTCATATACATATTATATATATCTCATATACATATATATATATACATATATATACACACACACATATATATATATAAATATAAAAAAAATATATACATATATATATATATATATATATATATATATATATATATATATATATATATATACATAAAAATATATACATATATATATATCCTCGTGAAATTCGGGCTACACTTTCCAGGGAGAGAGCGCCTCGTCACAAGAGCATCGCCACATTGTTTTTTCTTTTCCTGTCTGCAACTGTATTTGTTTTCTTATCAGAGTGGCTTTTTTGAACATCAGAATTTTGCAAGGGACAACTCTCTTGCTGCGTTGGTTCTTTTACGTGCGCTAAATAATTTTGTATAACACACAGGGCCTTGGTTTATCGTCTCATGCAAAAGACTAGCACCCAGACCACCACTCATGGTCTAATGGATGGGAGTAAAATTTTGGGCCCAAACGGGGCTCCAACTACCGCACACTTCCGACCCGGAATTTCGCTTTCTAGGCTGGCGCGTTACCTCTAGACCACCGATCACCATAGTTGTAACAGAGGTAAGGTACCTATGCACTGGACTCCTTGACTGTAACACTGACAGCAAGAATAGCGCCAGTGCCAACATGAGTATCAGCAGATAGAACTAGAGCAAACCAATTATTTATATAAAAACAACGAATATGTCAATTAACAAGATCTCAGCATCTCGTTTGCCCATTATGTTAGCGACATTGACATTAATAATCTAAAAACAGAGAGCAAAGTGGAAGAGAGAGAGAGAGAGAGAGAGAGAGAGAGAGAGAGAGAGAGAGGAGAAGAGGAGAGAGGAGAGAGAGAGAGGAGAGAGAGAGAGAGAAGAGAGAGAGAGAGGAGAGAGAGAGAGAGAAGAGAGAGAGAAGAAAGAGAGAAGAGAGGACAGACAGATAGACAGACAGACAGAGACAGACAGAGACAGACAGACAGACAGACAGACAGACAGACAGACAGAGACAGAGACAGAAAGAAAGAGAGAAAGAGAGAGAGAGAGAGAGAGAGGGAGAGAGAGAGAGAGAGAGAGAGAGAGAGAGAGAGAGAGAGAGAGAGAGTGAGAGAGGGAGAGAGAGATGAGAGAGAGAGGAGAGAGAGAGAGAGAGTCGAGTCGAGTCAAGTAAAAGTCAAATTATTTTATTTCGAGGATAATGAATAGTATTTCATGTGCTTTTTGCATTCAGTCCTCGCCCTTATCAGGGATAATATCAAGATAAAAAAAACACCCCTACCTAACAACAACAATGATAATAAGTAAATAACATAAACAAGAGACATTAAGAGCATTAACAAACATAAGACAAGAAACAAGGACAGAAAGACAATAATAAAGAAATGAAAAGCACACACAGAGAGATACAGACAAACAGATAGACAGACATACAGAATCAGAAAGACAAAGAAACAGTCAGGCAGACCAGCAGACTGATAAAGCAATAACTGTCCTACCATCACACAGATCATGTCGGTCAGGACATGAAGGATCTTTCTTTGTTGCTAGGCATTCCTTAGGTTAACAACCTAGGGTGGCCAGAATACTATGCGCTGTGTTCCCCCGAGACACTTAGAGACTATCAGTATACACAGGGTAAGAAGTATGCGTGTACACATGTTCCAAGTGCCTAATAGTATAGACAGCAATCCCCTCGACTTCAGATGACTTTCTTTCCTTTAAAAGAAGGCGCTATAAAGTTTGTCTTGAAATAAGACTATGTCATCAGAACACTTGGAAGCATACTTTAACATAGGCCTATTTGAATAAGCAGATTCCAACATAAGCCTACTATTTTAAATAAGCATATTTTAGCTTTGCTTACATCAACAATCAACAAAACTTCTGACCAAGCCAACCATCACCGTTTTTTTCTGGTATTCATTATGCATTGTACTTTTGTTTGCCTACAATGCTGCACTGAAAGACATTATTCCCTAGAATTTATTTTCATTTCAAACTTTTTAAAATATTGAATCTTTGATAAGTCATGTTCAAAATGATTGAGAAGTTGGCACCTGCAATTGTTTTTAATCCACTACTCTTTCCTCAATAATTGTACTTTTGTTTGCGTAAATTTACAAACTCTATCCTACCTCTTCAAAGGAGGGGCATCTCTCCATTAATTCTTCCTTTCCCTGCAGGTCTAACTACATTTCTCGCTGTCTCTTCGTCTACATGCTATTGCCACCGGCTTCCATGAATTAAATTACCCCCTTAGGAGGACAGCAAAATCTGTCTCTGCGATCTAAAAGAACGAGACTTCATCTCCTAAAACAATCCCTTCTTAAAATATCTTAGCATTACAGAAAGTTTGGAGGATTCTAGCAGA
>CM060335.1:38491059-38498559 GCA_030674155.1 Stramonita haemastoma | reverse complement strand
TCACTTCCTACACTTTCCTCCACCGTCATTCTTTGTTTAAAGCAAAAAGAAAGAATCACTTCTCTACACTTCACCATTCTTCGTTTAAAGCATATGGAAATATATCACTTTCTACACTTCACTCCACGGTTCTTCTTCGTTTAAAGCATAAGGAAATATATCACTTTCTACACTTCTCTACCGTCCTTCTTTGTTTAAAGCAAGCACGTTTCCAATTGCTTTTATCTGAAATTAACGTATGTGTATTTTCCTTTCTTTTGAAAGGGGTGGCCAAAGAAGAATCAAGGCAATGGATAGTGTAGATGTTTTATTGTAAATCTTAGTACATCAACTTTGAAATATCATAATAACACTTCTGTTATTAATGCAAATATTGAATATATTTTTTTTGAACTTGGTTAAAATAAGTGGTCTACTTTTTTTTTCCTGTCGCGATTGTCATATCCTGAACAAGCCTCTAGCATAACAACTTGAACTCTCGTCTTCTTGTAGGAGAATAAATCTCTGAAGACTGAGTGTGGCTACCTATTTGGCGAGGTATTTTTTTAAAAAGTGATACATTCAAAATTCCTTTCCGGCATGTATTCATAGTCTCACAGCGATTCCCATGGAAGATGAGTGAAAAAGAATGACTAATCTCTGTGATTCCCTTTGCCGTGATGTTAAGCTGAGGAGCGCACAACAACAATAACTTCTCCCCAGTCTTTGATTACAGTTGTTTTTTTTTCGATCCTCTAGCTATGATTTTCTCCTTGTGTAATAAGAATTGATTTGGACAGCTCACTTTTCAGCCTACTCTATGCATTCAGGGGACTAGGTTTCAAGCAATGCATTGATTGAGTTGGCATCTTCTTTCCCTCCATAGTTTGTTTGTGGAGGAAGTAGAAGAACAGAATTCCAAGGACGACGTGACCTCTTGCAATTTGAGCTGATATTGACTTCTGCGCGCTTTATTTTTTTGGTTGATAACACGATATTTCCCTTGGCCCAAACGTTGTTAGTCAGTAGAAATATGCCTTATAAAATAAAAACAAAAACTAGCCCCTTGCGCTTCACTTAGAATCAAACCACCACCTTGTCTTTGATCTCACTTTCTTTAGAGTATATCTTTAGAATATTCTTTATTAAGTATATTCCTTTAAAGTTATTTGTCAACGCATGAGGCAGTCAAGGCACTCCCTCCGAAGCACTCAATTCTCAACCAGTGTGGTGATGCTGATGTTCGTTTGTTGACAAGACCGAAGCCACTCTCTATTGTATACCACCACTGCCTACGTCAGAAATAAACATTGCCTAAAATTGTATTTTAAAAAATATGAATAAACCTTTTGACCTTTAAAAACAACTATTAACAGAAGATGTCACAACACGGAAGCTAAACTACAGCAATGTCAATGCACTGTTTGTCCTAGCAAAGACAGCCATACATGACACAGTCCACAAAGCCAATCCAGTCCAATCCAATCCAAATCCAATCATGTTATATTTTAGCCCTACCGACCGCACAGACAATAAGTATCGGGGCTAGCTGTCACCTTGTAAAATTCTAAATCTCCGAATAAAAAATGTGCATCTACAATTATACAGATTAAAAGAGGGTATAAAACTAACCATTAGAAAGCAGGAGGAAGTTAACATTCAATATCAATAAACTGCAGCATGGAGGTGACCTTTTGCTGACCCTCTGAGAGCAGACAAGTAAAAGACTGCTGCAGAATTCTCTGACAACAGACCAAGATTAGACAACGATCCTGAGAGATGGAGAATCGTACTTTTTTTTTTTTTTTTTTTTTACTGGCAGCAGGTGCTTGCAAAGTGAAGGTTTTATTTAATGTAGGGTCCTCAGCAAGTTAGTCAGGACAAGAGAAAACAGGGTAAAACAAGGACACCATTTTTGCTTTAAGAATATTCAAAAGACATTATGTACATTTTCCCACCAATCTCGAAGGAATTTCTCTTGAGACTAAGGAAAGAGAACTTGATCTGAGACCAGGTGTCTTCTCCATAACCTAGTTTTAAGCTTTAGTCTGTTTCTTTGCACAGTTTCCCCCTCCCCTCCCGTTGATGTATTTTTAAAAAAAATAGAAGACATGGCTCTTTTTCCTGATTTTTTTTATGCAGGATTGTACTTTTTTTTCTTCATTTCGAAGACTTTCAGCGGTAAAGCTGACTACATCACTACTTTTTGTTTTGTTCAATCTGTTACAGTTTTTTTGGAAAATTCACTCTGTGTGTGTGTTTGGTGTGTGTGTGTGTGTGTGTATGTGTGTGGTGTGTGTGTGTGTGTGTGTGTGTGTGTGTGTGTGTGTGTGTGTGTGTGTGTGTGGTGTGTGTGTGTGTGTGTGTGTGTGTGTGTGTGTGTGTGTGTGTGATCTGCTGCTTGAAAATGTTACTTTTGTGTCTAGAAAAAGAAAAAAAAATAGAAATTTGGGTTTTTTCTTTCGATTACTTGATCAACCCCATAGTCTTCAGAGACTGATGGATGTCGTCTACTACTACTACTACTACTACTACTACTACTACTACTACTACTACTACTACTACTACTTGATCAACACGTAGTTTGGATGGTGTTCCTGCTTCCTCCAAGCACTATAATTATTACATGTGTTTGCTTAAGGAATATAAGCGGAATTGTTCGTTTCTTTTCGTTTTCTCAATTTATTCTTCCTTCTCTCTGTCTCTCTCAGTCTCTCTGTGTCTCTCTGTGTCTCTGTCTGTCTCTTTGTCTCTGTCTGTCTGTCTGTCTGTCTGTCTGTCTGTCTGTCTGTCTGATCTCTCTCTCTCTCTCTCTCTCTCTCTCTCTCTCTCTCTCTCTCTCTCTCTCTCTCTCTCTCTCTCGCTCTCTCTCTCTCTCTCTCTCTCTCTCTCTCTCTCTCTCTCTCTCTCTCTCTCTCTCTCTCTCGCTCTCTCTCTCTCGCTCTCTCTTTCTTTCTTTCTTTTTTCTTTCTTTTCTTCTTTTTTTGTTTATTTTATCCTTTTTCCCGTCAGTCTTCTATTTTTGCTTTCTTTTCTTACCTTTTCCTCTTCATTTTAAGAGGATTTTTTTTTTGCCTTGATATAAACTTTCTTTCCCTTTTTTTTATATTACATTTCTATTTTGGTATTTCTTTCCTCTTTTTTTGGGTCCATTGTTTTCCAGAGGCTTTTCATTTTATACTTTTTATCTTATCCGATCCTATGCCCTTTTTTTCTGCCTGCTTTTGTTTGTCTTTCCTTTCTTTCTTTGCAGTGACAGAGAGAAAACTAACTTCCTAGTAAATCTCTTCCTCCCGTTAAACATTGCTGCTAGGGGACGGTTAGAAAGAAAGATGGACAACATAAATCAGGAGACAAAGGACAGACAGACAGAAAGACAGGCAGCAGACAGACAGACAGACCCAAAAAAGCAAAGAGAAATACAAACAAAAAAAAGTGCTTGCTGGAAATACAGACATAAAAAACCCGAAAGGAATAGAAGTAGAGAAAGAAAAATCGAGTCTGTTCATAGACATCTCACCATTAACCCATTCTTTTCCTCTGAATAATGCCTTCTTCCGAGCCGGAGGCGGGATGCAATCAGTGCTAGCTTTCACGAGTTAAATTGCCTGCACACGCAGGAAATAAAGCATTTCCCTGCAACAATTCGTTTCAGTGACGTCACAAGAAAAGGGACGGAATTCATGCTTTCACAAGTTCACTGGGAACTGGCTCCTGCACTCAAATCAAAATCATGAAGTGTTCTTGTAGGAACGGAACACCATCAAGACACGTTATCTATCTCACGGGCTCAAATATGTTTGTTTGTTTGTTTGTTTTTGGTCTGAACTTTTTATGTGTGTGCTGTTTGTTATTTGAACCATAAAGCCTGTATTGTATACAATTACATTTTTATCACTGATTTATCATTATTCTACTTTATATTTTTCGTTACTTCTCAGCACACACACAGACACACAGATGTAGACACACAGACACAGACACAGACGCACGCACGCACAAACACACACACACATATACACAGAGGCCATTGTGTGCCGGTGGGAACGGATGACTAAATTTCCAAAACTGCATACACACGAGTACTGCATATAAAAAAGAAAAGCACGTAAGTGGTTATTCCATTATCATCGATATAAAAAAGAGTAAAAGAAAAAAGAATAAAGAACACACACACACATACACTCGCACGCACGCACACACACACACACACACACACACACACACACACACACACACACACACACACACACACACACACACCACACCTAACATGGAACTATCATATTGAATATTTGTTAAATAAAACCAGAAATACATTAAATCTGTTAAAAGTAGTGAGTAAACAACAATGGGCACAAGACGTTATGGTACTTAAACATCTATCCTTGGCTCTAGTTCGTTCTAAACTAACATACGGCCAACAAGTCTTTTTTAATGCTCCAAAATATTTACTGAAAAAACTTAGGAGTCTTGATTGTAAAGCCTTTCGCCTTGCTTTGGGTGTGCCATCACATGCCTCATCCTTAGGTACCTACAAAGAAATAGGAGTTCTGCCTCTGGATGAATATCGTGAATTGATGCTGGCAAAGTACATAATAAGAAGCTCAGCTACTGAAAACAATGTTGATCAGGAAATCTACCTGAGATCGGATGAGCATTTTCCTAACAGAGCCAAAAATATTTGTTCTCTGACTACAATTGGCACGTTCACAGCAGATCTTTTTGAAAAGTCAAAAGTTAATCCTAGAGTAATGAAACAGTCCTCGTTTCATTTATCTCCTAATCCTTCATGGGAACTTCAAAAAGCTTCATTTGACATTGACCATTCTACCTGTAAAAAAGAAAAAGGGAGTCACATTCTCAGTATTCAGATAAAAGAGCACATAACAGTTAATTACCCTTCACATATCAAAATCTATACTGATGGTTCTCTTCTAAATAGTACTGATGGAGGTGCAGCCTTCATAATTCCCTCCTTAAAGGTTGAAAAACTATACCATATTGGAAAGAATCATTCTATTTTTACAGCAGAGTTAACTGCCATTCTGATGGCCTTACATTACTTAATTGACTTTCCTCGGCCTATTTTACAGGTTCGGTTATGTGTTGATTCAAAATCTGTGTTACAATCTCTTAAAAACTCTGGGTCTAATATTAAACAAGATCTTATAACTGAAATAAATCATCTTATACACTTTCTCATTCTAAGAGGCACTAGTATCACCTTTTGCTGGGTACCATCTCATTGCAATATTTTTTTATAATGAAAAGGTTGACAGAGCAGCTAAAAGTGCAGCAGCTCATTCAGACTCTGCTGCTATCTTGAATGCACCAATGTCAGTAGAATTATAACCTGTTGGAAAGTGCTTGCTGGAAACATGTAAGGAAAAAACAAGAAGATGCGGGGTATTCCTATGGTACCTCTTCTATTTTTGAATTAAATTTCTTTCTCTCTTCTCGTTACGGGTTAAATATATCCCGCCAAAGGCCAGTACTAAGTCTTATTAATAGATTGAAGTTAAATGCTTTCCAAACAAAATTTTCCAGAAATGTGCATTGTGTCTGTGGTGGGGCACTCTCAAACTTTCATATTCTTTTGGAATGTCAAGTGTTAAAAATGTACCTTCCCACCATACGTGAGAGATCTTTGCAGAAAGTGTTGAATAATTGTAAATTGCTATGTGAAATTGCTATGCTATTGAAAGAGAGTTGTGTCAGTAATTTGTTATAGTGCAAGTAAATATGTCATTTATTGATTTTAAGCAAAGGCATTCTGCCCACCATGGTATATTTCTCGACATTGTTTTTCTCCCCTGTTCTTTTCACATGGAATGTATTATATATATATGCCTTTTTAATATGTTGTAGTTACATTAGTTATACAGTTACTTAATGTGTGAATTCAATTACTTCATTGTATTATGGTTATAGTTGTTAGACAGTTCCTTTTTTCTGAATTGTTTGCCTTTTTGTGTCTAATATCACTTATTGTGAATAGACGTTAAATTGAAGAACAACACACACACCTCTACTTTCTTTAGATGAGATTACAAACCAAGGTCCTGTGCAGGAACGCACGGAGAACACTTTGCTCGCACATTAATACCTGTCCTGCCATTTGTGCAGATGGAAACAGATGACAGACTTACAAAACTGCAGACACGTGGGGATTGGATGTAAAAGAATACTAAACTCACAGCACTGCTTATTCCACTATCTTCAAAATAATTATACTGAGCAGCAGCAGCAGCAGCAGCATAACAATAACAATAACAATAATGATAATGATGCCAAGAAGAAGAAGAAGAAGAATTGCGAAGAAGAATTGCGAAGAAGAAGAAGAATTGCGAAGAGGAAGAAGAAGAATTGCGAAGAAGAAGAAGAAGAAGAAGAAGAAGAAGAAGAAGAAGAAGAAGAAGAAGAAGAAGAAGAAGAAGAAGAAGAAGAAGAAGAAGAAAAAGAATTGCGAAGAATTGCGAAGAAGAATTGCGAAGAAGAATTGTGAAGAAGAAGAAGAAGAAGAAGAAGAAGAAGAAGAAGAAGAAGAAGAAGAAGAAGAAGAAGAAGAAGAAGGAGGAGGAGGAGGAGGAGGAGGAGGAGGAGGAGGAGGAGGAGGAGGATGCCGATGCCGATGCTGATGATGACGACGATACACCCGCACGCGCGCATGTACGCACTTGTGCGTGTGCGCACAACTAAAAGGCTTTGCTGTTGTTACTTCTTTTAGTGGTGAGATTAAGGATGGTACTATTTGTGTTATTGTTGTTGCTGTTGTTGCTGTTACTGTTGTTACTAATGTTGTTATTGGAGCTGTTGTTGCTGTCGTTGTTGTAGCCGATTTTGCTGTTTTTACTATTGTTGTTGCTGTTGTTACTGTGGTTTCTACTGTTGTTGTTGCTGCTGTTTGTTCTGTTTTTCCTGTTGCTGCTGTTGTTACTGCCGTTGCTCGCGTTTTTTTGTTGCTGTTGTTACTGCTGTTGTTACTGTTGTTGCTGTTGTTACTGCTGTTGTTACTGTTGTTGCTGTTGTTACTGCTGTTGCTACTGTTGTTGCTGTTGCTACTGCTGTTGCTGCTGTTGTTGCTACTGTTACTGTTGTTGCTGTTGTTACTACTGTTGCTACTGTTGTTGCTGTTACTAATACTGTTGCTACTGTTACTACTGTTGCTACTGTTGTTGCTAGTGATACTACTGCAGTTGTTACTGTTGTTGCTGGTGTTACTACTGTTGCTACTGTTGTTGCTGTTACTAATACTGTTGCTACTGTTGTTGCTGGTGTTACTACTGTTGCTACTGTTGTTGCTGTTACTACTGCAGTTGCTACTGTTGTTGCTGGTGTTACTACTGTTGCTACTGTTGTTGCTGTTACTACTGCAGTTGTTACTGTTGTTGCTGGTGTTATTACTGTTGCTACTGTTGTTGCTGTTACTACTGCAGTTGTTACTGTTGTTACTGGTGTTAGTACTGCAGTTGTTACTGTTGTTGCTGTTGTTACTGCTGCTGCTGCTGTTGTTGACAT
>CM060335.1:38481059-38483559 GCA_030674155.1 Stramonita haemastoma | reverse complement strand
ATACATAAACATACAAACAAAGCCTTGATCAAGTCACCACTTGCATTGGACGTTTACAAAGAGAATTTTAAACCTATGAAAAAGAAAGTTGGATTGAAACATATACTTTATAGAAACGAAGAAACAAAACCGAACTAGACAGATTAAATCACCCAGGAGACCTATTAATTGTCTGATTTTATTGAAAGCTACCCAGATAAAGAGTCAGTTTATATTCCAGTCTAGTGAATTGAGATGTAGCTAATGAGTAGGTACCCAGATACAGTGTCAGTTTGTATTCCAATCTAGTTATGTGAGCTGTAGCTAATGAGTAGGTACCCAGATATAGTGTCAGTTTGTATTCCAATCTAGTTATGTGAGACGTGACTAATGAGTAGGTACCCAGATAATTATAGTGTCAGTTTGTATTCCAATCTAGTTATGTGAGACGTGACTAATGAGTAGGTACCAAGATAATTATAGTGTCAGTTTGTATTCCAATCTAGTTACGTCAGATGTAAATGAGTAGGTATCCGGACAAAGAGTCAGTTTGCATTCAGTGTAGTAAATTGATATACAATTAATGAGTAGTTACCCAGATATAGTGTCAGTTTGTATTGCAATCTAGTGAATTAAGATACAATTAATGAGCAATTACCCAGATATATTGTCAGTTTGTATTCCAATCTAGTTATGTGAGATACAAGTAACAAGTAGTTACCCAGATAATTATAGTTGAAGTTTGTATTGCAATCTAGTGAATTGAGATACAAGTGATAAGTACTTGCCCAGATATAGTGTCCGTTTGTGTTCAGTTTAGTGAGTTGAGATACAAATAATAAGTGGTTACCCAGATACAGTGTAAGTTTGTATTGCAATCTAATGAATTAAGATACAAGTAATAAGTGGTTACCCATTATAGTGTAAGTTTGTATTGCAATCTTGTGAATTGAGATACAAGTAATAAGTGGTTACCCAGATATAGTGTAAGTTTGTATTGCAGTCTAGTGAATTGAGATACAAGTAATAAGTAGTTACCCAGATATAGTGTCAGTTTGTATTGCAATCTAGTAAATTGAGATACAATCAATGAGCAGTTACTCAGATACAGTGTCAGTTTGCATTGCAATCTAGTGAATTAAGATACAAATAATGAGCAGTTACCCAGATATAGTGTCAGTTTGCATTGCAATCTAGTAAATTAAGATACAATTAATGAGCAGTTACCCAGATATAGTGTCAATTTGCATTGCAATCTAGTGAATTAAGATACAATTAATGAGCAGTTACCCAGATATAGTGTCAATTTGTATTGCAATCTTGTGAATTGAGATACAAGTAATAAGTAGTTACCCAGAAAATTATAGTATAAATTTGTATTGCAATCTAGTGAATTAAGATGCAAGTAAT
This sequence comes from Stramonita haemastoma, assembly GCA_030674155.1. NCBI lineage: Eukaryota > Metazoa > Mollusca > Gastropoda > Neogastropoda > Muricidae > Stramonita > Stramonita haemastoma. The sequence goes on along the minus strand of CM060335.1, from coordinate 38,482,170 downwards.
GAGTAGTTACCCAGATAAGTAGAATGTACGTTTATATTACAATCTTGTGAATTGAGATACAAGTGATAAGTACTTACCCAGATGTAGTGTCCGTTTGTATTTAGTTTAGTGAGTTGAGATACAAGTAATAGGTGGTTACCCAGATATAGTGTCCGTTTGTATTCAGTTAAGTGAGTTGAGATACAAGTAATGAGTAGGTACGCAGATAATTATAATGTCACTTTGAAGTATAGTCAATCTGGTGAATTGAAATGTGTGACTAATGAGTCCTATCGGGGCAACTGAGCCTACAGATGTTAGCAGGTATTGATATATAGCAAATTACTCGGGACAACACGAAAATGTTGTTATGGATTTCAAACAATATGTTCAGATTGTCTTCATCCCTGGCTAGCTCTTACCAATACCAACAAAGCACTGTCTTTCTAAAGAAGAAAAAAATCCACTGAAGTCGATGTATGGCTACTTACATGGCTAGCTACAAGAAACAGCTATGCCTGTACATTGCTTCTCCAGTATAATAATTAAACTGACAGTCTCACAGTGGTGGACGGAATAGCCTAGTTGTCAGAACATTGCGCTTGTAATTTGACGACCCAGGTTCGATTCCCGTTCGAGGGGATTTTCCCCCTGGAGTTACATTAGTGCTGACTCCACTCTACCCAAAACTCCTTCGGATAAGACTTTAAACTGAGGCCCCGTGTGCGAACGCACGCAGAACATCTTGCGCACACGTTAAATCCTGTTCCACTTTTTGTAATTGAAGGCCATTGTGTGCCGGTGGGAACAGATGACAAGATTAACACAGCTGCATACACACGGGGACAGGATGTAAAAAATCACATGAGTGCTTATTCCATTATTTTCGATATAAAAGAATAAAAAGAATAAATAACCAATGATTCCAGACGTAGTGTGTGATGCAGAGTAAAAAAAATATATATATATATGGGTGTTAAGCTAAGGAACGCCCAAACAACCAGAACGTCCGGGTTAGGAATTTGCTGCCACGTGCAAGATGTGATGGTATAACTGGGTATAGTACTTGGCACAGATACAATTATGTTCGTCTTGCAGGGGTGAATGCATCTGCTCTACATCAATGCTCATT
>CM060335.1:38448559-38466059 GCA_030674155.1 Stramonita haemastoma | reverse complement strand
TTGAATCTGGCTTCTAGAAAAGCTGAGGTCTCTGACATCTCTTCCCAAAGACTGGTCAGAACACCTTTAATTTTTCCTTAAACTTCTGCAAACAAACAAAGAACAACAACAATCAACACAAAACAAAAGAGAGCTAAAAAAAAATCATCTCGGATTACAAACACTTAGAGCACGCGCACGCGCACCAATATTCGTTCCCGCATGCACGCACGCACGCACCACGCACACACAAGTGTCTATGTTTTTACAATATATTACAAGGAAAAGCCCAAGGAAAAACTGTGAACAAATTTGCTGTCAATAAAAACAGGACTACTCATACTGTCACAGACTATTTTTGCCCAGACCCGTAATAATCTGTATAAGTCAAGGCTTTGTTATTGGGGGAGAACACTGTGGAATAATCTACCTCCCTTTTTCAAAATAAGTACCTTCAAAAGAAACATTAATTAAGAAACTGTTGAATAAACATCTGATGGATAAATTGTGGTGCCATTTCCTTACCATCGAATTATAAAGTATAATCTGATTGCTTGTAAATCGTTACTCTTCCACTTGTTGTTCTAGTTTTTTTTCCCCATACTTTGTTTGTCTGAATTGAGCACATGGTGTGCTGTCTTCTTTTTGTTGTATCTTATACTGTGAGGTTTGGATTTACAAATTGTTTTTCTTATTTTGTTTTGCTTGTCTGTTCTTTTTAACATACTTTTTGTGAGAGCAAGATGTAAAAACAAAACAAACAAACAAACAAACAAAAACGTTGTGAAAACTTAATGTTCTACTTTCAATAAAAATCATTTTGACCCGACTTGACTTTTCTCAACAAACACACATCCACATCACACACACAACACACACACACACACAACACACACACACACAACACAACACACCCCACACACACACCCACACACTCACAACACACACACACACACACACACACACACACACACACACCACACACACACACCACAACACACCACACACATTCTGGCATTTATCTGATTCAAGTTTACTTGTTTTTCCAGTTTTCTTGTTGCACTTATAGTTCAAAGAGTTTCTGAAGGTTAGACCTGTTTTTCCTTTTATCATCCATTCAGCTGTCTAAATAAACACACTGACAATAACTTGTTATGTCTTTCTCCTCCTTATGACCTGTCTAAAATCACAATTTAGTGGATAGGCGAAACAAAGGCGCGCGCGCGCGCGCACACACACCGCACACGCACACACACACGCGCACGCGCCACACACACTTAGTGTTTATATAAGGGCAGGTTGAGAGGAACACTTGAATAAACCTAATTTTTTAACTTTCAGTAAAGATCATTGTGACTTATGTCACACAGACTTATGTCAGCTTTTGCTTTGGTTGGGGTAAAAAGACAGCTCTCCTATTTTAAAGATAGGTTTCTAACAACACGTCTTTTGGTGTTTCCATAGATAGAAGAGCATCAACTTCAACTCGTGAAACAATCTATTTTAAAGGTTTGTTGTTTTGTGTTTATTATACATCATAATGGCAAAACCTAAGGAAGACATAATGAAAATGGACTTGTACGGTATTCTAGGAGTCAATTCCGGTGCTACTGAAAAGGAAATACTGAAAGCTTACCGAAAAAAGGCTCTGAAGTGCCATCCAGACAAAAACCCAGATAATCCGAAAGCAGCGGAACTTTTCCACGAACTTTCAAAAGCTTTGGAAGTGTTGACTGATCCTGCTGCAAAAGCAGCGTACGATAATGTGTTGCGAGCTAAGAAATTAGCCGAGGAACGAAACAGAGAGCTCGACAGCAAAAGAAGGAAAACTGAAAGATGATTTGGAAGCAAGGGAACGGCATGCGAACAACGTCGAGATGACGACAGTCGCGCTCAACAGAATTTGTTGGCTGAGATCGAGCGACTACGTAAAGAAGGCTCCAAACTCCTGGAACAAGAACAGCAGTCTATGAAAGAAAAGATGAGAAATTCCGAAATTGTGGATGATGATTCCGACTCTGACAGTTCTGAAACGCCTAAATTAAAAATCCGCTGGACTGCAAGGCGGGGTGTTTCAAGTAGTTACGATGAGGAAGATCTCACTGCTCTGTTTAGCCGTATGGTCAGATTGCTAACATCATCATATCTTCAAAGAAGAAGGGAAGTGCTATTATTGAGTTCAGTCATTCACACCAATGCTAAAACTTGCCGAAAATGAAGAGGGCACAGCTTCTAACCCGTTGACAGTTACATGGTTGTCAGGGAAACCATCCTCAAAGTCTGCATCAGTCAACTCTGCACAAAAGCAGTCCACAGAGTCCAGTGTGCCATCAGCTGCCTCAGCTACTCCTCTGTTTGCTGCAGCAGCTCCAACATCTCAAGGAGAAGGCTTTGGTTCAGTGACTAGTGTCAGTGATAGAGACTTCGAAAGTTTGGTGCTGATGAAAATGAGACAGGCTGAAGAAAGAAAACGCTTGATTGAACAGATGCAGAAAGAAGATGAAGAGGAGCAAAAAAGTTAATGTTGTGAATGTGTGTGACTTCAAATTGTGGTTGATGCTGTGAGTTAGTTTGCTTATTGAGTAATGTGGGTTTTTAATGTAAACATTTGTCAATTTGATACAAGTCATCTGATTGGGGTCTGACCATGTGATTGTGTGCTAAGACACTTTTTTAGACAGTAAGAGATGTTTGCAAATTATTATGTTCAATACATAATGATACAGTATGGTGTGTGTATGTGTGTGTGAGTACTGTGTGTGTATTATACTAGTGCTGTGTGTGTCTGTATGTCAAGTGCTGTGTGTGTAGCCTGTGGCTGTGTGGGTGTGCGCAGTGCTCACTATGTTTGGTTTTCTGGGGGAGGAGGGGGGTGGGTTTATTTTCTCTTGAAAAAATGTGCACTATTACATCACTATTATACCAATAGTATAAATTAGTTATGTTTGCATTTGTGGGGGGGGGGGGTTTGGGGGGAGGGGGTGCTGCCTCTTTTCTGTGACGTTCCATCCTGCCACTCATTTCAATCTCCCCTCCACAGCCATACCCAGATTCGTTATCTCACATCTCCAGGGTCAGAAGTTCATAGGGAGCCCTTCAGTATCAGGCCACTTTCGAGCCACCAGCCAAAGGGGTCCTGCACTGCTACATGGTCACTTTGGTGGTGTTCAATGGTGCCTATTCTGAGCTAACATACTGATACACAGGACACCACCAACTAAGCACCCTACTAATGATAATATTAGCTCAGTCGCTGAGCTAGATGGAGTGAGACGCCCACCTGAGGTGGCGACCACCACAATGTCCATCCAACTGTCCTCCGCTAACCTCCAACCCCAAAGGCTTTGACACAAACTCACCACAGGCACAAAAGTGCATGTCAAAACTGAATTTGAGGTCACCATGAGACCAGAATATCTGGGCCCACCAAATCGGGGGCAATTTTTTTTTTTTTTTTTATCGCATGTTGATCAGTGATAATGATAACGTAATGCTGTTGCTATGGAAGTGCATGTGCTTGGAGACTTTTTGTACTTGACAGGGTTGTACTCAATGCTTACTATCATAATAATAATAATTATATCTGAGCACCATCCGGGCCTGAGAGATACAGACACCTGCAGTGTTAGGTAATTTGAGCACCACTCTCAAATTCACATCCGTAAAGTGGATGAAGCTGGACTGTGTACTTTCCAGTCTTCCCAATGAGCCCACAGTACACTTGCTCCAGGTAGGAGCCAACCAGAGTCCAAAAAATCCCTATGAGTATAACTCATGGGATTTGAACCAGCGACCTTCCAGTCCATAACCCAAGATGCTAACCACTGCGCCATGGCGGCTGGTCATTTCTTAATGTTTTGTTCATAACTGTGTAGCCTGTGTAGTGTGTCATGTATAAAATGTTTAGATACATATGATGCCATTCACTGCATGACTCATTGAGTGATAGGGTTTGTTTCATGAGAACGAGTATTGATCAGGAATCTCATAGATTAAAACATTTATGGAAAAAAGTTGTTTTTAAAGAGATAGATTTACAACTAACAAAACCAATGGCAGCATAACTTTAAATAACTGTAATTTGATTTAACCTACAGTATTGCTTTGATCTCTAGAGTTTTTTTGTTTTGTTTTTTCTTATTGCTTCATCTTATGTGACGTTCCTATCCCTGGTGTTCCCGGCATTGACCAGGCCCGAGAGATACAGACATCTGCAGTGTTGGTCAGGTAATTTAAGCAACACTCTCAAACTGGCATCCATAAAGTGGATGAAGTTCGACTGTGTGGTCCCAGTCTCCCCACTGAGCCCACAGCACACTCACTCTGGGGAGGAGCCGGCCAGAGCCCCAGAAATCCCTATGACTTATGGGAATCAAACCCGCGACCTTCCAGTCCGGAATCCAAGGCACTAACCACTTCACCATGGCGGCTGGTTGATCTGTAGAGAGTTATTAATTCATCAAAATCTAGTGATTGGTTTTTCTCTTTTTTAAATCATTATTTTTCTTTTGTTTCAGTTAGGGTTTTTTTTTTGTTGTTTTGTGTACACATGGGGGTAGGGTTTTTCTTGATTTTGAAGATAAATTAAGATATTATGCAGACTTCTTTTTTGAATTGAAATTAACTTTTCACTTATGTCATGATCTTTAGTACAATGCAGTGTTTTCTTTTTTTACCTTTTCATTAAAATAAATTGTAGAAGTTGTACTTTAGTTGGGCTCATTTGTTTTTGTTGGGTTTTTAGTTTAGGGGAAAAGTGAAGAAATAGATTGATCAGTATTAGTGTGCAACCTGTGAGTGTAACATCAAAAATAACAGCACTGGGCTAGACTGGAAAGAATGGAAATCTGATTAACTATTCATATAAATTATAACACCGATAAATCATTTTGTCCAGGGTTTCTGCAATATGAAGATAACCATTCAATACTGAAATTGGTAATAGAACTTTACAAAGTTTATTAGCTCACTTTCCCAGGTTTTTATTATTATTATTTTTTTTTATATATAACCTAGAGAGTATATATATTATATAGTACATCTGAAAAGTTAATCACTTTTCTCTTGAGAGAAATTTTGATAAAACTGCGTGGAGTTTGACTGTGCATTATATTTTTCTTTTTTCATAATAATAATTATATGATTTAATAAAATGGAATCCTGTTCAGTCTTATTTTCAACACCTTTTGAATTGTCACTACAGTAATTAAATCAGTATCAAACTATCAGTCAGTCAGTACTAGTGTCATCAGGCTAGTACTAGCCTGATGAGCTGGATCATCATTTAAAGATCTGAAATATTGACCACTTGTAATAAACTACAGTACTTCAGCAAATGGTGTACTTTCCCTAGAAAGTGAGAAACTCTGCAAATCTGTCCATTGGTGTAGAGTGTATTGGAGAGAGAGAGAGAGAGATATATATATATATATATATATATATATATATAGAAGAGAGAGAGAGAGAGAGAGAGGAGAGAGAGAGAGAGAGAGAGAGAGAGAGAGAGATTCAACAGGGTATATAATAAACTAACAGTGCACACAATCAGATGACTGTTGGTAGTGTTGAGCAGTTTGAAATAGGTCCCTTTATTGACATTTGATTTCTTTGTGTACTTCGCTTACTAAAGTTATTCAGTTACTGCATGTTGGGGAGAGCACGTCGCCACAAATGCAGCACCACCCGTTATCTTTTTTTTTTTTTTGTCTGCAGCTGTATTCGTTTCCCTATCAGAGTGGCTTTTTTCCACAGAATTTTGCCAGGGACAACCCTCTTGTTGCTGTGGGTTCTTTTACATGTACTAAATAATGATGTTAACACTTGGGACCTCGGTTTATCATCTCATTCGAAAGACTAGCACCCAGACAACCAATCTAATGGATGGAGGAAAAATTTTTTGCCTAAACAGGATTCAAACCACCGCACACTCCGACCCAGACTTTTCACTTTCTAGGCAGGTGCGTTACCTTTAGACCACCGATCCAAGGTCTGCGGTGGTTGGTCAGACCACAGGACTGATTTTTCCTTCCTGATCTCACTGTAGTAGAATCCACATGCAGCACTTTTCTTGTCTGTATATTGAACTGACTTGTTTTCATGAGATAGTACCTCAGTGGGATCTGAGTTACATGGAATTGCCACTGATAAATGGTCTCAATCAATCAATCAATCAAATTTTTATTTCCAGATGGTACATTGAGTAAGCAGCGATCTGCTTTTTTCCATCAAGCCATCAAGTCTCCGGGATCTATGCGTGACTGTTTGTTGAAGTTGACAGAATGAGCCTGCAGTATGATTTACCTGTGAATTAGAATTGACCAGTAGGCTAGATATTATAAGCGTTTTGTGTACACACAAACAATAAGACATATTGTATTGTATCGAGTGAATGTGATAAATTGAAGTCGATGTGAAATTGGTCATTGTATATTATTTGACAGACTATGTTGATGTTTGGCTTTCTTTTGTTTGTTTTTTTAAACTGTGAATTTGTGCTCTTGAATGATTATTATTGTAGACTTCTCAGTGTGAATTTTGCGTGTGTGTGTGCATGTGCACGCATGTGGGTGAGAGAGAGAGAGAGAGAGAGAGAGAGAGAGAGAGAGAGAGAGAGAGAGAGAGAGAGAGAGAGAGAATGTGGTTTATTTGAAGTTTGTAATTTTGACGAGTGGATTTATGTTTAGATCCTAAGTAATTTCAAATACTGTTCCAAAAATGACACCTTTACATAAGTCGTGATTATATCTTTTTAAAAAAAAAAAAAAAGTTTTTTTAAAGACTTATTTGCCAGAAAGTGTGTGTTTGCTATTTTTGTGTGTATACATGATTATTTATATCTTTCTGCTCCTTGGCTAGAGCTCCGAGGTTCAGGAATAGTGAGATTGTGTGTATGTGACTTTTTTTCCCCCATACAATGAAGGTAGCCACATTCAAACTAAAGGGCTGTAAGCTGGGTATGTTTGTGTTTCTGTAACCTACCGAATGCTACATGAATTATAGGATCTTTCGTGTGTATATTACTTGATCGTCTGCATATATATATATATATATATGATCCACTCTCAAAAGGTGCTCCGCTGACACTTGCATTGGGGAAAAGTCCACAACTAGTTTATTTGTAAGTCAACTCTACAACAAGTAGTTTATATCAATTAAGTATACCTTGCAGAATTTTTCCTAAAAAGCTGAGTGTTTAGTTCAGAGAGAAAAGTACATTTTTTTAGATGAATGTGCCCCAAAGTTGAGGAAAACTGTGAGAAAAATCGGCCATTTTGTCAGTGGGCAAGTTGAATTAGATAAATCAAGCAATTGCCCTTTACTTTTCAAACGAGGTTTGCGCTGTTTTTAAAGATGAATGATACATCTTTCCAGTAATAGTATCCATTTAGAAGAAAAAATAAATCTACTTGATAAAATAAAGCTGCGAAAATAGGCGGTTTCTCAGGACACATTTTGTCACATTCACATCGTCAAAAGATCAACTATCCCAACTAAACAAAAACTTGTATGGAGATGGCCAAAGTATACATGATTCTTGGTATGGAAATGCATTCTGTACTTGCAAAGACATCCGATTATACCTCAAAACGACCATTTTTGAAATTGTTAAAATTTTCCAGTAACAAAGTCCTGAGAAACACACTGCTTCTTCATACCCCTGTATCATAGTGTATGAAGCAAATAAACCATGACAAACATTTTCATGACATGCTGGAAACCCCTTGCACACATACCAACAAGTGTAATGGGAAGGGAAAATGGTAGAACGAAAACCAGGTGAGTTTTCTGTTTTTGTCACAGCAATTTTTAATGTCCTGAGAAACCTATATGTCTCGCAAAAGATCAATATGTTAGAATTAGAAACACATGTAGGTTATCCATTCATGTCTAATTGACTGCATTTGCAAGAAATGAAGTTAGTCCTGTGATTGCCTGATCTTGGAGCAAAATGAACTTTTGGTTTGCCGGCAGTGCATGGAATACCAGCACTATGACACAAAAGCTGGTCATGTCACGAGTCCTGAGAAACTGCACTGGCACTGATTTAGTCTATGGAGTGCTGAAATGATAAAAAAAAGTTATGAGGTGATCACCTTGATCGATTTGCCAGTTGTTGATTTTACAGCTTTAATTTTCTATTTATTGCTAAGAATGACACTCAGTTTTTATCTGTTTCTCGGGACATACTGCTTGTGACATAATTTCTTTTCATGTCTCAATAAGGTAGTCCTGGGAAAAGGGCTTGTAAGTTTAAATGAAAATAGAATGTTGATGAGTGTTATCCATTAAATGTAGAGTTATTATTGGCAAGCTTTTGTGATCCTTGTCTATTAAAATTTATGTTTGTAAATTTTACCTATCATACCTGAATTTGAACTTTACATGTTTCGCATTCCATATGACGTTAATCTGATTTTGTAAAAGCATTTTGTCCCTAAAAACATTTCAGTTCAAAAGTTTTGATAGCTTTACTAACTTTCTGAGTAAAGCAAATAATGTTTCAACAATATCATTGTAAAAAAAAAAAAAAAAAAAAAAACCAACGGCAACACACACACACACAAAAATCTGACAATGAAAATTAACAGAATGTGGTTTGTTGCTATTTGATATGCTTTTCAGGGTTTTTAAAGTTTATAAATATGTTCATGTCTTCTTGTGTCCAAATAGGGTGATAACCTTCACTTAAAATTTTAAACAAAATTATATTCTCTTCTTTTTTAATACAAATGTTCTAGTTTGTGTGCTTTTTGTTCCTCCAAACTTGCAAGTGGAGCCTGATGATACCCAAGTGACATTCCTAAGGGACAGAGGATGTTATTTCTTTTTCCAGATGTTGCTGATGTTGCTTAGGTGAAAAGGGAACACATCAAGAGAAAGCTTGGTTACCCAACAATCTCACTCGGGGCTCATTTCTCATTAATTTTGATTGATCACTTCTTACTCCCACCCCTGACCCCATTTCTAAAGATTTTAATACTATTTTTGAATATATGCCTGATTATTGTACCTCTTAAACTATTTTAAGTTGTTTTGGTTTTTTTGTTTTGAGTCGCTTTTTCATTGTACCCTTAAACTGTTTTCAGTTGTATAAAATTTCATTGTACCCTTAAAACTGTTTTGAGTTGCTTTTCATTGTAGCCTTAAACTGTTTTAACTTATTTCAGTTGTGTTTTCATTGCACCCTTAAACTGTTTTGAGTTATTAAAAGGTTTTGAGTATTATTCTTTATGTTGATTCTTAAGACATTCTGGTTGTTTTTTTCTTTAAGTGTCTGAAAAGTGACAATTTCATGTCACGTTTTGAGTGTCCCAAGAAACAGTTTTGTTCATCATTTGTCATGAATGACTGAGTAATTTATAACAAAAGCACTGAATAAGATACCTAATGTGTTTACCAAATGAAACTACAAAAAGAAAAAAACATGTGCCTGTGGTTTTTATATCATAAATAGAAATGTGTGAAAGTGTTTCCCATGTTTCTCATGACCGTGACATAAACAATTAGTCAAATTTAGTATTTATAAACTGATTACCTGTTTGTTTGTTACTGACAATTTTAAACTACATTGTAGCCTTTGTCAAGGTAGCACACTAATGAAGTTCTGTTAAATATAAAAGATGAGAAAGGCAAAAGCTTATGTCACATGTCACGAGAAACCGAATTCAACATATATTTTTCAAACACAATTTTATCAGATATGGCAATAGTTACATATTTTTCTTTATAAAATATGAAAAGTGGAGACTATTACTAGTAAAAACATGCTAAAAAGAAAAAGATTTTACAAACTTTATTTTTGACATGTCTGAATAGCACCTTTTGAGAGTGGCTCATATATATATATATATATATATATATATATATATATATATATATATATACACAATAAGAATTTGGACACTGGCAGGTCTTCACTCGAAGAAGTTTACGTGGGAGATTATAAAAATCCCGAACTTTAACTCACCAGACCCCGCTGAGAATCAAACCCACGACTTCATGGACCCATGGGATTGAAGTCAAACAGTTTTAACCCTTCAGCTATAGCACTCATCATTGTGTGCAGGCTATATTATACGCATGGATGCATGCCTGTATAATTCAGAATATATCCTTGGAAATTGATGATCGATAATGTATACACAGTCAAATTATTAGCATACATGTTGATATATATATATAAACAAGATCACATCATGTGCCCAATAGTTATGCAGCAATTTTATTCCACTTGGGGAACATTCCAGTAACAATATTTTTAATCAACACTTTATTTACACACACACACACACACACACAAACACACACACACTCACACACACATCGCAAACAGGACCTCTGTACATGTATACACTCTTGCACAGACATACACTTACATATAATTTACAATCTACACACAAACACACTCTGTCATGCACACTAGCACAGACCCTCTAGCCTGCACACATTTGCATACAGAATACATAGCATATTTTATACACACACACACAACCAGATTTCAGATTCACATCAGCTCATGAGACTAGGAGTAAGTGCTATTGATAAATTCTTTATCATAAAATCTTTCCCACACACTGCCTACACAGGGCAATATGTTGATTCTCTCTCTCTCGTTCTCTGTCCATTCCTTTACCTGTCATGGTGCATAGTGTCTGGTCTTCTCCTGTGCTTGTGACTTTTCAGGAGGTCTGCCCGCTGACCTCAGCCAACACAATCCAACTTCAGAGCTGATTTCAGGATGCAGGCTGGGTATTTTTGTGTTTTTGTAACCCACCAAACACTAACATGAATTACAGGATCTTTAACGAGCATATTTTATCTTCCTCATGTGAGTATATATAATATACACAAAGGTAATTAATTAAGGAACTTGCGGGTCTGCACTTGAAGTTGACCTGAGAGATCGTGAAAAATCTCCCACCTTAAATTCACCAGAAGCCACCACTGAAATGAAAACTGAGGACTTTATGGAACCATCGGACTAATGTCAAACGGACTTCACTACTCAGCTGTAGGTAATAGCGTCTAATTGTGAGCGCAGTGTTCTGACCACTAGTCTATCCTGTCCCCCAATAAATAACTGTAATGAGTTTTTCTTCTTGCAGTGGGTTACTACTAAACCACAACATACCGAAAGAACTTGATGCTTCACGTAAAGTGAGGAGATTGTTTTTTCAGACACCATGGGAGGTTGTAGGCTACACCCACAAAGAATGGAGCGCCATGTTTCAGGTGACACACAGGAAAGGTTTCAATGTCCCACAAAGTGGCTATACCATTCCCACACTCAGTTCTTTGGCAGACGGTACACGCCAGAGTTGAAGATCAGCTTCTGCTCGTGGACTTTTCGGTCGAGGAAAGCTTTGAGCTGTTGCTGAGTAAACTCTCCCGACTCGGGGCCCTGCACGGCGAACATGCGCAGCATGCTGTGAATCCTCTCCAGGGGCAGACTGTCCAGGTTCTGCAGCATGCCCGTTATGTAGGTCCAGAACATCTGCAGCACACAGAGTCCAGAGTCAAGATTCAATTCCTTTCACCCCTTTTGGGGCATGGAGGATAACAAAACAAGTTCAACAGGGGAAAAGAAACCTTAACAGCAATACATCCAAAAGTAATATGGGTAACAAACAAGTTGAACAGGAGAAAAGAAACCTTAACAGCAATACATCCAAAAGTATTATGGATAACAAACAAGTTCAACAGGAGAAAAGAAACCTTAACAGCAATACATCCAAAAGTATTATGGATAACAAACAAGTTCAACAGGAGAAAAGAAACCTTAACAGCAATACATCCAAAAGTGTTATCAATACCAACAGGAACTGAAAAGCAAGAATTCGTCGCAAAATGATAAACAATATTAATTAAAGACTCGGGACATTTTTTTAAAGGTATGTAAATTTCTGTAAAGGACACAATCTACACTGGTTATAGGCATCAAATCAAATTATAAAAAATAATACCTGCAAATCTTATGAATTTTGAGAGAGACAGGAGAACTTTTCGAGATTCACATTTCATCAGCCTGCAAAAATTATAACTGGACATGGGTTGACGAAAATGCTGAGGAGTAAAATCTTGCCATAAATGTGTAAAGTGGGGACATTCCATGATAAAATGAAATCCATCCCCTATAACAGACATAATGCATTTTGAACATACAGAGGGAAGTTACAGGAGTGCAGGTGTGGAAGTTCTTCAAAATGAGCAGGATAAAACTGGTTACTTTCTGACTGACAGGCAGGCAAGCTAAAGATCCTACAGAAACACATACCACATGGGGTTTTTTGTGTGTAAGAAATATCTAGAAAGTGAGCAGTGATAAGAAACTTCAGTTCACAGTACAGGCTTTTGACAACACAATTCATCTCAAAGTGTTCAACACAATGTTCAAAATAGGTTTTTCTAAACATCTCATCTCTTAAACTCACTCAGGACAGCCAGTTCTCTCCCTTGCTTTTTCCCAAAGACGGCCCATTTGTAATGGTAAGTAAAAACCATTATAAAAAATACAAAACACATAGTAAGAAAATGAAATTTTCTGAACTTATGAATAACATGCTGGGTTAGTACATATCGAAAGATTGAAGCTCTCACTTTAATAGTTGAGCTTTTACTAGCATAAAGAAAATACTCTGAATTTCGTACTCCGTGGCACTACTCCGTGTGGGTTACTCTCTGCAACTGTGAACAAAGAGTTTGGAACACATGGAATCACCTGACAACACTCTGCATTCAATCTTGGACAGGCTCACAAAGCTATGCTAAGCTGCACTAGTCATGGTACCATGTAGCCGCCATGTGAAAAATCTGCAAACATACCGTGTGTGTGTGTGTGTGTGTGTGTGTGGTGTGTGTGTTGTGTTAGTCAGAGATGAGGGTTACAACAAGTGAAAAAGGAGGAAAGTGTGGCAGGGGTCTGGGGGCTGTCTAAGCCTACAGTGGGGTCCAAGGATAAAGCTCTTGGTTGGGGGTCTGGGGCCAAGCCCCCTGAAGCTGAAGAACTTTTTTTTTATTTTGATGGCTGAAAGTGTCACTGGAAACCCAAATTTTGTATTCAATGAAGGAATTTTTGTGACAAAGAATTGCTGAAAAATTTAATTCCTCTTTGGTTTATTTCCAAATTACAGATTTTTGCACAGCATTTCTTTTAAGATAAATGTATTTGTTTCTATTTTGATTCCACAATAGTACTTTAACCCTCTTAGTCCCAAACCGGGATTTGCCGAGAGTTACAGTAGTTTTCCATCAGGCAGTGACCTTCACTGATTGCTACCAGATGCCGAGGCTCTATCAGGCCACATGTACAAAGCCTGTATGATAGTCTGAATGTAATTATAGCTGCTGTTATGTACTTAGGAGGAGGAAAAGGCCAGCGAGCATGTGTGCCTGACCTGATTTTGTGATGGAATGCGAAATCTAGGGGCAATTTGTGTTCAGACAATCTGAATGCTAGAGGGTTAACTTTAATGAGGATACAGATCTAAACAACACTCAAAATGCAAAGCCTGATTCCCAATTATAAAACAAATCAAGAGTGCATTAGCATTACATGTGGTCTCTTCAAACAACTGCACTGGACCACTACAATTCTGCTTCTTTTCAGAAAGGAGAGAGTGGTTCAGGTCCAGTTGCAGATGATTATAACAGCCACCTTGCCGTATACCCAATTTGTTCCAGGCCAGGCATGTGTCACCAGACTTTTTGTTTGATTTGGCAATACACAAATAAAGTGAAAATCTCAAATTTTCAATGAATATAAACTTATTTGGGGGCAGAACATTGAGTTACTGTCAAATTGATATGCTGTATGGTGTGTTTATACTATAATTGGTTTGTACGTTTCAAGTAAAAACACACAAAAAACCTCCAATTTCTAAGTTAAAAGCATCTGGTAAAAAAAAAAAAAAAAAATCTTCAATAATTATCTCTAACAAAGTTGAAAGCCACATCCACTGAATTAGCCAGCAAATGATATAGTGCCACAATTTGAGATGGAATGTCCACACGTGGAAACCAAAGGTACAATGATCTCGCATGTTTTCACATTACTTTCCTGTAAGTACAAAAATCAGTTGATAATTTCTTTTGGAGCCAAAAAAGTTGGTCACCAGTTGTATCCAATTTTGTAGGCTTGTATCTGTTTTGTTGCCACTCAAGTCAAAACAAAAGAGCCAAATCTCCAGTTGAATCTTGAAGGCCCTTTGCAGGTGACTGTATAGATCTTCAAACTCTTGCTCCCCACTGCCTGCAGGGTAATGCTATTTATCACACATGCCCCATAAACACTTCTTTTGTTTGCCGCTACTTCATTTAACTCGCCTCCGAGCTCATGTTTGGTCAGTGAAGCTGGATTTATCTTGAACTAAACTCATCCTGGGGGGCGGGATAGCTAAGTGGTCAGAGCGCTCACTTTCCCCCAGTCAAGTTAAGCAGCGTCAAGCATGGTTACCAGTTGGATGGGTGACCATTTGCGCGCCTTGGCTACAGTACAGTCCCCCCAGTTCACCCCAGCTGTAAATGGGTACCTGCCCTCTTTAGGGTCAGGGAAGGTGAAGCAGCGAAGGGGAGGAGGTGGGCGCTGCCCTCAACATGCTGGCCCCTAGAGAAGCTGAGGTCTCTGACGCCTCGCTCCCCTACGACCACACAGGTTATGGGACACCTTTACCTTTACACCCAACCTACCTGCATCTCCTGCTCCCGTTGCTGCGCAGCGCTGGCCATGGCCGACTCCAACTCATCGTCGTCATCGGCGGCGATGACCTCTTGCGTGCTGGCTCGTCGCTCCTCCACCAGGACGAAGATGTCGGTCTGCTCCTCCTTGATGACGCCCTGGCTCTGCCAGAAGGCCAGCTTGCGTCGCACCACTGAGGGGGTCATCTCCAGGGCTTGACCCAGGTCCTCCACTGTCCACCGATCTGCAGGAAACGGGCTGTTTGTTCATTTCACTGGGGGGGGGGGGGGGGGGCACGGATAGCCTAGTGGTCAGAACATTGCACAGGCAATTTGATGACCCGGGTTCGATTCCGGTTGAGGAGATTTTTATATACGTTTATATAGCTCTACTGACTACAAAAGCTATATCAGGGCTGTCAGGGGGATGGGATAGCCTAGTTGTCAGAACGCTGCTCTCGCAATTTGACAACCCGGGTTTGATTCCCGTTCAAGGAAATTTTTCGCCTGGAGTTAACATCAGTGCTGACTCCACACTCCCCAAAAGTCCTTCGGGTGAGACTTTAAACCGAAGGCTCCATGTGCGAACGCATGCAGAACATCTTGTGCACACGTTAAATCCTGTTCCGCTTTTCGTAAGAGTAGGCCATCGTGTGCCGGTGGGAATGGATGACATTTACAAAACTGCATACACACCGGGACTGGATGTTAAAAAAGCACAAGAGTGCTTGTCCCATTATCCTCGAAATATAAAAAAATATATATATATATAAATAAATAAATAAACTGACAGGTCCATTTCTTCACAACTTTTTTTCTTTCTTTCTCTGCATAGGTAATTTTTTTTTATTTAATTCTTATTATATTGAGGACAATGGAATAAGCACTCTTGTGCTTTTTTTACATCCAGTCCCCATATGGATGCACTTCTGTAAATGTCATCTGTTCCCACCGGCACATGATGGCCTACTCTTATGAAAAGCGGAACAGGATTAACATGTGTGCAAGATGTTCTGTGTGTGTTCACGCATGGAGCCTCAGTTTATAGTCTCATCCGAAAGACTTTGGGGGAGAGTGGAGTCAGCACTGATGTTAACTCCAGGAAAAAATCTCCTCCAACGGGAATCAAACCCGAGTCTTCAAATTGCGAGCGCAATGTTCTGACAACTAGGCTATCCCGTCCCCCTGGCATGGCTTTTGTGGTCGGTAGAGCTATATAAACATTATGGTCATAGATTATTATCTTTCTTTGCATTCTATCATGACTATTTTTTCTTTATTTATTAATTATTATCATTATTATTGTTATTATTGTTGTGTTTTGTTGATGTCAGTCGTCGCTCGTCATCATTGTCATTACTATCATTTCCCATGGTTAGGTTGGAGGATGTTTTGCCGATGCCTTCTTCTGGTGCAGAATGTATAATTTTCGTGTGTGTGTGTGTGTGTGTGTGTGTGTGTGTGTGTGTGTGTGTGTGTGTGTGTGTGTGTATGTGCAAAGTCCAATTTGTTAAATCCAGTTGTGACTGGATGGACGTGTGTACAAATTAAAGGCCTTGATTTGTTCTCACAAGATATTGCACTATATATAAATTCCAAGTGCTATTACCATTATTATTATTTAACTTTTTTCTCCCAGTTGGTTATTTTCCGATTAAAAAAAAATCAATATGTTAAACATTTGCAGCAAGTTGCAAGATTTCTTCAATCATACAATTCAAAATCGGAAACGCACTATACAGAAAGGAACACAATAAACAAGATACAGAAGACAAAAAAAACACAAAAACAATACCACCCCACACCAACAACAAGCATTTGAGACAAGAAAAAAAAAAAAACTAGACTTTTATTTCAAAATTAGAGAGAATAGTGTTGGCAAATGATTGTTGCATACGTCACCTTATTTTTCTTTCATGTTTGTATCATGTGTCAAAAGTTGTTTGCATGTTTTGTCCGCAATTATTATGTAATCTCTAGTAAACAACATAATTCAACACAATTGTGTGAGTGGTGTTTCCATGTATTCTGCATGAAAACTCTGCAATACTAAAACACAAACATTCTCCTAGGTGTCTAGTGTGCCTGGACAGAGAGAAAAGGTTTCCTTTGGCCACACTCAGCTTAAAAAGTATGGCATGATGATACTGCACTTTCAGAGTGGTTCAGGACACTTAAGGTAGGCACACCCCAGCACTCACTCTGCTCCTGGAACTGCATGATGAGGGCTGCCTGCACCGGGGACACAGAGAAGTTCAGGGTCTGCTCCTTCAGCTCCAGTTCAATGTTCATCACCCCTGCAGCACAGCCAGAGTTCACTACCGTCACCGCCAGATAGGCACTTTATTCTTATTTTTATTTATTCATTCATTCATTCATTCATTCATTCATTTATTCTTTTATATCAAAGATAATGGGATAAGCACTCTTGTGCTTTTTTACGTCCAGTACCCATGTGTAAGCAGTTTTGTAAATTTTATCTGTTCCCACTGGCGTACGATGGCCTACTCTTACGAAAAGCGGAACAGGGTTTAACGTGTGCGCAAGATGTTCTGCGTGCGTTCACACACGGGGGCCTCGGTTTATGGTCTCATCCGAAGGACTTTGGGGGAGAGTGGAGTCAGCACTGATGTTAACTCCAGGAGAGATATCTCCTCAAATGGAAATAGAACCCGGGTCGTCAAATTGCGAGCGCAATGTTCTGACCACTAGGCTATCCCATCCACCAGTCATGTATCAATTAGCAATCATTCAGTACTAGTGCAAAGTTCCTGAAATCTGCCATCATGAATGAAGCGAAATATCTGTAGTAGTGTTATTCTTACCTCATTTTTTCATATTATTTTTA
>CM060335.1:38428559-38446059 GCA_030674155.1 Stramonita haemastoma | reverse complement strand
GACAGACAGACAGACACAGACAGACAGACAGACAGACAGACAGACAGACAGAAGACGACAGAGAAGACAGAAGGACACAGAGAGACAGAGAAGAGACAGACAGACAGACGAGACAGAGAGACAGAGACACAGTCTCTGCAGAATTATATGATCTCCTGTGGTCCCCCCAGACCACTAACCTCAGTCATGTTTTGTTTTGTCACTTTCTGCAGTCTACCATTTCAATTTGTAACAACTGAACATAAAACTGTCCAATTTTCAATCCGTTTTCGGTAACTGAAAAGCCATTTTATCGCAGATGAACAACACGTCAACAACTATAAATATAAAAAAAATCAACCTCCGCTGCAAACGCGACTCGTTACGTGGTGGAGCAGCGTCGTCACATTTTTTTTGCCAAACATGGCCACTGACAAGCCGCTGCTGTAGTCCAGTGGTTAGGGTGTTGGACTCGTAATCTAAAGGTTGCGGGTTCGATCCCAGCTTTCGGCTATGGCATTGTGCCCTTGGAAAAGGCACTTTATGGCTGTTTTCTCACCCCAGCCAGGTGTAAAAGGAGTACCAACCTTGTGTTGGGGGTTAACCCTGCGATAGACTGGTGTCCTATCCAGGGGGGGGGGTCTATGACTCTCAGTCGCTTAACGCCACAGAAACCGGGATAAGCACCGGCCTGATGAGCCTTAGGCTCGGGACAGACTTGAACTTTATGGCCACTGACTGACAAGACAGATCTGAGCACTCACTCACTCACCTCAGACTGCCCCTCTTGCTGCTTGATTTCGATGATGCGCGAGTTGATGCGCCTGGAGTCCGCCATGTCTTTCAGCATCACCTGACAGCCGTGCAACGGGTTTTCCCCAAACCTCAGCTTCAGCAGCTCCAGGTACCGCAGTTCCCTCTCCAAGGAGTTGGTCACACTGCACACCACAGCGCACAACATCACATCCAACGTCACTTCGGCCAAGAGTGCTAAATTTAGCACGCCCTTTCCATTTACCTAGTCCCAAGTGTGGTCAGTTCCCTGCTATAATTGGTGGATCGGTGGTCTAGGTGGTAACGCGCCTTGCCTAGAAAGCAAAAACAAAGTCTGGGTCGGAGTGTGCGGTGGTTTGTACCCTGTTTGGGCCCAAAACTTTTTCTCCATCCATTAGACCCTGAGTGGTGGTCAGGGCGTTTGTCTTTCGGATGAGACGATAAACCGAGGTCCCGCGTGTTCCACATCACTATTTAGCGCATGTAAAAGAACCCACGGCAACAAGGGGGTTGACCCTGGCAAAATTCTGTAGAAAAAAGCCATTCTGATAGGGAAACAAATACAGTTGCATACCGGGAAAAAAAAAAGGGTAGGCGCTGCACTTGTGGCGACGCGCTCTCCCCGGGAGAGCAGCCCAAATTTCACACAGAGAAATATGCTGTGACATTAAGAGGTACAAAATACAAAAAAAAAATAAATAAATAAATATCACCAGCTGGCCCCAGCTGGGGTGGGATGGGGATGGATTAATTAGCAACTGGGAGGAGCTGAAAGTGGGTGAAACTTGACTACTGTCACTAAAACATGTGTGTGCAGGCAGAAGAATCAGCATCTTCATCGATGGATACAGCTTGTGGCCTGGGCCAAATAACAATATGCATGAATGCTTGTGTGCACACACACAGACACAGACACAGACACACACACACAAACACATGTGCACGCACTCACACACACACACTCACACACACACACACACACACACACACACACACACACAACACACACAAACACACAACACACACACACACACACACACACACACACACACACACACACACACACGCAGAACATCTTGCGCATACATTAAACCTCGTCCTGCGTTTCGGAAGAGAAGGCCATTGTGTGCCGGTGGGAACAGATGACAAAATTTACAAAACGGCATACACACAGGGGATGGGTGTAAGAAAGCACATGAGTGCTTATTTCATTATGCTCAAAATAAAAGAATAAATAAAATAAAATGAATAAAATAGACACACACACACACAAACATCATACATGTGTATGTACTCCACTCTTTCAAGAATATACACACGCACACAGATGGGCATGCACAAACACTTGCAACTTGAACATTACTCTCACATACACACACACACACACACACACACACACACACACACACACACACACACCCCTCTCTCCCCCCTCTCTCTCCCCCTCCCTCTCTCTCCCCCCCCCCCCCCCCCCCCCCTCTCTCCCCCCCCCTCTCTCTCCCCCCCCCTTCTCTCTCCCCCCCCCTCTCTTTCCCTCTCCCCTTCTCTCCCCCCCTCTCTCTCTCCCTTTCTCTCCTCCCTCTCCCCCCTCTCCCTCCCTCTCTCCCCCCTCTCTCCTCCCCTCTCTCCCCCCCTCCTCCCTTCTCTCCCCTCCTCTCTCTCCCCCCTCCCTCTCTCCCCCCCTCCCTCTCTCACCCCCCTCCCCCCTTCTCTTTCCCCCCTCCCTCTCTCACCTCCCTCTCTCTCACCCCCCTCCCCTCTCTCTCCTCCCCTCCCTCTCCTCCCCTCTCTCCCCCCCTCCCTCTCTCTCCCCCCTCTCCCCCCCCCCCCCCCCCCCCTCTCTCCCTCCCCCCCTCTCTCCCTCCCCTCTCTCTCTCTCCCCCTCTCTCAACCACTCCCACCACCACACACTGTAATACCTACTCAATCTTATCCCCTGCAGCCATGGCAGGCACCAGAGGGAGAGAGCAGTCTGTCGGCCAGAAGCGTGCGGTACTCGGTGACGAAGAGTTCCTGACTGCCGTAGACGTTGACCAGAGTGGAGATGATGTCCTGCTCTTTGCGGCGCTTTGATGCTGTCTCTGCATCAGGGGGGGGGAAAAAGAGAGAACACACAGACCGTGTGGAAGAAGTTTTAGCATGTTTATCCAATTAAAATGCATTTTCGTTTTCTAAAAAACAACAACAAAAAACGAAGATTTTTTTTGTCTTTTTCTACTATAAATTCGGTAATTTAGGGGTCGGGATAGCTCAGCGGTCAGAGCGCTCGCTTTCCCCCAGTCAAGTTAAGCAGCGTCAAGCGTGGTTACCAGTTGGATGGGTGACCGTTTGTACCGCCTTGGCTTCAGAACAGTTCACCCAGCTGTAAATGGGTACCTGCCCTCTTTAGGGTCAGGGAAGGTAAAGCAGCGAGGGAGAGGAGATGGGCTGACGCCCTCAACATGCTGGTCCTAGAGAAGCTGAGGTCTCTGAGCTCTCGCTCACCTAACCACAAAGTTTACAGGACACCTTTACCTTTTATTATAAATCATTAACTTTGTGTTCACTGTCACCACAAAGTTTCCAAATAAAGAAAGATAACCCCCCCCCCCCCCCCCAAAAAAATGGAGGAGAAATGAACTGTAAGTTTTACTATTGCAGGAGACATAGCTCAGGTCCATAACTCCTTAACATAACAAATTTTGCTGTTTGTGGTCCTATATTCTTGAATATATCTCTTCCCACCTTCAGCTGGCCAGTAAACATCATATAGTGTTTCTTTCTTCACTTGATGCATATGCATACCGGTTTGATCAATTTTCCCGCAAAAAATCATGTCATATTCCACCATATTGTTACAAAAACGGTTCCAACAAAGGTCATAGCACATGCACACAGACTCAGCTGTGTAATAAGAAAAGCCTAGTCTCTGAAAAATAGCAACAACAAAAAAAAAAAAAAAAAAGTTTTTCAGTTTCGGATCTTTTCAGATTTTCTATTTGAGAGATGGGGGAGGTGGATGGGGGGAAAGAGACAAAAATTGGGATTTGGACATAGGAAAAAATTTTGTCAGTATTTTCTTTGAAACCAATATGAAAAAAACTACAGAGAGTGCTATCTATCTATCTATCTATCTATCTATCTATCTATCTATCTATCTATCTATCTATCTACTCTTCTACCTCCTATCCCTCTATCTCTCTCTCTCTTCTCTCTCTCTCTCTCTCCCTCTCTCTCTCTCTCACCCTCTCTCTCTCTCTCTCCCTCCCTCTCTCTCCCTCCCTCCCTCCCTCCCCCCCTCCCTCCCTCTCTCCCTTAGCCTGGCAACCATAGGGAGGGGGGCACCCCCTGAAGACTCGGTCAACCAGCTCCCTCCATTCCTCTACTCTCCACAGAGGGTGGGTGCAGCACCACAGGTCTGTCTGTCAAGTCTCTAGGCCTCACCAGGGTTGGCATCCACCGGGTCTGGCTGCCAGGACTCCCAGTTTTCCGTTTCGTCCTCCGAGTCGATTCGCTCGTCCACATGCTGGGGGGCCCCTCTCAACAGCTCATCCACCAGGTCGTTGCTTTCGTTGTCCGTCAGGCCAGCGACGATGCAACGCACCGTGTCTTCCCGAGATCTGGATAAAAAAGAAAACAGGTTGGGGTTATGAAATTAAAGGATGGATCAAAGTGGTAGAGGAGTAGAGAGGTTTGTGGGGGGAGGGAGGGAGAGAGGGGGGAGAGGGGGGTTAGAGGGAGAGAGGGAGGGAGAGAGAGAGGGAGGGAGAGGGAGAGAGGGGGAGGGAGAGAGAGAGGGGGAGAGAGAGAGACAGAGAGAGACACAGAGAGAGAGACACAGAGAGAGAGAGAGAGAGAGAGAGAGAGAGAGAGAGAGAGAGAGAGAGAGAGAGAGAGAGAGAAGAGAGAGAGAGAGAGAGGGAGGGGGGGGGGGAGGAGAGAGACAGAGACAGAGACAGAAACAGAGAGAGAGAGAGAGAGAGAGAAGAGAGGAGATGAGAGAGAGAGAGGAGAGAGAGAGAGAGAGAGGAGAGAGAGAGAGAGAGAGAGAGAGAGAGAGAGAGAGTGAGAGAGAGAGAGATAACGATAATGATAACGATAACGATAACGATAACGATAACGATATTTATTCAAGAAAGGCCATAGCCCCATTTGAAGGGGTTTACAAAAGGCGCATGATTATAAAAATGTTTGTTATACACAAGTACACAAACATATATTCATTGGAGAGAGAGAGAGAGACACAGAGAGAGAGAGAGAGAGAGAGAGAGAGAGAGGAGAGAGAGAGAGAGAGAGAGAGAGAGAGAGAGAGAAAACAATGACAATGACAAAGATTTTATTGTGTTAAGCTTTTCAGCCCATTCACAAACGGGTAGTTGGGGAAAGGGACCGAAATCGAAAGGTACAACAAAATTGAACACCGTACAATATCAATGATTCTTCGCGATCGGTAACCAAAACGTGGTATTGTTTATACATGGTTACGCTTATGTGTGAATGTCACTGGTAATAACCGGCTAACGGATGTCGAAGCAGGGACCGAAGAACTGTCGTAGTTGTAGGCCTACTGCTGGCTGGTTACTGGACGTGTTCTGAAGCCTGCTTATCCCAGAATGAATCTGATTACATCCATAACCATGTGTAAGTCGTGCAGCCCTGCGCTGATCCCGTCTTTGATCTTCTTGCGGTCAGCAGGTGTCCACAGCTTCAGTCTGGCGTCGATTTCCGTTCTTTCTGGTTCATGCGTTTAATGTCCCTTTTGGCAAACCAAAAGATATTGGTAGGCACACCACTGTCAGCTGTCCAGTCAAACTGGAATATCACGTCATCACTTTCACAGATCACTGTGGAGGGCCTGTCATCAGAAACCAACACACGGCGAAAGTTCCGATTCCTTGAAGTGTTCCGCAGTTTTCTCTGTAGAGATCTATCAGTCAGTTCACTGACATAGTCTCTGATGACATCCACACTGTAGCCAAAGTCTTCAGCCTTCTGTAGTGCATCGTCACAGTCACTGTCCCCCGCTGTATCCACTGCAGGCACACACACAAGGTCCGTTTTGTTTTGATTATCAACGCCTGTGTCGGTTTCAGCCTGGGTGACATCAGAGGCCATGGCGTGAAATTCACGTGCAGAACGCAGGCCATGCGGCGAAGTGTGGTCTGGAGACAGGGGCGTGTCGCTGTGCGGAACACTGCGGTTTGGTGGAGGCGTACACATAAATAGACCGAGTGAATTTTCACAATCAAAATTTTCATTTTCGATGGACTGAAAATCTTCTTGCCTTGCTTCCTGTTTCCTCTCCTCTGCCTGTCTCCTCTCCTCCTCTTCTGCCTGTCTTCTCTGCTCAGCCTGTCTTCTCTCCTCCGTCCTTCTTCTGTCCCTGTCACGCTGACTGGGAGGCTTTTTTCGATAACACTGCCGGACTGATGTTTGTTGTCCCACCATGTTGACAGTGTCAGAACGGTCTTCAGCCTGATAATAACAGTGGTGCTGTCTCCTTCTCCACAGATTTTCCAGGAGGTCAGGTGACTTTTCTGTAGCAGGGAACCTAGGGTCACTTCCAGCGTCGTGGGTAAACCAACCACGGGCATAGTGCTGGATATAAAAAATCGGTTTTTTAACCAAAATTTATCGCAGCTCTTGGTGTGCCGAGGAGAGAGAGAGAGAGAGAGAGAGAGAGAGAGAGAGAGAGGAGAGAAGAGAGAGAGAGAGAGAGAGAGAGAGAGAGAGAGAGAGAGAGAGAGAGAGAGAGAGAGGAGAGGGGGTTGAGTGAATGAGTGTGTGTGTGCGTGTGTGCGTGCGTGCTGCTGCGTGCGTGTTTTTATGTGTGTGGTAGAAAGAAAAGACAGGAATGAGGAGGAGTGCATGTGTGCATGTATCTATGTGTATCAGTGTGCATGCATAAGTTTTGAGTGAGAGTGTACGTGTGAATCAAACTGTTATCACTTTACCATACCACCTTGAGCAGTTTTAACATGCACTACGTTTTCATTTCTTTACATAAATATTAATGCCTTATTCATTCCACACTCTCACTTGTGCATGTATACATAGCTCTGGTTTCGTAAAAGTATACATGTGTAATTGTCTGAGGTTACCCTTCCCTCTCCCGTCTCATTTCCTACACTATTAGGTTTTCACTTTTATGAAAGACTCGTGACGTCAAACATTCATAAAACCCTAATCCACTCTCCCATACACATTTTTACAATCTTTCAATGTATACTATTACTACCAGTGACTCTTTGCCTAAATGAATGCATAGGGGAAAAAAGCAAACACAAAAACAAAAAAAAAGCAGGTGTGTAATTCCCTTCTTTTATTTAATAAGGAAATAAACCAATGCCTTTTCTGTCTCCATTGTCACTGTCGACCACCAAGGTTCGCCATCTTTTTCTATCTCTGCTGAGTTCTACAATCTCCTATAGCCCTTCCAGGCCACTGAGCTAGTGATATTGGCAATTTTTCAATACAATTTTTCTTATTCTTTTATTTCAAGGATAATGGAATAAGCACTCATGCGCTTTTTTTTCTTTTTTTTTTTTACATCCAGTTCCTATTTAAATGCAGTTTTGTAAATTTTGTCATCCGTTCCCACTGGCACACAATGGCCTACTCTTCCAAAAAGCAGCACAGGTTTTGATGTGTGCGCAAGATGTTCTGCTTGTGTTTGCACATGGGAGCTTGGTTTATAGTCTCATCTGAAGGACTTGCAGAAGGCAATGCAGGATGAAGGTGGCTGAGGGCAAAAGAAAAAGAAAAAGAGGGGAAAAAAATTTTGTTAACCCGATTTTTTTTGTGTTTACCTGAGATACTTGCGAACAGGTTCACAGACTAGCTCCAAGATGACCCCTGCAGGGTCAAGAGCGCTCGCAGTGCTCGAATCGCTGCAATGTAGGCTGTAAGGATGTGAGTTGTGTTCACACCTGCAAAAAAAAAAAATTAAGACATAAATAAATAAATAATACAAAAATCATAAGAAAAAACACGATAAACAAAATGACAAAGCACCCTTTCTGTTAGCAAGCACAGATAAATGCTTAACTAATACCTACTGTTGATTTAAAAAAAAAAAACACAACAAAACCAGTTATCAGACTTTTGCTCAAATAACTGCTATTTATAAAAAAAAAAAAAAGAAAACAGTGTGTTGTATAACGCAAGCAAAGTGCTCAAAACTCCTCCAAAGTACGTCTCTTGGCATGCAGAAAATAGAAAACATGACAGTGGGTTAAAAAAAAACAACAAAAACCACTAAATTATGTCCCTTTGGCAAATACATACAGAAAAACACAGCAAAGGGATTTCTAAAAAAAATTTAAAACCCAACTCTTAACTCTGTCCTATTTGGCAAGGTCAAACAGATAAACACACAAACACTGAAATTAAAAAAACAGCAAACAACAAAAACATTCTAGCTCATATCTTTTTAGCAAGCAAGGAACAAAACACACCACACACACACACACACACACACAACACACCCCACACAACACACAACACAACACACAACACATCACGACCGGGACTAGGGGCCACTCAAAAAAAAAAAAAAACACCTCCACAACACCACCCTTTCTGGCACCCCCCCCACCTGGATGCAGCAGACGGACTTCAAAGGAGCGACGCAGGGAGCTGACCAGGGTGGAACGCAGGTCCGTCTTCTCCAGGCACTGACGCAGGTCGTTGAGGGCCGGAGCAGAGTCGGGAAACTCCACCACGATGTTGAAGAGCTGAGTGATGAGGACGGTGGCGTGCGTCTCCCAGATGAAGTGCCTCAGGCGGCCCCGGAAGGAGTCGATGCTCTGGGCCTTCTCCTCCGAGTGCTGGTAGATCAGCCTCAGCCATTCCAGCACTTGGGTGTCCAGGTACTGCCAGGGAGACACACAACAGTCGGCAGGGAGGGGGCTGCTTTCAGTTGTGATTTATTACTGTAGGCATGTTAACGCTTATTCCCCTAAAACGCCCATAAGCGCCCATGTATAACATAATCCCGGAATGCCCACTGGCACCCAAAAACCATGTGCTTAGTATGGGCACCGCCATTGTTGTTTACATTTAAACGAGACTCTCGCGAGAGTTGCTGTCTTTTGCATTGACAAGATGCCGCCATGTTCTGAACTTTACAGAGTTCAAATTGGTGCGGTTTTAAGCAAGTTATGAATTTTTTAAGTTGGCTGAATAAATCTTGTTATGAGCAATGGTTAAGACGGCTGCTGAGAGAGGTACTGACGCCTATAGAGCAGATCTAAAGGCTTTTTCCATGAGAATATTGTTAAGACTGATCAAGTAGATAGGGCAGTGTGGCCTAGATACCGTTGTTTACAAGTTTGATGAAAGAGATTGTGATTGCCATACTGATAGCCAAAAAATAATGACTCATGATTCATTTTTTGGAGCAGGGGATTAACAACTGCATGAGTGCAAAAGCATGTGGCCCAGTGTGTACTATATTTATTGCAGAATGCAAGAAATAACATTTCTTGCAGTAAAAGACAGTATAATTGTATTTAATCGGTTTTTGTGTGTGTGTAGCGACTATTGACAATCGTAAAAATTACTTCCCTTTGACACAAGTTTCACAGTGAATGAACTACTGTGTGACCTCAAGGGAATACAGGTAAGTACATCAGGCCCCAAATCAGGGAGCAGACAAAGTAACCTTCCAGGCAAGCACATTCAAAATCAAATTGGGACAATGCAGTAGACTTCTGCAAAAAACAATCTTTACCATCTACATTTGAAGCTGTAAAGCATAATTTATAAAATATAAATATGAGGAAGTCCTTATGACTATAAGTTTAACCAAGTAGTGCATGTATACATGTTTATCTTGGCATCAACTGGCAGGCTTAGCAACAAAAATCTGATTTTTTCACATCTTCAGAAGACATGCACACACACTTGATTTGAAAACATATACATGTATGTTATACATGTACATGTACACTAAAACATACACAACACACACACACACTATACACACAGACATAGACATAGACACAAAGACACACACACAGACACACACACACACTGTTACATACACACATTTCTTGCTCTCAATCAGTCAATGGAAGAAAAACAATTCTATTCCTAAAACATCAGCTCACATTCTCTAGATGTTCCAGATTGGGAGTCTCAAATTCCCCGGTGCACTTGGTTTGAATGTAGGAGCGGATGTGATCTGTCACAACACATGTGATGGCCACCCCTGCCACATGCTCTAGTATCCCCATCTTGTGTCTGAAAAAGAAGGAACAATACAAAAATAAACAAATTTTTAACAAGACAGAATACACAGTGAGGGGTGGAGGGTGGGAGAGGGGGCGGACGGAAGGGTGAGGAGGGAGGACATATATCTCAAATATCATTGAACCATTTTTTTTTAACACTTAAGTCATTAGTTATTTAGCTTCAAAATATTCCTTTAGTTTCAAATTATGGATATGACTGTTTATCCACAATTACGACTGCAGCATTCAGACTTAAGGGATGATGCCTGAAAGTGACAC
Source organism: Stramonita haemastoma (assembly GCA_030674155.1). Taxonomy (NCBI): domain Eukaryota; kingdom Metazoa; phylum Mollusca; class Gastropoda; order Neogastropoda; family Muricidae; genus Stramonita; species Stramonita haemastoma. The sequence continues at coordinate 38,435,812 of CM060335.1, read as the reverse complement.
TATTCTGCAAGGGTTTTTTTTATATATTATATATAAAAATTTGTTTTCCATTCCTACCAGCATGAACTGGCCTTCTCTTCTGAAAGACAGAACAGATTTTTGATGTCTGCGCAAATTGATCTGTGTGCATTTGCCCATGTGAACTCTGTTGACAAATTTTTAGGGACTTCACATCTGAAGGACTTTCAGGGAAGTGGAGTTGGTTCTAATGTTAACTCCAGAACACACACACACACACACACACACACACACACACACACACACACACACACACACACACACACACACACACACACGCGCGACACATGGGTTTACACATGAATCACTGAATGAATCTGCGCATGTGCATGATGAGTAAAGTATATAATGGGTAATTTCTGATACTTGTCTGCAAGAAATGAATTGTGTGTGCACACTGATTTCAGACAAAGAATGCTGTGTGCAGCAATGAAATACTTACAGCTGCAGATTAATGGAAGTGAACAAGTCCATCAGCTGTTCATTGGACATGTCAGAGAATGGCCCCTGCACCTCTTCTGAACACACAACATGTATAAAAGTCACTATTAGTATACATGTATGTACACTTGTACAATGGATTTAATCTACTCATTTTCTGCAAAGACACAACACACATGATGTATCCTCTACATACACTTGTATAGGTTAAAGTTTAAACACACATGCAGGCACATACAAGCAAGCATACAGGTATGCATAGACATATATCATACTATAATAAATGCATGAAAATCATGTATGTTTGCAATTGTATGTATGCACATGTGCATCACAAAGGCACAGTCTAATTGTTTTAATCCCTCACTCGGAGTTTGACTGGTTACTTAAAGACTCTTTGATTGAAAAATAGTGAAAGTGATCACAAAAGAGTGCTGGGGATTTTATTTACAAGTCTATGGATATTTTACATGTATACCAAACTGATAGACTAAAAAACTAACACTGTAACACTAACAGAGAAACTATCTACTTGCATTTAATGTACTAGAATAATTTATCTTTGAAAGAGTTTGACATGATAAAGACTACAGAGTAAAGGCATTTATCAGTTAAATAATTAATGAACAGTTTTCTCTGAGTGCATTAAAAAGGATCCATGAACTACTTTAGTACTTACCATATCATGCACTCGTTACAACATTAAATATAAAATTTGTAATTGCCAAAATTAGATAATATATAGAGCCTTACAAAATTCAATACAAAGCATTATCCAGATAAATTCAATTTTGATGGTTCCTAAATAAACCAAACAATTTCAATTTAATTTCAATGCTTAAAAAAAAAAAAACATAAACCGAGACAAAAACCAAAAAACACTGTAAATAACCCCCCAACATCCATTAGACTAGTGCTTGCTTACCTTTCCGAAAAATGGCAAAGGCCTGAGCATAAAACAACCGCACTGCTTCTTTGAAGTTTTGAGGAAAGGTGGAAAAGAGAAAGGACTTGAGAAGCAGCACCAAACAGTCCTCCAGACTCCCAGAGCCCAAGTCTGCCTCCCCTGTCCATCTTCTTCCGCTTCTCCTCTCTCCACCGCCTCTGCTCTCGTCTTCAACGTTCTTCAGAGACAGTAAGTGCTGCACTTTTTTCACAACTTCAAGACATGCAAAATATCCTTGCATGACATCAAACAAATAGTTCACAGCCTTGACAAACCGTCTTGGCAAGTCCTCTTCTTTCTCTTGACCAGGACTTTCTGTGGAGTTGAAAAAGTTCCAAAACTCTTTAACAATCCGACGTCTGATGTCATCCTGCATGGCTTGCTGGAACCATGCGGGCACTAGATGAAGGACTCCGCATTTTTCCAGAACTCCAAGAGCCTTGTCCAGTTCATTCAGTTTTGCCGCACTGGCATTTCTTATTGTCTGCAATCAAGAGTGAGAAACATGAAAAACAGTAATATGAAACAATGCATCATTTCTCTATAATTGTGAATTCTAAATCATGCACACACATTATTAAATGATTGATACCCCCTTTTTTTTTAGTGTGAGCCAAAAATTGAAAAAGAGGATTTTATCTTATTTTTCACTTTCTGGGCATCATTATCACTACAATTAATTGAATAATACTGTTAGTGTTACTAGTCTCTTTTCTTCTCTTGTTCATTTACATCATTAGATGTGTCTATATAAATGTCCTTTGAAGCTCCTCTTGTGAGCCCTACAGCTTGGTTTGCAGGTCTATAAATATCTATGCGTCAGCCACACAATCTTCCTCAGGTCACTGTACAGCGTCACCTGTCTGATTTTCTTTATGCCATGGTGACCTCAGGCACACAAGATAGAACAGTAGAAGGAACGGGCTTCAGTTTTGTAGGTTTACTCACTACTGTATACATTATGATGAGTTAGCCTGCTGTGCCCAGTGCAAAGTCCTACTCTTAGAATGACCTGTTTTTCTCTAGTGTGAGATGGTGGACTGGCAGTCATCCTTCTCTACTCTGAATACACACTTGCACGTATGTATTGTATGTACATACATTAAAGTTAAAGCCTATTCTGAGATATTCAGCTTTTCTGAAAAGACTGCCATAGTGTGTGCTGGACGGAATGGATGACAAAACTGACAAACGTGCATGCACACAGGGATTGATTCAGTGAATAAAAAGTCACATGATTCGAAATGAATGTTTCTTCATTCTCATCAAATTACTTGAAATAAAACTACTGATATGAATTGAATTCAGAGAACTGGATGTCTGTAAGTGTAACTACTTCAAACATGTGCATGCTAAATAAGTAACATAGTAAGTATTTGTATTCTGCCTATTTAAAAAAATATGTGTTAATTACTACTACAGGGTACAAAGTGGTCAGAACATTGCATTTGCAATTTGACAACCTGTGTTCAATTCCTGTTGAGGGGATTTTCCCCTGGAGTTAACAATAACATTAGTGCTGACTCCACTCTCCCAAAAACTAAAAGTCTTTCGGATGAGACTATAAACTGAGGCCCCGTGTGCGAACACGCGCAGAACATATTGCGTACATATTAAATCCTGTTCTGCTTTTCCTAAGAGTAAGCCATTGTGTGCCAGTGGGAACAGATGGCAGAATTGACAAAACTGCATACAATAATACACACACTGACACAGGGACTGGATGTAAAAAAGCACATGAGTGCTTATTCCATTATCCTTGAAATAAAATAAAAGAATAAATTAATTAAATAATACATTAATAGTACTGACTCCACTCATCTCCCCTCTCTCTTACAGTTACACAGTTAAGTTACAGTCACACACGAACACACAAATTTAACACACACTCTCACACACACAGACACACACATGACACACAACACACGAACACACAAATTTAACACACACACACACACACACACACACACAGAGTCACACACACACACAGTCACACACACACACACACACACACACACACACAGTGCCACAAACATCACTTTTAATAGTTTTATGTGAACAGAAATTAAATCGATGACCAACAAGAACACACACACACACACACACACACACACACACACACACACACACACACACACACACACACACACGGGGGGGACGATAGCCTAGTGGTCAGAACATTGCGCTGGCAATTTGACGACCCGGGTTCGAGTCCCGTGGAGGAGATTTTTCTCCTGGAGTTAACATCAGTGCTGACTCTACTCTCCCCAAAAGTCCTTCGGATGAGACTTTAAACCGAGGCCCCGTGTGCGAACGCACGCAGAACATCTTGCGCACACGTTAAATCCTGTTCCGCTTTTCGTAAGAGTAGGCCATCGTGTGCCGGTGGGAACAGATGACAATATTTACAAAAACTGCATACACACGGGGACCGGATGAAAAAAAAAAGCACATGATTGCTTATTCTGTTATCCTCGATATAAAAGATTAAATAAATAAATAAAATAAATAAATAAAACACACACACACCGCGTGCGCGCGCGCGCGGGGGCACGCACACTTTGACAGCCACACTTTTTACAAACAAATCGTCTGCTCTACGGTCTTGTTCAGGATGCTTCCTCTTCTACAGTTCCCGAGAACACGTTGATAGTACGAGGTACAAAAAGCAGATCCAAACTATAGCATAACGGAACATAAGTACACTTTAATCTTCTTAAAAAGCGTAGTGACTATTTCTGAAAGTGAAAATTTGTTACATTAATCAATTGATGCCTTCACAACTTCGCCTTTCTTCATCATGATTCTGAAGTGAAGAGGTTCCTGTTTACCCTTTCCGACACCCGAAAATTCAGCACAGAAACTGCCTAAACGGAATCAAAGAATAACAAGCATAAGAATGACTTATACATAGTAACAATACATGCAACTTACGTCAGGTTGCTTTTCCGGAGACAAAATATCTACAATAACTGACCAACTATCGTTCAATGCTCCATAATTTTCCGCCATTTTTCTAACCGGAAATGAGGTCATTCAGCAAAAAGCCGAAAATGTGTAAAATAAACGAGTCGTATTACAAGCGATGGGCCCCTACTACTATTTTCTTTTTTTAGGGGGAGGGGGGAGGGGTCTTAAACATTAATTATATTTAAAAGAATAATAGAAACAGACATTAAATAGCAAAAGAATGCACAAATAAACGCACTCTCTTGTGTGGAGCGCGCGCTTACACACACACACACACACACACACACACAGAGTATTCAAGAATTATTTACATTTGTGTTTGTTTTATCTATTTATTTTTTTTTTACTGTTCTGTGTAGATTTAGTGAATTAACCCACTTCTCCAGTTCAAAAACTCCTCCTCCTACCCCCGGTTCGGACTCTTCCATACAAAAGAAAAAGGACAAAATTACAAATGGCTCTTCCAAAGACCTATTGATGTTAAAATCTCTAGAAATTGTATGGTGGTAAAACAATAACACCACTTTTTGTGTAACCTAAGCTCTCAATCCTTTCGTCTGGTACATTTAAAGAATTTTGTTTCGAACTCTTCCACACCAAAGACAAAATCAGAATGGCTGTTCCAAAGATTTCTTGATGTTAAAAATCTATATAAATTGTGTGCGTGTGTGTGCGTGTGTGTGTGTGTGTGTAGCCTACTAATCAACTGACTCCATGTGACATGAATCCCTGCTATTGATCAAAACAAACAGTTTTCAGGACTTCTGTAACATGTTGTGGAATCAGTTTTTCTCATATTCCCAGCTATTACATTTCACTGGACGGTGGCAATGTAGGCCTAATGGAAAGTTACAGGCCGTAGAATGTGTTTTGGTGCCTTTGGCTGCAAAAACAGAGACTTATCGGTTAACCAGAGAGTACTAGAATTCATTTTGACAATTATTTGTCTGTGCTGAAACAGATAATTATGGGAGAGGCTTTTATTTTTTTTGTCTCCCGCATTGACTCATTGTTGATGCTGTGTCACCCTCCGCCCTTCTTTAGATGAAATAATAATAGTAAGTAAAGTTAAAGATAAAGGTGTCCCATAACCTGTGCGGTCGTAGGGGAGCGAGGCATCAAAGACCTCAGCTTCTCTAGGGGCCAGCATATTGAGGGCGGCGCCCATCTCTTCTCCCTCGCTGCTTTACCTTCCCTGACCCTAAAGAGGGCAGGTAGGCCTACTCATTTACAGCTGGGTGTACTGGGGGACTATGTCGAAACCAAGGCGCGCAAACGGTCACCCATCCTATTGGTAACCACGCTCGATGCTGCTTAACCTTGGCTGGGGCAAAGCGAGTGCTCTGACTGCTGAGTTATCCCGTCCCCATACAAATACACTACAAGTTCGAAAATGTTATTATTGTGCCACCTGTTCACCTATGGGTGTCGCTATGGGTAGCCTAGTGTTGGCCAGTGCACTCAATGACACCACAAGTATTAGTCTCCTCTATATGCTCAGATCTCTTCTGATCCTGCTGACTTCATGGATTCTCATGCCACTGGATTCAGGGATGTTGCCAATGAGAGAAGCTGGTGCTCTGTCTCATTAAAAAAAAAAATCTCTATGCTCGAGTCTTGCCTTGGAAGACATTGTTTTTTCATAGGGTCAGTCTCTTAGTTTCCTAACGCTTCGCCAACATATCTAACTTTCCTTCTTTTATCAATGACAGAGGTTTTCTTGTTGTTGCCAGGTCATGTAGTATACTTTCATTTGTTCTCATCTAGTATGCTTTCGTTTGTTCTTCTATCTGTTCAACTGACCCTGAATAGCTCCTATAAAAAAATATATATTATAAATACACATCTTAGCTGCCTCAGTTCTTTTGTCATCGCCTTTCTTTGTATCTAGGATTCGTAGCCGTTTATCATAACATGATGGGCCATATTAAGCATTTCAATCATTATTTTCAATGTCCTTTAGCAAGTTATGCTGCGATCATTATTTTCAGAGTATCGTTTATTTGGATCAATCTCCTTTTAGCCATGTCTGTTCTTGTTCTTCTATCTTTGCTACTTGATCCATCATGTTTTTGTTTTAACTGAGCCGAGATATTTAAAGTCTCTCTTTTTTTTTTAATATCGAGGATACTGGGATAAGCACTCTTGTGCTTTTTTACATCCAGTCCCCGTGTGTATGCAGTTTTGTAAATGTCATCTGTTCCCACCGGCACACGATGGCCTACTCTTACGAAAAGCGGAACAGGATTTAACGTGTGCGCAAGATGTTCTGCGTGCGTTCACACATGGAGCCTCGGTTTACAGTCTCATCCGAAGGACTTTTGGGGAGAGTGGAGTCAGCACTGATGCTAACTCCAGGAGAAAAATCTCCTCGAACGGGAATCGAACCCGGATCGTCAAATTGCGAGCGCAATGTTCTGACCACAAGGCTATCTCGTCCCCACTCTGATATGTTCTAGAGGAAATTTATTAACCATAGATAGAACTATTGCTTAATTGAGTTGAACTGAACCGAATACCACTTTAGGAGATTTCTCTGCGTGGAATTTTGGCTGCTCTCTTCGGGGAGAGCGCGTCGCCACAAGAGCAGCGCCAACTGTATTTTTCTCCCTGTTGTTTCCCTATCAGAACGGCTTCTTTTCGACATAATAATTTTGTCAGGGCCAACTGTCTCGCTCCTGGGTTGTTTTTATTATGTGTGCTGAGTGTGTGTTGCACATTGGCGAACCTAGGTGCTCTACCCGAGGCGCTAATAAAGAAAGTATTGTGTGAGATAAAATGATTCATACTTACATAATTCTGCCACCACATTCGTCGAATTAGCCACGGAGCCAGTGAGTGACAAATAAAGAAAGGGGCCTTCCTGGTAAGACATGCA
>CM060335.1:38423559-38426059 GCA_030674155.1 Stramonita haemastoma | reverse complement strand
TGTGTGTGTGTGTGTGTGTGTGTGTGTGTGTGTGTGTGTGTGTGTGTGTGCAGCCAAGATGTGTATGTGCGCGTGCATGCAGATTAGATATGTGTGATTGCGCACGCGTGCAACCTGTGTGTGTGAGTGCGTGCGTGTGTGTGTGTGTGTGTGTGTGTGTGTGTGTGTGTGTGTGTACGCGCGCGTGCGTGCGTGCGTGTGTGTATGTATGTGTGTGTGCGTGCAATATTTGTGTGTTTATTTGTATGTGCAAACTGTGTGTGTTTCTGTGTGTGTGTGTGTGTGTGTGTGTGTGTGTGTGTGTGTGTGTGTGTGTGTGTGTGTGTGTGTGTGTGTGTATGTGTGTGTATGTGTGTGTGCAACCAGTGTGTGTGTTTGTGTGTGTGTGTGTTTGTGTATGTGTGTGTGTGTGTGTGTGTGTGTGTGTGTGTGTGTGTGTGTGTGTGTGTGTGTGTGTGTGTGTGCAACCTGTGTGTGTGTGTTTGTGTGTGTGTGTGTGTGTGTGTGTGTGTTTATGCGTGTGTGCGTGTACCTTTTTGTATATGTGTGTGCGTGCAATCTGTGTGTGTGTGTGTGTGTGTGTGTGTGTGTGTGTGTGTGTGTGTGTGTGTGTGTGTGTGTGTGTGTGTGTGACTACAATTTGAATGTGCTTGGGAAGATAATCTATACAGCATTTCAGCAACAGACCTCGTATACCACACGCCTCCATCTTGTAAATTAGTCCCCTGTGCTAAACTTTAATAAAAGAAAACAAGAAAACCCGAACATAGATTAAAGTCAAAGGCTTTAGAAAGGTCAACGTATATTGACTGTGCTATAATTTGATCATTAAACCAAAAAAACAGAGATCATTATATTAAATGCATCACAACTGATTTACAGTGGAGTCACCGGCAAAGAAAACCAGACTTGGACGAAGTCAAGTTCGATGTGTTCTTACTGTTGCGAGGCATGTTTCCGTTTTGTGCTGCACGCGTTGCATCGACTCCTGCTGCAGCTGCTGCAGTGCGACAGTATGATCAGTCAGTCTGTTTTTCAATTTGTCTTGATCACATGAATGAAGCAGGTCACGAGTAGGTACGTCTCTTTTCTACTGTGACTCAACAGCAACAATCTTCCCTTTTTCTTTTTTTTTTCCTTTAATTCTTTTATATCGAGGATAATGGAATAAGCACTCATGTGCTTTTTTTTTTTTTAACGTCCAGCCCCCGCGTGTATGCAGTTTTGTAAATCTTGTCATCTGTTCCCACCAGCACACGATGGCCTACTCTTACGAAAAGCGGAACAAGATTTAACGTGTGCTTAAGGATCAATGATCTGTACACTGTATTCTAAGCTATGTGTCAAGCAGCAAGGCACAGTGATAATAATTATTGTCGAAATTACTGCTTCGAACATTTCTCCTGTTCAGCTCATTGATACAGTTGAGTTCGTTACAGATTCATTCTCTGAAGTCGGAGTATGGCAGCCTATATAATGGCGATGTATTTTATTCATTCTTTAAATGTTATTCTTTTCTTTTGAGGATAATGGAATAAGCACTTGTGTGTGTGTGTGTGTGTGTGTGTGTGTGTGTGTGTGTGTGTGTGTGTGTGTGTGTGTGTGTGTGTGTGTGTGTGTGTGCGTGCGTGCGTGCGTGTGTGTGTGTGTGTGTGTGTGTGTGTGTGTGTGTGTGTTGTATGTATGTGTGTGTGTGTGTGTGTGTGTGTGTGTGTGTGTGTGTGTGTGTGTGTGTGTGTGTGTGTGTGTGTGTGGTGTGTGTGTGTGTGTGTGTGTGTGTGTGTTTACATCCAATTCTCGTGTGTATGCAGTTTTGTTAATTTGTCATCTGTCCCCCCCCCCTCCCCGGCACACAATGGCCTAATCTCCCGAAAAGCAGAACGGGTTTTATCGTGTTCTCACACGTGACTTCGGTTTATACTCTCATCCGAAGGACTTTTGGGGAGAGTGGAGTCGGCACTGATGTTTACTCCAGAGGAAAAGTTCTCTTGAACGAGATTCGAACCCGGGTCAACCGATCACAAGTGCATCACTCTAACCACCAGGCTATCCCGTCCCCCATCCATTATTTTACTGTCATACACGCAAACTTGTCGTCCTGTGTTTACCTACGGTCTCATTTCAGTGATTTCCTCGCATAATGATGGTGATATGATGATGATGATAATAACATCATCAACAACAACAGCAATAATAAATATGATAATATTAATAATAAGAGCAATATCATTAATAATAATGATAATGGCAATAACAAAAGAAATGATAATGATATTAATTATATGGAAATTATATAGTGATGAGTTTTTTTAAAGCAATAAAACCATAGCGCTTACATTCAAAATTGCTATAGTGCGTATTATTATTTTACGTACGCGTCTTTAAAAGAAAAAAAAAAGAATCAAAACGACTTTGCAGCATTATTATTTTAAAATGCTTCTAAAAGTTTGAACACTTTTAAAACTAAAGAATAGAGAATTCTGTGTTTGATGCTTTTCAG
>CM060335.1:38413559-38418559 GCA_030674155.1 Stramonita haemastoma | reverse complement strand
AACTTCCTACCCACCTATCTACCTACCTACCTACCTACCTACCTACCTACCTACCTACCTACCTACCTACCTACCTACCTACCTACATACATACTTACATACATACATACATACATACATACATACATACATACATACATACATACATACATACATACATACATACATACATACATACATACATACATACATACTTACCTACATACCTACCTTCTTACCTACCTACTTACCTACCTACCTACCTACCTTCCTACCTTCCTACCTACCTACCTACCTACCTACCTACCTACCTACCTACCTACCTACCTACCTTCCTACCTACCTTCCTACCTACCTACCTTCCTTCCTCCCTCCCTTCGTGCCTTCCTTCCTTCCTACCTACATACCTACCTACCTTCCTACCTCCCTTCCTTCCTTCCTACCTACCTATCTACCTACCTCACCTACCTCACCTACCTACCTACCTACTTACCTACTTCCCTTCCTACCTACCTACCTTCCTACCTACCTTCCCACGTACGTACGTACGTACGTACCTACCTACCTACCTACCTACATTCTTTCATGGCTGACTCACTGACCCTTTGACTGACTGACTGGTTAATTTACTTACTAACTAAGTAGTCTGCCAGATATACGAAACAACAAAGAAGAACAAAACAAACAACAACATAAAGATATAAAAAAAAAAGCACGAAAACAAAACAATGCCAAACAAACTACAGGGCAAGATCTGTCCAACTATCATTTCCTGCTACCGCCATGGCTCATTTGCATACATCTCCACAGGTGTTCATCATTGGACGACAGGAGAACGCTTACGTCTGACAGCTGTCCAATCAGGAGACGGCTTGAGAGTCACGTGGTACAGTGCCCTCAACTCGAGAAATCGGCTGAATAATGCCCTTGCCAGGAGAAGTAGGAATCATCTTGAAAAAAAAAAAAAGTTTGTTTGTCTGTTCTTGTGTCTTCGTTCATTTCTTCATGCAAACAATAAAACAAACCCCCCCCAATATACATTAAAGATATAGGCAAACAAGCACGAAAACAACGTAAAAACGAAGGTAGATCTTCAAAAGACCACTTGCTGTTTGTTTGTATTTACAAACAATCTAAGAATATATTAGTCATACACGCAAACTTCTCATTCAGTGTGCAATTTCAATATCACAGTGTTCCCATGGGATGAGTGGGTCAGATTTGTTAAGCTGGGAAATGCAGTAACATTTATTCTTCATCATATTTTACCAAAATAAAAAAAACTTTGAAGAAGAATACTGCCTATATGACTGTGTAAGGTGTGTAATGTATGGGAAGATGAGGGACATTAACAAAGAATATTTATTTATTCATACTAAGTTAAGGCGCAAATATTTGGACTCTAACAATCAACCATAAGTAAATCTGCTAAAATTCAGTTCTGCTCATACCATTCTCAACCTGATTTTTTATCTTTTCAATGCCATTGATACTACGGCAGGACTTTGTTGAACATTTGTGGAACTGATAAAGAGAATCGGATAACTGACTACGACTGTTTAAAGTAGATCATTTTGTATTGATTTGGAAGGACCCTTATTCATATTTGTTATGGTTTGGCAGTCACCACGAATGCCATGAAGATTTGTTTTGTGTTGCTTTGTTTTGCTACGATTTGTTTGACCCTATTCTAGGGGCTGCATACCTGAAGAATTGCTCATTGTTCATTGTTCACTGCCTAATCATTGCTCCCTCTCCTCTCCCCTTCTTACCCTCTCTTTCCTCTCTCTCCTCTCTCTCTCTCTTCCTCTCTCTCTCTCTCTCTCTCTCTCTCTCTCTCTCTCTCTCCTCTCTCTCTCTCTCTCTCTCTCTCTACTAAAAAAAACCCACTTCTTTCTTTCTTTGGCCTTAACTTTTATTCCGAGAATTGACGCTTCTGTAATCGTAATATTAAAAATGACTATAGAAAGCGAATGTAAAAACCCAGATTTTCTTTCAGCTTGTTCTTAAGAAAGATTGTAACTTAAAACGGCACTGAGTGTTTGTAAGCTATGCTTTAACGAACATTTATTTCAATATCAAATGCTAAAGGTACAGTTATTGAATTTAGATTTGTACACCTTGGAATAATATGATTTCTGTACTGCATATGTGATACTCTGTCTCTGGTGTCTGTAAGTCTGTCTGTCCAATTATTTGTTTTGCTTTAACAGTACAAAATCACTTACTTATCTATGTGCACCCAATGCCTCTCTCTCTCTCTCTCTCTCTCTCTCTCTCTCTCTCTCTCTCTCTCTCTCTCTCTCTCTCTCTCTCTCTCTCTCTCTCTCTCTCTCTCTCTCTCTCTCTCTCTCTCTCTAGCCATCCATCAATGTAATTATATGTATGTACCTTTCCCGCAGAGAAAGATCCGGTGATGTTTGAAGCTGACGTCAGTCATCGTTCCTATGACGCAACAATACCAGAGAAAGAGCAACTGATGATGTCATTAGGGCCTGACGTCAAGAGTGATCTGACGTTAGAGGACTGGTTGGATGCGGTTATCGCCGTCCGAAGGGCGGGAATAAAACTGAATTTTCTGGTCAGTCCTGTTCTTGGCTTGGTTGACAAGTTCCACATGCATAGAATAGAAGTGTGTACATTTCAATCATTGGTTAATGTGATGCAAAGGGCTGTAATGACGACGACGACGACGATGATGATGATGATGATGATGATGATGATGATGATGGTGGTGGTGGTGGTGGTGGGGTGGTGGTGGTGGTGGTGGTGTGGTGGTGGTTGGTGATGGTAGTGGTGGTGGTGTGATGATGATGGTGGTGTTGGTGGTGGTGTGATGATGATGATGATGATGATGATGATGATGATGATGATGATGAGACGACGACGACGTAGAGAGAGAAATAACAATGGTATACATGATAAATACACAATACATAACATACATACACCATACATACATACATACATACATACATACATACATACATACATACATACATACATACATACATACATACATACATACATACATACATACATACATGCAGCATATGCTCTCTCCCATTTTTTTTTCTTTAAATGCTTGCGACAGGATGGCCCAGAAACGCTTATGGCTTAAACAGCTGTTTGCTCAGAAAAAAGGAACATCTTCGTACACACATTTACCAGGAGCCGCAAGAAGCTAACAGCTTGAGTCTGCTCCATCATCCATCCATCCATCCATTAGGGGACAGGATAGCCTAGTGGTCAGAACATTGCGCTCGCAATTTGACCACCCGGGTTCGATTCCCGGTCGAGGGGAATTTTTTTCCCTGGAGTTAACATCAGTGCTGACTCCACTCTCCCCAAAAGTCCTTCGGATTAGACTATAAAACGAGGCCCGTGTGTGAACGCACGCAGAACATCTTGTGCACACGTTAAATCCTGTTCCGCTTTTCGTAAGAGTAGGCCATTGTGTGCCAGTGGGAACAGAAGACAATGTTTACAAAACTACATACACACGGGACTGGATGTAAAAAAGCACATGAATGCTTATTCAATTTTCTTCGATATAAAAGAATAAATAATTAATAAAGAAAGAAAGAAAAAAAAAGAAAAGAAAGAAAGAAAGAAGAAGAAAGAAAGAAAGAAATAGAGTGAAAAACTTTGGAGTATGGCTGCTCTACATTATTTTTTGTGTGCACTGGATACTCATTGGTTAGTAATGAGTGCATAAACTATGCATGCAACAGTGTGACATAGACCACTCATGGTTTAAACAGCTGTTTGTTCAGTGAAAAAAAAAAGAACATCTCCTGTACACACATCTATCAGGAGCAGCATCAAGCTAACAGCTTAGAGTCTGCTCCATCATCCATTGAAACAAAAGACGGTAGACTGACAGCTGACAGACTTCTTTTTCTTCTTCATCGTACGATCATCCAACAACAAGTGTTGTCTGTCATATGAGCAAAAAATGCTATGCACTGCCCTTTGACACCTGACAAGTCAGGCCCAGCACATCCAACTTTGGCATGGGGGAGAAATTATCCTTTAAATCTTTCTAGAAAAACGCAGGGGAATGGACGTATCCTAACGGCAGAAAATAATACACCAGAATGAGGTAACAGGAAGAAAAGGAACAAGGCAGAAACAAAGAGAGGGATAGAAAAGAGGGAAATCCTAGCACAGAATTGTCAGCAGGTGGGGATGCTTTTTATACTGATAGGCTTGCAGCATCCCTACCGGGGAAAACTGAAAGACAGTGCATCATAGCAACATACAGGTACTTTTCAATGAAGTATAGCTGATGTCTTAGAGGCACAGTTTTCATCTCGATTGTCTTTACACTTATGGCTAGTTAAGAAGCAATATATGATTGCGTTTCTGATATTGGTTATTATCATAAGAAAGTAGAAGAAGAAGAAGAAGAGGAAGAAGAGGAAGAAGAAGAATCTAGAGACAAGGAAAACAAATTATATTGTTGCAGATAGTCTGATTCTTTCAGATAATAATGATAATAATGATTATACTACTATTTACTACTACTACTACTACTAGTAATGATAATAATAATAATAATAATAATAATAATAATAATAATAATAATAATAATAATAATAATAATAATAATAATGATGAAAAATAATAATAACTAAAGAAAACGTGCCTAAAAAGCAAAACATCCGGGTTGCAAGTGTGTGGTGGTTTGATCCCTGTTGGTTCTCGAAACTTTTACTCCATCAACCAGACCATGAGAGATGGTCTGGGTGCTAGTCTTTCAGATGAGACGATAAACCGAGGTCCCGTGAGCAATACTCATTTAGTGCACGTAAAAGAACCCACGGAAACAAGAGAGTTGTTTCTGGCAAAATTGTTTAGAAAAAAATGTCTCACTGAGATAGGAGAACAGTACAGAGGCAGACAGGAAAAGAAATAAAATGCTTTGCTTTGCTCTTGTGGCAACGTATGCGCTCTCCAAGGGGACAGCAGTTAGAATTTCACGGAGATAAATCTGCCGTGACATAACATGATATACA
>CM060335.1:38388559-38406059 GCA_030674155.1 Stramonita haemastoma | reverse complement strand
CCAGGCAGACGAGCATTCCTGTGATGGCCCACAGGGGAGTAGGGGCAACACACACACCGAGGTCACAGCAACGACACTCTCACTCTGGGCAGTGGCTGGACATTGTTCTGACCACCAACAAGGCCATTAAGGTAATGCCCGCTGAAGTCAAGTCAAGTTTGTTATCCCCCTAGTTAGAATGAAGCTCTGGAATTATGCCAATTCTAAGTATTGGTCAATTTCAGAGCTCTAGCGAAGAACAAAATCAAGTGAAAATTGTTTTTTTGTGTGTGTGAAGGCAGAAAGATGTACAAGTTTGTATTATTCTGCTCCTATTTGTATTTTTGGTCTGTTTCTTTTTTTTTTCTCAGTATGATTGTTGGACTATTCGTGAAACTGTTTTGGTCTGTCTTGTTTATGTATTTATCTCTATCATACATGTATGTACAACTGCTTTAAAAAAAAAATGTTGGTCTGTAATTTTTGCGCTATCTGTCTGCTCAACTGCCTGTCAACTACTTTTTGTTATCATCTGTATATTTGTACGAACATTTTCAAAATTGCTTTGGTCTTTTTTTTTCTCTTCATGTCTGTACAAGTGTGTGTGAAACGTTTCCACCCCCCCCCCCCATTTTTTTTCTAATCCACTATCGTAGAATTATTACAGGTTCATTAAGTAAAATAGTAGCACAGCCTTAAAACACTCTTTGTGTCCAATTTGTTTTTCTACTGCCTCTTTATATGTCCCCCCCCCATTTCTTTCATTAGTTTCTGTCTTGCTTTATGTTTTTCCTGTAATTCCTGACCTATTTCTTCATCTTAAGACATGTTATTATTATTATTATTATTATTATTATTATTATTATTATTATTATTATTATTATTATTATTATTATTTATTGTTGCTATTGTTGTTGTTGTTGTTGTTGCTATTGTTGTTGTTGTTGTTGTTGCGTGTTCCCTCGCTGAACTCTGTGAGGGTCACCCAGATTACACCCTGACTCAGTCATCTCCCTTTGGAATCACTGTGAGATTGAAAATACAAACTGGATGGAAAAAATTGCATGTATGACTGACTTGTTTAGTACCTCGCCCCATAGGCAGCCATACTCCGACTTCAGAGGAAT
This sequence comes from Stramonita haemastoma, assembly GCA_030674155.1. NCBI lineage: Eukaryota > Metazoa > Mollusca > Gastropoda > Neogastropoda > Muricidae > Stramonita > Stramonita haemastoma. Next base: position 38,404,953 of record CM060335.1, on the reverse strand, counting down.
TTCATTAAGAGTTTGTAATAGCCGAAGACGCTATTAACATATTTTTACATGATATAAATCTGTGAGAGGAATGGAGGGAATTGACTGTCAAGTCTTCAGGGGTGCCCCCATGGTCGCCAGACTAAGGGATAGATAGATAGACAGATAGATAGATAGATAGATAGATAGATAGATAGATAGATAGATAGATAGATAGATAGATAGATAGATGGATGGATGATGGATGGATGGATGGATGGATGGATGGACGGACGGATGGACGGACGGACAGACAGACAGACAGACAGACAGACAGACAGAGGGAAGGCAAGGCAAGGCAAGGCAAAATTCTTTTAGACAGACAGACAGACAGACAGACAGATAGATAGATAGATAGATAGATAGATAGATAGATAGATAGATAGATAGATAGATAGATAGATAGATAGATAGATAGATAGATAGATAGATAGATAGATAGATAGATAGATAGATAGACATAAATCTTATGGTGGCCTCTTCATTTAGCTTTCATAATAACTGACAAGCTTTGGCTGGCAAAAAGACATTTTCCTGTATACAACGTTTTTCTTCTAAACGATAGGTAGGGATATCATAAATACTGGAATAGTGGTCCATTCTGCAAGTCGTTTGCCATAATTATGGCCTTCCTTCATCTTGTTCGCCATATCGTCGTCGTGTTTGTCGTCATCATTATCTACTCACTTCAAGTATTCTCATGTCTACAAGTTTGTGTGCTTTTCCGGAGTGGGGTGGGTGGATGGGTGGATGGGGGGCTGCAAGTTAAGAGGACCGTAAGCACTACTGTCCATAATGCATTCGTGGCCTTTATTATTTTTTTGCTGTTGTAGGTTCATGTGTTTGTGTTTGTTCTTTGTTAAGTCGACTCTTCATAGCAAAACCTGTGCCCCATCGTTTTGAGGCTAAAACAGAGTTGCCACTTTTGTTTTTTTACTTCCATCCTAGCTGGACATCAAAAGCTCGGAAGCGGTGGTGCCTGCACTGAACGTCCTTGTGGAGAAAAGCGCCATGCTGCAGAGACCTGTGTGGTTGAACGGAGACATTCTGCGCGGACCTAACGCTTTACACGACCCTATGAACACCTCCCACTATCTCCGATCCATTAACGCCATTTTTCCGGAAGTGACGTTTTCCATTGGCTGGACTTCCGGTTGGATGGATGGTGTGGACAACGAAGCTTACTCGTGGGAAATGGTGGAAAAGATGGAGAAAGTGGCCCGGAAGTTACGTCAACCCGTCACTTTTGCTGTCAGGGCGGTACGTGATCACTCTGTGTGTGTGTGTGTGTGTGTGCGTGCGTGCGTGCGTGCGTGCGTGCGTGTGTGTGTGTTTGCTTGCTTGCTTGCTTGCTTGCATTAATAAAACCAATATTTAATTATTTATTCATCTATCTATCTACTAATTCATTCTTTCATCTTGAGGATCATGGAATAAGCACTCGGATGCTTTTTTTAAAGAAAAAATAGTCCAGTCTCCATGTGAATGCAGTTCTGTTGGTTGAGGAGGGGGGGGGGGGGGGCTGTTTGTTTGTATTTGTGACGCTCCACCACATAATGAGACGGAGTGCACCCGAGGTCAATTTTAAGTTATTGACATGTTATTAATGTCCAATAAAGTGGCTATCAAATACAAAAAACAGATTGAAAATCGGACAATTCTGTGCAATATTATTACAAATTGAAATGATAGACTGCAGGATGGGACAAAATGAGAAACGGGCAAGTTTATTTTAGTAACAGGTTGTCAGAATGAGTGCTTTGGTATTTTCAAAACACGTTTAAGAGCAAAAGGAATAAAAATTATACCTTGATATTTCATAATAAGGTAAATAAACAGATCTAGTTTAATAATCAATCAAAATCTCAAAATTGACAACTTGACCCCCACCTGCCCTTAAAGGCTCCTAGCGCAAAATTGGGTAATGTGCTAAGCGACTCATTTCGTGGTGGAGCGTCACATTTGTTTTTGTCATCCGTTCCCAAAGGCACACAACGACATACTCTTCCGAACGGTGGAATAGGTTTTTTAACGTATGTGCAAGACATTCTACATGCGTAAACTCACGAGGCCTCGGTTTATAGTCTCATCCGAATGACTTTCATGTGTGTGTGTGTGTGTGTGTGTGTGTGTGTGTGTTTGTGTGTGTGCGCAGACGTGACGTTTATCTTTTTTTATCTACAGGTCTTAGCCAGAAGATCATGGGATCGCTTCGACTGGTTGTTACGTCAGTCTCGTAGATACACCGTGACGTTATGGGCCCCTGTGACGACACCAGACAAGATAGCCATGAGTGACCTGGATTTCATACGTCATCAGTCGGAGAGAAGCCGTGTTTATTTTGACGTTCCTCCTGACGTCATGCCGACCTTGTAGAACACTGGTGCCGTGTAGAATTAGATGTTTATTCGTTCATTTCTATATTTGTTTATGTTTCTACTCATTTATTTGTTTATCTATCCACCGAGTGTATTTTTTAAAACTCTTTTCAAAACTGACAGAATTTAAAAAAAAAATCATACGATTGCAGTCGTATATCGATTCATTTGTTTATTTTCTTATTTGCTATTGATTTGTTTATTCGTTTATGTATTTGATCATTATCTATTATACTTGTTTGTTTGTTTACTCGTTTACTATTAAGTCTGACCTACTTCATAAAATGGTGTTAAATCAGTTAGACATTTCAAACTGTCTCATTTACATAGCCTACATTGCTTTAGTTATCAATGTATTATTCCATTGCTTTTTCAAAAAATCCATCGATTGTTTAACAAACTGATATTTCATTCAAAGTGAACCCTTTTGTGACTTAATGTTATTCAAATCTCTACTTTATTTCACTTCTTTATTAGGTAGGTTTCATGTACAGCCGTATTTCTCTATTGTATAAAGTATGGGGTATTTTATGATATGTGGAAAACTAACGATACACATCTTCAGTTTATTTCATTTTGTTTCATGTTATTTCACAGTCATCTTTTTTTGTCTAATCACCAGATATTAGTAGATATCAGACCTATGGATCCCAAAGCATGACCTATTTCTACATGAAAGCTACTCTATCAAAATTAGCATAAACAGATGTCAATAATGATGGTGATGATGATGATGATGATGATGATGATGATGATGATGATGAAGGTGATTATGATGATGATGATGATGATGATGATGATGATGATGATGATGATGATGATATTAATAGCCACTGTCATTACAACAATAGAACGACTACTATTACGACTTAATTTGATGATATTAGTGTTTATAGAATGTACTACTTACATTGTTTTGGTCTAGTATTTAGCCTTATATGACATATTTTCAGTGGAAAGTTTTTAAGTTAAAGTGCAATATTAAAAAAAAAATCAGCATACACATTTTGCACATTTTTGGCGTGAATCTAGGAAAAAATGGGTACAAAAGGTGTGCGGGATTAGAGCATTTTCAATAAAATGTAAGTACTCACCGATGTTTTATGCTGTTGTTAGGTGTGTGTGTGTGTTCATTGTTTTATTTATTTATTTATTTATTTATTTATTTATTTATATCAAGGATAATGGAATAAGCACTCGTGTGCTTTTTACATCCTGTTCCCGTGTGTACGCATATTTGTAAATCATGACATCTGCTCCCACCGGCACATGATGGCCTACTCTTACGAAACGCAGAACAGGATTTAGCGTGTGCTCAAGATGTTCTGCGTGAGTTCGCACACGGGGCCTCGGTTTAAGTCTTATCCGAAGGACTTTTGGGGGGAATGGAGTCAGCACTGATGCTAACTCCAGAGGAAAAATCCCCTCGAACGTCGATTCCCGGGTCGTCAAATTGCCAGCGCAAAGTTCTTACCACTACGTTATCCCATTCCCCTGTGTGTGTGTGGTGTGTGTGTGTGTGTGTGTGTGTGTGTGTGTGTGTGTGTGTGTGTGTGTGTGTGTGTTGCTGTTCTTGTTAAGTGTTGGTTTGTTGCTTGATTTTCGTTGTTGTTGTTGTTGCTGCTGCTGCTGTTGTTGCTGCTGCTGCTGCTATTGAATGTTACCAAGCTCAAAACGGCAGAAAACACAGAACTTTTTTTTTATTGGAAGGGAGGTGGAGGGAGATTGCTGACGTATCTGTCCTGCTGTTTCCACACTGCTCCTTTCAATCGTCCAGTCACAGCCATACTCACAGTTTTGTGATTCCTTATCCTCCGGTTTACAAGTGAAAAGTCCACAGAAAGTCTATCAATATGAGGCCGTCTCATGTCGCTAGCCAGAGGGGCCCTGCACTGCTGCTGGGTTACTTTGGTGGTGTTCTATTGTGCCTGTTCCCAGTTAACACGCACAGTGTCTTGATATAATCATCAATGTCATTATCGTTGCCCCTCTAGCCGTTGCTGTTGTGTTTGGTGTCGTTGTTACAGTGGTTGTTGTTGCTGCAGTTGTTGCTGCAGTTGTTGCTGTTAGGCTTAAGAACATTTTCATTGCAAGTAAATACATTGTGCTGGTGTATGTGTTCCAGGATGCCAGGCAAACTGTTTGTATGGATGCTACTATCTATCTCGTTTTCCTCATGCATCTAAAGATACCAAAGTTTTGTTCCTGCTTTACAATTGGCAACTCAAAAAGATCCCTCAAACTATAGACAGATATCATTCCTGTCTTCATTGTCTAAGCCTCTTGAGAAGCATCTATGGAATCACATTCAGCTGTATTTTACTAACCACAGTCTGTTTCATCCTAAGCAAAGTGGATTCACGAAGACCACTATTGTCACACTCTGCTTACTAACCTCATAGAACAAGGGCATAAACATATTATCAATTATCTTTTGTCTGGGGTGGTATTTATTGATTTTGATCAGGCTTTTGATACCCTCAACCACAACCTTCTAATCAGGAAACTTGTCTTGTATGGTTTATGTCCAGATTTAGTCGGACTTATATCACTATCTTAACATATAATAGGCCGTTTTAACTGGGTATTCAATGTGCAACAGAAATTGATAGAAAATGGTTTTGGTATGGTTTGGTTATGTCAAGGCATTGGATACCAAGCAACCTTCATTAATGAATTTAAAGACAGGCTAATTTCTTGTTACATACAAAACTGGAATTCCGATTTGGAGAATAAAGAGAAGTATAAATGGTTTCATTCATTTAAAAATGTCTTTCAAGCAGAAAAGTATCTATCATGTGTTACAAACAAGTGGCACAGAAATAATTTTGCAAAGTTTCAGATTAGGGTTTGTGGTCTAAAAAATTCTAAAATGTGATATTTGAATGATGATGTGGATGCAATACAATATAGTCATTGTCATTGTCATTGTCTCTCTCTCTCTCTCTCTCTCTCTCTCTCTCTCTCTCTCTCTCTCTCTCTCTCTCTCTCTCTCTCTCTCTCTCTCTCTCTCTCTCTCTCTCTCTCTCTCTATCTATCTATCTATCTATCTATCTATCTATCTATCTACAATATTTACAAAACTGCATGCACACGGGGACCGGATGAAAAAAAGCACATGATTGCTTATTCTGTTATCCTCGATATAAAAGAATAAATAAATAAATGAATAAATAAATAAATAAATAAATAAATAAATATCTATCTATTGCCTCTGTCTCTGTCTCTGTCTGTCTGTCTGTCTGTCTGTCTGTCTGTCTGTCTGTCTGTCTGTCTGTCTGTCTGTCTGTCTGTCTGTCTGTCTGTCTCTCTCTCTCTCTCTCTCTCTCTCTCTCTCTCTCTCTCTCTCTCTCTCTCTCTCTCTCTCTCTCTCTCTCTCTCTCTCTCTCTCTCTCTCTCTCTCTCTCTCTCTCTGTTGTTTATTGTCAAAGATCACTTCTTCTGAATAGACATAAACTCGAAGAACACACACACACACACACACACACACACACACACACACACACACACACACACACACACACACACACACACACACACACACACACACATGCATGCACGCACACTCGCACGCACGCAAGCAAGCATGCACGCACGCACGCATATAATATTATATATATATAAATATATATATATAAATATATATATATATATATATATATATATATATATATATTATATATATATATATATATATATATATATATATATATATATATATAGTGAGCGCGCTTGTGTGTGCATGTATGTGTGCATGCACACGTTCACTCACAAGAAACGCATCTTCTTGAAACAGCAGTTCCTTTGTGGACACAACCTGTTGATCAATACATTCTGGCCTTAGTCACTTAGCCAACAAAGTAGTGCAATTATTGTGAGGGCACAAAAACAAACTGACTTTGTTCCAGCATTCTTATCAGCATAGCTGCCAAGGATTAAATTCTGACACGAAGGGTGACAGTAAGCCGGTTTGCACACATGTACTTAGGACCATACTGAACAACAGCATTAGCATGGGAAACATTTAACACTTGACCCCTTATTGTCATGGGAAACAAGTATGCAGCATTCCAGGGGTTAGATAATATGCGATTTAAAGAAAGAAAAAATCATTTTTAGGCATTTTCCCCAGGAAACTTCAGAAAACAGAGCTCCCGTGTTTCATCATAATGCAGGCAAAGGGTTAGAGAAAGGAAAGAGAAAACAAAAAGTGGTGGGGGTGGTTGGGGTGGATAGAAATTGATGTATCCATCTAACGTAATGCTTTGCATTGCTATCATGCCAGAGCCGCTGATACATCCCTCTTCTACCAAAAGTCTGGATGAGAATAAGGATGAGGAAAAGAGACAATTATGAAGATAAAAGACATTTAAAAAAAAGACGTCTGGGTAAACCAGATGGTTTTGTTTACTTTTGTATCCATCTCGGAAATTTAAGTAAAATTGACTCCATTTGATGCTGAGGGGGGTCCAGATTATGGAGGAGCAGTTGTGCCAGTTGCCTACGGGGCATTATTTCATCCAAATTGATTTGACAAAGGGCTACTGGCAGATACCGTTAGCAAGAGTATATAAAGTGAAAACTGCGTTTCTAAACTCCAAATATCGATGGATATGCATGCAGATACCTTTAGCAAAAGTACATAAAGTGAAAACTGCCTTCTATAAACTCCATTTGTGCTTTATCGTGGATATACATGCTTTTGGGTCTTCAAAACTCTCTTGCCACATTTGCACAAATGATGCATGCATTACGTCTGCTCGACCTTGGTGCAGTACGTTTTATTTCAGACATCTTGCTAGTCCCAAAGTCATGGTCACTGTTGCTGTCGTCACTTGGCAGATTTTCAGCTTGAGTTTGATTTAGCAGCCAGGCCTTCCAGGCTTCAGGCAGGGTTTAACACCTTGATGTGCCTTAGTCACACCACCTCTGCCTGGAAAAATGATGCCCAATGAAACAAAAAAGAAAAATGGTTTCAAAGCTGTAGCCCCAAAGCCCCCCAAACAGGTCTAATTAATTCTATGGCTTTTGGTCTATTACTTTATTTTATACCACTTTATGTCACAGCAGATTTCTCTGTATGAAATTTGGGCTGCTCTCCCCAGGGAGAGCACATTGCTACAAGTGCAGGGCTTACCCATTATTATTTTTTTCCCTGTCTGCAGCTGTCTTTGTTTCCCTATCAGAGTGGCTTTTTCTACACAATTTTGCCAGGGACAACCCCCTTGTTGCCGTGGGTTCTTTTACGTGCACTAAATAATGTGTAACGCATGGGACCTCGGTTTATCGTCTCATCCGAAAGACTAGCTCCCAGACCACCACTCATGGTGTAATCGATGGGGGAAAAGTTTTGGGCTCTAACTGGATTCAACCTACCGCACACACTCCGACCTGGACTTTTCGCTTTTTAGGCAAGGCGCGTTACCTCCTAGACCACCGATCCACCACAGGCAATGCATTCCACATTTTGCGGCATTATGAGTTCCTATGACAGACCTCACTAAAAGGAATAATTATATCCAGTGTACTCGTGAATGTCAGTCTGCTTTGGAGTGTGCCCAACATATACTAAACTCGTATCCAGTATTCCTGCTCCCTCTTTGCAGAGGATCTTATCATCAGAAATTATGCCAGTTCAAAAGGCATAGATACAGTGTTTTGCGGTGTAAAAATGGACTTTTCTACTTTGTAAAATTGGCAAGTAAAAAGTTTTCCTGGCGTCAACAGAAGTACTCTGCAATTAAGAGGGAGTGTTTGTCCATTGTCTGGGCATGTGAAAAAATTGCTGGGTACCTGACTGGTAGAAAACTCATTCTGAAGACTGACCAGAAGACCCTTACTCAATATAGGAGGCAGAAACATCATTCACCTCGGGTAGGATGATGACGCAACTTCATGGCCAGTGATATCACAATCATGAGAACAACTGTCGACAGAGTTGATGCAGGAGGCAAGGATGCTTGCCTTACTTAAAAATGCCAGTGAGACATAAATGATGTAGATTAATGGTACAGAGAGTATATCAAAGTCAAGGGAACAAATCTAGAATATGTTAATTAAAAAAAATATGGGCTCAGTGAAATAGAATGATGACTCCTGTATGCAAGGTGTCAAGGTTGCAATCAGTTTGGCCATGCAAAAGATGATTCAGTTAAGCAACATTTGGAAAGTCTGACCTTCGTTTGTAACTGAACCTTGCATCAAAGGATTCCTAGTAGATTCCTAATTGCCTGTGTTCGCCTGAATTGTGGTGTGGAAACAGAAACAAATCACTCTGATATGTTTGGGATTGTTAGTAGGTCATGGGATTCTTTGTGTCTTTGCCTTTGTTGCAATTCTAGCTATTTTGACAGCATCGCTCCACCACAGTCAACCAGTACTTCATGGACAACCAGTGCCAGTAATGATGATGATGATGATGATGATGATGATGATGATGATGATGATGATGATGATGATGATGATGATGATGTGGTGGTGGTGGTGGTGTGGTGCTGATGTGATGATGATGATGATGGTGGTGGTGGTGATGATGATGATGATGATGATGATGATGATGATGATGATGATGATGATGGTGGTGGTGGTGGTGGTGGTGGTGTGTGGTGGTGATGATGATGATGATGATGGTGGTGATGATGATGATGATGATGATGATGATGATGATGATGATGATGATGATGATGATGGTGCGTGATAATGATGATGATGATGATGATGATGAGATGGAGAGAGGAGGAGGAGGAGGAGGAGGAGGAGGAGGAGGAGGAGGACGAGACGACGACGACGACGACGACGACGAGACGATGACGATGATGATGATGATAAGAGGAGGAAGAAGAAGAATTGCAAAGAAGAATTGCGAAGAAGAAGAAGAATTGCGAAGAAGAAGAATTGCGAAGAAGAATTACGAAGAAGAAGAATTGCGAAGAGGATTTGCGAAGAAGAAGAATTGCAAAGATGTTGAAGACAACAAAGAAGAAAGAAGAAGAAGAAGAAGAAAGAAGAAGAGAAGAAGAAGAAGAAGAAGAAGAAAGAAGAGAGGATTTGTACGCAATTTATGTAGCGCTGAATCTTGAAAAGCAACAAATTAAAACGCTTATATTCAAATCATCTACACGCATGTAATCACCAAATAATATATGTAATAACGAGTAAAATGTGAAGGGGAATGATTCTGTTATTTTGAGTAAGTGAAAAACAAATTGCCAGTGTGAATTATAACAGCAATAAATATATTCACGATTTTATTTTTCTCCGTTGCATTATAAATTGATACAATTATTTTTATTTATTTAGTTTTCTTTGATGGCATTATAATTTATATAACCATTTTAGGTTTATTTTTCTTTGATTGTTGATATAAACTCATTTGTTGGTTATGCAATAAAAACAACAACAACAGTTGTGTGCATAAGTCGGATGTAGCCTCGCAATCAGTTCGATGAAATTATTGTGATGTCCCTATTTAACTCCCTGTGTGTTGCTCATTACACGGGGTGTAGAGGAGGAGGGGAGACATTCATTGATTGGATGAAGCATGATACTGATATCACACTGAGCTTATCACTGTCTGACCTGCACATTCACAGCCTTTGTTCAAAGTAAATTTTCGGATCTTTCTCTCCGAACATTTTTTTTTTTCATTTTCAATAATATGATTTCTTTATTTCACTTTGTGATTTAAATGTATAAATTGTATCTCTTGATGCAGCAGGATTACGTGGTATTACTTAGATATGGGATTGAACTGTGATGTTATCTTATGACATCATATATATTGATTATAAATAAGTTTGAAGATTGCGTTTTTTTAGTTGTCACAAAGATTTTGACTTGAGGTGCCGCTGTGAAGATTTCATTTTCATATATTTTGTTTATTCTTATTATTTGAATTGCAAGAGTCATACTTGTGAAATTTTCAGATTGAAATATTGCAGATGTGTGCAAGTGGATTTTGTCGTTTATGCTTACGTAAATGGTGCATGAATGTCAACTAAATAATTATTTGAAAGACTTTTATGTGACTTTGATTTGTGTTGTCCAAAATAGAGTGTGATACGCGGGAAGGGATGGGGGAGGTTATATATCATCACACTAGGGAGTGATATCCATCCCATCCCTCCCTCCCTCCCATCGCCCGTCCATCAATCCATCTGTCCGCCCATCCGCCCATCCATACATACATAATCCATCCATCCATCCATCCATCCATCCATCCACTACCATCCACTACCTACCTACCTACCTACCTACCTACCTACTCTACACTACCTACCTACTACTACATACTTACCAACCGTACCTTACACCTACCTAAACCCGTAACCCTTACAATACTCTACCTACCTAACCTTACCTACTAGTACCTACCAACATAAGATCCATACCATATCAATCATTATACATTAATACATAAAAGGGCTACATACATAACAATAAATACATATACAATATACAATATCATAACTCAGATACATAACAATACAGCATATAACAGTATACAAGACTGGCTATTTTAAATGAAGGATAACGTATCCTTGATTAGTAGAAAGTGTTTTTCAACTTGATAAGCTTTCTCAAGTTCACAGCAACAAGCAAACATTTATTAGCTGTTGTGGTCAGACAATCACCTTGATTGTTTTCAGGATATAACAATTCTGTATTATATCATCAACTCGAAATTCTCCCATCGGGCTCAAGCAAATGGGAATGCTAACTCTTACGTGTACGTAATTTGTTTACCGTTTATGACAGACGTGGGTAGAAAGGATGGGTTTCTTTTATTTTGATCCTCAGCTGGAGTTCTAAGGTTCAGCAATAATGGCGTTTTACGTATGCTAACATTTGTGCCCACAATTGCCCAGAAAAGCTGTAAAGTTCTTCAATATTATTTAGCTGGTTTTCTTTTTTATCGTTGTCAGTCATCTTACAGTATTACAGTAGGTGCAATCTGCGTAAAGGAAAGCGAAACGCATGCACACGCACACACATATCTATACACACTGCGAAGGCACACTCGTGCACATACACACAGACACAGACACAGACACAGACCACACAGACACAGACACAGACACACACACACACACACACACACACACACACACACACACACACACACACACACACAAAACACACACACACACATGGTGAAATGTGAATGGACATAATGATCCAATATTTAGTGTAAGACTTTTCTATTGCAAAGATCAATATATGCAAGAGTTGGATCAGTGTATTCATCTTTTTAAAATGTTCATATTGGTATTCCCCCGGGGCCAGTATAGCTCCTATATTGTTTTCTGTTTGTATTCATGACTTCCAGAAAATTCTGACAATATAAACCTGGCACAACCTGCAGATAATATTCCAATGTGGATGAATGCAAGTATTAGAAAACAGATGTCTAAAAGAATTATAAATGATATCAATCATTATAAATCTATCAAATAGTCATAAATGAATTAAATACTTATATGAACGAAAATAGACATATTTTCTCAGTAGAAAAAACCACAACTTTTTTTATTTTTTTAAATGGGGAAAATCCAAACTGATTACCAACAGTACACATAAATGAGGAATCTTTGCAATATTCTCAAAAAGTAAAGTTTTAGGGTGTCCATTAAAGCCCAAAATTAAACGGGATATTTATTTTGAGAGTCTAATAAACAAAGGAAGGAAACGATTAAACCTTCTCAAAACTATTGCTGTTCAGCCATGGGACACAAAGACACCCTTTCATTTAGCAACTAGTCTACTCAGATCAACGTTGGTTTATGGGCAGGAGGTTTACTATTCAGCTCCGCCTTCTCTAAGGAAAAACAAAATCAAAGCACTGACAATATATTAAATAAAGTAGCTCTTGGAGTTCCAGTGCATACAGATACACGGAATACAAACAGAGAAGTCAACCAACCTTCTCTACCAGATCATGCATCACTATCTATCTGTATCCAAGCATGTTACAAGAAGTTTTTCAGTATCAAACTTCTCAAAATCTGAAGTGTTTATTGACCTGTCAAAGACTGTCCTAGGCGGGGCCAACATATCTCACCCGTTAGTCCCATCTACAATTACATAAACGAGTTGCTGATAGAGTATACTATTGACATTTTTTTTCAATACACATTGCACCATTAGTTCCTAAGATACCACAGTGGGAGTATAAGGAGGCTGAATTTGCTATTCATTATACAATTCACACAAAAAATTGGCAAAATGGATATACTGACTTCTGATGTAAATGTAGCTGTGTTCAGTGGTGCCTGTTCTGATCCATCATACTTAGGACACCACCTACTAAACACCCTATGTTCTGATCCATCATACTTAGGACACCACCTACTAAACACCCTATGTTCTGATCCATCATACTTAGGACACCACCTACTAAGCACCCTATGTTCTGATCCATCATACTTAAGACACCACCTACTAAACACCCTATGTTCTGATCCATCATACTTAGGACACCACCTACTAAGCACCCTATGTTCTGATCCATCATACTTAGGACACCACCTACTAAGCACCCTATGTTCTGATCCAGCATACTTAGGACACCACCTACTAAGCACCCTATGTTCTGATCCATCATACTTAGACACCACCTACTAAGCACCCTATGTTCTGATCCATCATACTTAGGACACCACCTACTAAGCACCCTATGTTCTGATCCAGCATACTTAGGACACCACCTACTAAGCACCCTATGTTCTGATCCAGCATACTTAGGACACCACCTACTAAGCACCCTATGTTCTGATCCAGCATACTTAGGACACCACCTACTAAGCACCCTATGTTCTGATCCAGCATACTTAGCACACCACCTACTAAGCACCCTATGTTCTGATCCAGCATACTAAATACCTACTGACAGCTGTAGCAGTTCAGCGTAACCAGACTGAGTGAGTAACCCACCCCAGGTAGTGACCACCACAACACCCTTCTAAAAACCTTCCCTGTGAATCTCCTAAAAGGTTTAAACAGAAACTCACCACAGGCACAGACGTGTAGATGTACACTGAAACTAAGATTATCATGCCAGCAAAGCAAATGGGGTCACCAAATCAGAGACACTGTTTTATTGCATGGTGATCAGTGATGTTGAGGATGATGTAAAGATGCTGCTATAGAAATGCTTGTGCTTTGAGACTACTCAACAGGGCTGTACTTCACGCTTAGCGTTAATTATATATCCTGTCGTCAACCGAGGGGAGATATACTTACACCTGCAGTGTTGGACAGGTAATTTGACCAACGCTGTCAAACTCACAAGTGTATAGTGGATGAAGCTCGACTGTGTGGACTTAATCTTGCCAATGAGCCCACAGAACAGTAACTCTGGATAGGAGCCAGGCAAAGTCCTAAAAAAATCCTTATGATTCTCATGGGATTCGAACCTGCTACCTACCAGTCCCTAAACCAAGGCGATAACCACTGCGCCAAGGCAGCTGGTTTCGTACTGTTTCTTATCATTTTGTATTTTTGCATGATCTCTTTTTTAAATGTTGCTTCTGAAATGTCATCCCATTCTTGCATATTAGTTTCCACTTCACGATCACAAGCCACAGGGCTGTTTTAGCAAATCATTACCCCCGGATTGGGCCTGTGGTAGAGAGGGGGGTAGGGGTGGGGAGTGGACAAGGAAGCGAATTTCTACTTGTTAAGAGTGTCAAATAATGTAGAGCAATCTGAAGACCTCGGGTCACACGCTCAAGGGGGTTGGGTGTTTTTTTGTGTGTGTTTTTTGCCTTGGTGTTAATCAACATTAATACCGTATCCATTTATTTTACAAGTCCCTAGGGTGAAACTACAACAGGAGATCACGTGTGCAACGCACGCACGCATTGCACCTTGTGCAGGTGTGTCCTTTTATCTTTTTGATAGCAAAACAGGCCAGCCATGGTGGGTTGTCTGCACATGAGTGCTTATTCCATTAGCCTCGATATGAATGAATGAATGAATGAATGAATGAATGAATGGATGAATGAATGAATGAATGAATGAATGAATAGATAAATAAAATGAATATAATTATAGTTGCACTGTTTAAATGAGATTTAAATGTTGACAAGGTGACATCCGGGATATGGCCTCTGCGGTCGGCTGGGCTATAAACCAAAAAATTGGATTGTGATGGGTTGTAGAATGACTCCAAAACACCCAGCAAGGCAGTCTGCGATATAAAGAGGGTAAGACATTCTGAAGACGCTTGTCCCTGAATCGGAAATCTCCGCTGGGACGTAAACCTTATCCCAACAATAAATCTGAAGACGTGTTGCCTGCTTGCACATTCTGGTACAGTACCATAACTTCTTTGGAAGTTGTAGGAAAAGCTACCCCCCCCCCCCCAACCTTACCCTGTGAGTTAAGAAAAGTTACAAAATCAAGTCCTGTTTGAAATTCAACTTTTATCCTGTCAACAAGACCATAGCAAAACCTGGGTGGGTAGGTGAGATCAAAAGTAGAAGTCTGGTGTACAATTCATATTTAATGCCAGTATTGAATACACGACAAAAAGAGTGCTTTCAAAGACAAAAAAAAACCCCAAACCTCTAACAAAAACCTTTTCTCCTCGTCTTCACTACAATGGTGTATTTTTTGCTACGAGATAGTTATGATATGTATCTATTCTTTTTTTTTTTCTTTTCGCAAAACAACAAAGCCGGAATATATGTGAGGTTAATTATATGTTAATTTATACTAGATCATGATTGCCCCCCCCCTTCCCCCCCCCCCCCCCCCCCCCCCCGTTGAGATACCAGAGGGCCTGTCGGTATAAAGAGCATCACCATTTTTCTGGAAATTCTGTGCTAGAAATTCCCCTTTTCTATCCCTCTTATTGAATCTGACTTGTACCTTTTTTCTTCCTACCACCTCTGTGTTGTCTATTTTCTACTTTCTTGGTCCATTTTCCTACTTTTTCTTCCAAAAGACTTAAAAAGTGACAATTCTCTCCCACGCCTAAGTAGGATGCTTTAGGCCTAACTTGTGAGGTGCTTAACGGCAGCGAAAGTCCTTCGGATGAAGTTTAGCCGAGGCCCCGTGTGCGAACGCACGCAGAACATCTTGCGCACACTTTAAATCCTGTTCCGCTTTTCGTAAAAGTAGGCCATCGCGTGTCGGTGGGAACAGATCACAAGATTTACAAAATTGCATACACACGGGGACTGGATGTAGAAAAAGCACATGAGTGGTCATTCCACTATCCTCGATATAAAAGAATGATTAAATACATAAATGAATAAACGGATCTTCACTCATATCACAGACAACAATAGTTGTTTTCTGAACGATAGACGAAGAAGAATATCATAACATGACCATCAACAAACGACAATTGGATGAAGTGTGGTTCGTTAGTTTTGGTGCTTGAAAATTGTTTTTTAATGAGTGGTATTGCCTAACTGAATCAGGAAAGGAGTTTTACAGAATGGGGACTGCGGAAAATGAACAAGATTTGAGCAAATTCATTCTTGGGATAGGGGCACTTTACTTTTCAGCATTTTTTGAATGATTCATTTGAAACAGGTCTTTTTTAGAATGAAGCAATAGATCATGTTATTTTTTTTTTTTTTAAATCAAGGGACCTTTGTTATGTCATTGACTTTGTGTAGGAGGGGGTGGGACTATTTAACTAAGCAAAATCGACTTCTTGCAAGCTTGTCTTCTTCAAAAGCATCAGTTTAGAAGCATGCTTATACAGGCCTAATAACGGGTTCGTAGTGTTTGTACTGGCATGGTAGAATCCCACAGGGTTGAACCATAACCTACTGAGAAGTGTACAACTATAAGTTTGGATGATGATGAATGAAAGTTTAAGTGTTTGATTCTAATTGCTATAGTATTTCGAACATGTTTTTGCATAGATGAGATATGTGGTAGAATCAGTTGGGGTCGTCATGGATTTTCACTCCTGGAACTTTGTGGATGGGTGTGTTCGATTACTCCCTTTTTAAATTGGGTTGGAAAGAGTTTATCAGA
>CM060335.1:38378559-38383559 GCA_030674155.1 Stramonita haemastoma | reverse complement strand
ATGTACGTGATAGATTTTTTTAAAAACAGAAACACTGCAAGCTTTGTGAAGGTTGAGGGTTGATATCTCATTCCACAGTGTTCCACAGAGTATGTGAGAGTGGATTTAAACAAGTCAATTCTTGGAAGTGGCACCATTATCTTATTGGCATGACGATTGACATTGATCGTGAATCTGTTTTGAAGTAAGGGGGGAGCTAAACCATACATGATTTTATACATAAACACTGCCTTATTATGCTTAAGCTTGGATTTTAATGGAAGAATGTCAAGTGCTTTATAGTCAGAAATGGTTAATGATGAAGATTTTAAAAGAACAAGTTTTAAAGCTCGTCTATGCACACTGAACAATGGCTTGAGAACATTTGCGCTAGCCGAATCCCAAATCGTTGAAGCATAACTCATATGGGATATAATATATGCATTGAAAAACATTTTCCTAGCGTTTAGGTCTAAGAAATGCTTTATTTTAGATAACTGGTGTACACATTTTGATACTTTTTTGCATAATGCAGAGATATGGTACATCCAAGAAAGGTTATTGTCAATTGTAATTCCGAGAATTTTATGATGGTCTACTTCATCAATTTTGTTGTTATTAATATAGATAGCCGTAGAATAGTTTGGAAGATTTTGTCGCTTTTGTCGAGTTGTTATAATTAAGTACTTAGTTTTTTTGGGATGAAGACTCATGTGATTTAACTCTGACCATCGAAGCAGGCGGTGAATACTTTCTTGCAGAGCAGATGTAACTTCATTCAATTGAGAATGATTGGTATGGATAGTTGTATCATCTGCAAATAACTCGCACTGTGTGTTTAGAGATAAGGGTAAGTCATTTATATATATAGAAAAAAGAATAGGTCCTAAAACAGATCCCTGGGGGACGCCATAGTTATTGGATAGTACTGTCGATGTCTTACCTTTATCAGAAACGACTTGTTTTCTTTCAGAAAGAAATGATAACATGAGTTTGACAGTACTATCTGACAGACCATAGATTTTAAGTTTTTTTAGTAACAGAGTGTGGTCAATCACATCGAACGCCTTAGCAAAGTCTACTATAATAACTCCAGTGATTTTGTTATTATTGATATTAGTAAGCCATTGATCAACTAAGCTTGTTAAAGCAGTTTGACAGGAATGGTTAGTTCTGAAACCAGATTGATTAGGATGGAACAAATTATATCGGTTTAAGTGGTGGAGAATATGTTTATTGATGTGATTCTCTAAAGGTTTTGATAATATGGATAGAATAGAGATTGGTCTATAATTGGAGGGATCTGAACGGTCACCAGATTTAAAGATAGGTATAACTTTGGCAGTTTTAAAAGCTTTAGGAATGGTGTTAGCAGAAATGCATAAATTATAAATGTATGTAAGAGATTCTGCAATAACGGGGGCAGCTATTTTTAGAATTTTACCATCAATGCCATCAAGACCTTTCGTATTTGTCTGTTTCAAATGAGTAAGGGAATTGCAAACATCATTAATACACATAAGAGGGATATCTAAATTTGATAAAATGTTTTTAGATCTGCAGTAATGTTTTAATGTTTCTAGCTTGTTAAGATGTGATCTGTCTATTGGTACTATAGAAGAGGAAATATTGCAGAAATGGGCATTAATATCGTCAACGGAAATATCTTTGAGCGATGAACTTTGAGATGTTACCTTTTTATTTGTCAAATAGTTAATTGCTTTCCAAACAGATTTATTGTCTGACTTAGAGTATACGAGCTGTTGGAAGTACTTTTTTTTACTTAAGCGTTTCATATTGTTTACTATATTTCGCTGTTCTTTATATTCTTCCCTGGTTCCTGTGACTGATAGTTGATTTCTTAATTTAATGGCATTTTCTAACTCCTCAGTTATCCATGGTACTTTTGGATTGCTCTTGACGCGCTTACTTTTAATGGGTGCATGCGCATTGTAGATATTGAGAAAACTGTGGTACCATACCTCAAATGCTTCATCAGGGCTGGTAAACTGATAGACCAAAGATAAAGAAGAATTTAGTAAATCTAATAAAAATGCATTTTTGTCAAAAGATGATAAGCATCTATATTTAATGATCTTATGACTGTTCTTAGGAATCTTTATACCTTTTTTTGACCATGTTAAGCACACTGGAAGGTGGTCACTGCATCCAAGGGCAGGGCGACATACTTCTATTATATGATTTGGTGAAGTTGAATAAATGTGGTCAATTAGCGTTTTGGATGTGTCAGTGATTCTTGTAGGTTTATCAATTAACTGTGTCAGATGAAAGGAGTTAAAAGTTTGTATCCAATTGTGGTTAGTTTTTAACAAATCTATATTGAAGTCACCTAATAGGATAATTTCTTCTGAGAGTAGTGAAGCTTCCTCCATCATTAAAGTGAAATTGTCATGCCAGTCTATAAGTTCTTTTGGATTTCTATAAATAAAACCGACAAGGATTGGTTTAGTTTTTTTCAAGGATATCTGAATCCAAACTGATTCTATACAATAATTTTCAAGTGATTCAATTCGTTTGTAGCGGATGTTTTCGTGTAAATAAATAAGAAAGCCTGTTTCCTTTCGTTGGAGAGGATCTTTGCGGATTATCTGATAACCAGAAATAACAAGTTCATCAATAGAAATGTGTTCAGATAATCGGGATTCCGCAAAACCAAATATATGAAAATTTGTGTGTGAATTTGATAGAATATGAGAAACATCAGACATTTTGTTAATAATATGATTGATATTTAGAAATCCAATTCTGAGACCATCTGCTGACGGCCAACTGTCACGAGTCCCTGGCATATTAAGAACTATATTCAATAATACCACTATACAACATACACAAATCACAGTTATATTTCAATATAAACAAAAACTCTTGCCAAAACTAAATTGGAGCAAGGGCTTAGTCAAGGATTTGGGATGGGGAGATAACACAATAAAGGTGACAAGGATGTAAACAAATGCAATGAGATAAAGCTAAATTGAAACTTCAAATGTTAATAATGTAACGGGGTTGAAAAAGGTAATATTGATAGTAATAAGCCAATTCAACAAGGTAATGAAAACTATCAAAAGCGTCAAACCAGACCACACTGGTCATACAAGGGCAAGTTACTGATGCGCAATATCCCGTTGCGAATAGACAAAAAAGCAAAATGTCACAACGCAACACGTCTTTATCAACAGTAAGTAATAATTCACCCCGGCCAATACGTGACCATCATGTGAGAGCTACATTGCGACATCAAAGCACACACACGCACACACATATACGCACGCACACACACACACACACGCGCGCGCGCGCGCGCACTCACATTCCACATATACTCATCGCAACCCCCTCAACACACACACACACACACACACACACACACACACACACACACACACACACACACACACACACACACACACACACCACACACACACATATATATATATATATATACTTACACACACATACACAGTTACAAGTCCACACTCCTATAAACACACATGCCCACACAAGAGCGCGAGCATTCCACACACACATACACACACATACACGCACACACACATACACGCATGCACGCACACACAAACGCACGGACGCACACTCACTCACACACATACACACACACCACGCGCGAGCGCATGGACACACGCACGTATCAGCCCTAAACAGTACAAACATGCACACAGGCATGGCCATGGGCATGCACTCATGCACACTTCCAGTGACAAGCACAGGCACAGCATATATCGAGCTGCATACTCATGTGCATGCACTCACAATAACATCGGGGTACAATGTGCATTTAAAAGCCATTTAAACTAATGATAATGTGTAGAGAAGAAAAGGGGGAAAATTCATGTTTATACATTCATCAATAAATTATTCCCTTTAATCATCTCTTTCCTTCACGTTACTTTCACATACCTGCAATTGAACATAATGATTTTTAATGGTTATATCAACATTACAGGGGAGAAGACATGGAATATAGGGACAGTAGGTGGGGCAGGAGGTCAGTAATTATATTTGGCAGCAGGATAGGCATGGTGTGTGAGTTGCTGCTGTAGCAGATGGGAAGCCATGATTAATAATTTTTCTGTGTATGGATGGATTGGGTCTGAGCGACGCCACTGATCCATATCATTCGTTGGGGGTAAACAGGGAGTGATGTTTTCTAAATTGAGGTTGTTTGGGGGATGGACAGACGGGGCTGATGCTTCCTGCATTTGTGGGTGAGTTTGAGGAGTCTGAAGTGGGTGGGGTGCCTCTAGAACTATGCTTGGATTAGATACTGAAGGGAGAGGAGGAAAGTGCAGGCAAGACTGAGTGGACGGAGGAGGAGGAGGACCCTGAGCTGGCCAGTCATCTTTAAAACGATTTCCTGGGCCAGTGTTTCTTGACCAGTCACGAGGATCTGGCTTATGTTCAAATGCTCTGGGGTAATAATTCTGCGCTGGGAAAGTCCTTGAACTAACTCTCTGATGTCGTCCTGAGAGTCGTTTCATCAGAAGAGGGACGTGCCTGCCATAATGCTTTGATGTTTTCTGCTAGACGGGCAGTTCCTTTAGTATTGGGGTGTGTAAGATTGTTATAAAGATTTGTGTTTGAGGCAAAAGTGTTGTAGTGATTAAGGAAGGTTACATGTGATCTATTGCAAGCCATTTCCAAATTCTTATTAGATGGTAGGATGCTGTTATTAAAATGGTGATTTCCTCTGGCAGGCAGGATGGAGCTGAAAGCCACCAGTGCCCGAGGAAATCTGGCCTGACACATTTCGATGACCTCAGCCCATGTGTCTAGAGGTACAGGACCAGCGGGACAGGAGTTTACACCAACGTGAATTATAACATGTTTTGAGAGAGAGAGAGAGAGAGAGAAGAGAGAGAGAGAGAGAGAGAGAGAGAGAGAGAGAGAGAGAGAGAGAGAGAGAGAGAGAGAGAGAGAGAGAGAGAGAGAGAGAGAGAGAGATCAAATCAAACCAAATCACATCAAATGAAATCAAATGAAATCAA
>CM060335.1:38348559-38373559 GCA_030674155.1 Stramonita haemastoma | reverse complement strand
CTCTTATTTTGTAATATATCTGTCGATTCTGCAGTGTTGTCTTGCAATATTTTGCATTGCATCGTGTGGTGGTGTTGTGTAGTGTTGTGTTGTATTGTGATGTGTTGTTGTTGTGTTGCACTGTGTTGCGTTGTAGTGTAGTGTAGTGTTGTGAAACTGATATTGAAGTGTTTGTGCTGTGTTTTGTTGTGTTGTGCTGTATTGCGTTCTGTTGAATTGGTTTCCTTTATATTGTGTTGTGTCGAATTAGTTGCTATTGTGTTGTTGTGTTGTATTGTGTTATATTGTGTTATGGTCTGTTGTTTTGTTTTGCTTTTTATGCTGTTTAACATTGCAATGTGTTGTCTTCTATTGTTTGCCATTATTTTGCAGTATACTTGTGTTGCATTCTTTTGCATTTTATTGTAGTGTTATTCTGTTCAATTGCATTGCATTGAATCGCATTACACTACTTACAGTAAAACGTAGTGTAGTGTAGTGTAGTGTAGTGTAGGTGCTAGTGTGGGTGTGTAGTGTAGTGTAGTGTAGTGTGTTAGTGTAGTGTAGTGTAGTGGTAGTGTAGTGTTAGTGTAGTGTAGTCATGGTGTATAACTTTATTCAAATTGGGATACTTCTCCCTAAAAATAATGCAGGGTTAGCAATGTTACTTACCTGACCTTTTTCTCTTTATTAAACAAAACCGTGAAAACATTCGTTTTAACTCAGCGTTTGTTAAGGGGAAGCAGGTAGATTTTTTAAGGTAATCAAACACAATAAAACATAACGACAAAAAGTCTACACAGCGGAACATACTCGTTTCAGGGCAAGCAGGGACTAATAATTTAATTACAGGCAACACACCGTAATGCAGAAATAATGTAGCAATATGGCCAAACACCACTGGAAGCAAACCAACAGGTGATAGATGAAATAATTTATACACTACTAGTTCTGAACCCACTGGTTCCAATAAACCATGTGAAGGTTATATGAGACCACTAAACATATAATTGTTAAGCATAACTGATGTAGGGAACTGTTCGGTCTGTATTGTGTCAATGTGCATATTTTGAAGTGTGTGTGTGCGTTGTGTGTGTGTGTGTGTGTGTGTGTGTGTGTGTGTGTGTGTGTGTGTGTGTGTGTGTGTGTATGTATGTATGTATGTGTTGTGTATTGTGTGTGTGTATGTGTGTGTGTGTGTGTGTGTGTGTGTGTGTGTGTGTGTGTGTGTGTTGTATGTATGTGTGTGTGTGTTGTGTGTGTATGTGTGTGTGTGTGTTGTGTGTGTGTGTTGTGTTTGTGTGTGTGTTGTGGTGTGTGTGCTGTGTGTGTGTGTGTATGTGTTGTGTGTATGTGTGTGTGTGTGTGCGTGCGTGCGTTTGTGCGTGCGTGGCTGCGCGCACGCTTGCGCATGTGTGTGTTTCTTATTATTGTGACTTTTTTGCACATGTTTTTTTTATCAGAAAGAAAATCTTGATGGCAGTGACTTTGTGTTTGTAGGCCTACCTGCAGTCAAGGCTGCTCATCAGAACTCTTTTTGTCCACTTTGAAATCGCGTTCCACAGATCAGAAATCACAAGCTGTCTCACTTACTGGTGTAAGCTATTTATTTCATATCATTTTTTTTATTTTATTTTATTTTTTAATTTTATTTCATTTTATTTTTTACATTTTTTTCATTTTATTTTATTTTATTGTATATCACTTTATGTCACAGCAGATTTCTCTGCGTGAAATTCCGGCTGCTCTCCCGGGGAGAGCGCGTCGCCACAAGTGCAGTGCCTACCCATTATTTTTTATCTTTTTTTTTTTTTTTAAATACAGCCCTGAGCCGCCCTGGGGACCCCAACTCCCGATTTTTTCCCTCAGGGATGGTGTCTAAACACGACACTTGTGTGCATGCTGGTTTTCTTTTTATAATTTCGTCATCCGCTCCTACCGGCACACAATGGCCTGCTCTTCCGAAAGGTAGAACGGGGTTTTAACGTGTGCGCAAGATGTTCTGTCTGCGTTCGCACACGTGGCCTCGGTTTATAGTCTCATCCGAATGACTTGACTAAGTGTCGAGGTCTTCATGTAAATATTTGAAACGTAAGCTTGAGACAGTTTCAGCCGTGCCAAGGTCTTAGCACAGTAACCTCTACCCTCCTCTGAAGGAAAAAAAAAAAAAACAACTGTACCTGGATTATGGCTGGCAGGATTCTTGAACACAGTCGTATACAAATGAACTTCTAAACCAGTGTTTGCTTACAGTCTCACAGTGATTCCAAGTTGGGATAAGTGAGATACAGTGTATATTTTGGGTGACCCCCCTCTCCATCCCCCCCCCTTGCCCCCGTTTCTAGGCTGGAACACTAAACAACAACAGGAACAACAACAACAACAACAACAACGGCACAACAACAACATATCTCTTTGGTTGTTTTTTTAGCACGTTACAGCAAAACTTGTTGCTCAGTATCTGTCAATTTAATTTTATTTCATTTATTTTAATTTTTTTGTACCTCTTTATGTCACAGCAGATTTCTCTGCGTGAAATTCGGGCTGCTGTCCGATGCAGTGCTTTAAATTTTTTTTTCTCTCTGAACAGATAATATTGTAAATCAAATCGGCTTCAGAAGTCATCGAACCCACAACCTCTCGTCTCGAGACGAGTGTATAGGTGCCCAAAGCAACAATCCTCTTATTGTATGGGAAGTCAGGTTTTCTAAGTAGATAGTTATGGTGTTTTTTTTGTGTGCTTGATTTAGATCAGATATTGGGGTCGGGACAGTCATGCAGTTGAAGCATTGCGCCTGCAACTTCTCTCCTCCTCTCTCCTCCTCTCCTCCTTCTTCTTCTTCTTCTTCTTCTTCTTCTTCTTCTTCTTCTTCTTCTTCTTCTTCTTCTTCTTCTTCCTTCTTCAAACGCTTAGACAGCAGCTATTGATGTGTTCTTTACGAGCGAAAATGCGTTGCGCTTCCGTTAAGAGCCTGACAAGTTAAGCCCAGCACATTCGACTTTGGCGTGGGAACAATATAATTATCTTCTTCTTCGTTGATCGTTTCGACAGCAACTACTGTTGTCTGTCACCTGAGCGAAAATGCGTTGCGTTGCCGTTAAGCGCTGACAAATCAGACCCAGTGCATCTGAATTTGACAGTAGAGAAAATTATGGTTTTAATTAAAGTTTTTCTGGATAAAAAGGCAGAAGAATGAACCAACAAGTAGAAAATAGACAAGAAGGAGGTGACAAGAAAACAAAAAGGAACAAGGCAGAAACAAAGAGAGGGATAGAAAAGAGGGAACTCGTGGCACAGAATTTCCAGAAGGTGGAGATGCTATTCATACTTACAGTCCCCGGCATCCCGAAGGGGGTGAAAAGAATTTAAACTGATCCAATGTTCTAGATTTGAGCCACCACATGACACTCTTTCAGGAGAGTTTTCTTCCTGGAGTGAACATCAGTTTCGATTCCACCCTTCAAAGTCCTTCTGATGAGACTATAAACCAAGGACAATTTTTCGCAAACACAGACATAACATCTTGCGTTCATGTCAAATGCCGTTCTGCCTTTTGGAAGAGTAGGACATTGTATGCCGGTGGGAACAGTTGACAAACAGAAAAAAGACGTGTTTAACCGTTCAGGCATAATTCCTTGTTACTTGCTTTTACCTGGATCACGCGGGTGAACATCCTGATACAGTTAAGGACAAAGAATTCATTTAAGGACACGACAAACGACTTTTCACGGAGTTAAATACCTAATGACTCCTCAAGAAGTGCAGGACCCACAGACTCTGAGGAAAAAAAAATTTGGAAAGATGTTGAGTCAAACCAAGCCATTTTTGTTTATATCCTTCTCGTTTCTTTTCTCAAACGTGTTGATAGCATGCAAGTGGTGATGTTAATCTTCCTTGACATACTTACTTTAAAACCCAAACCACGCCACTCAGTGGTACTTATTTTGTTCGTGGAATGGCATGGTAGTTAGGAGTGTATTGTATTTCCTATAAAATGTGCATGGTGTCACGTGTATTTTGCTAGACTCTTAACAAATTGCTACATACCAACATTTTGGTGATGATTTGTGTAGATTGTGAATGAAAGATTAAAACAGAATTTGATTTGCAAGATACACAGAACGTTTTTTTTTTCCCCACAAGATATTTTTAAATAGCAATATGTGTGTAATTTTATTTGAGCTGGAACTACAACAACAACAACAACAACACTCACACACACGCACGCACGCGCACGCACGCACACACACACATATACACACACACACACTTACACACACATACACACACACGCACACACACGCACGTACGCACGCACGCACACACATACACACACACGCACACGCACACACACACATACACACACACACACACGCACACGCACACACACATACACACACGCACACACGCACGCACACACATACACACACACACGCACGCACGCACGCACACACATCACACACACGCACGCACCACACACACACACACACACACACACACACACAACACACACACACACACACACACACACACACACACACACACAAATTGTTGTGGCATAAACTTGTATTTTCTATCAAGTCTACGTTTCTTGTCTTTCTGCCACATTTTTTCCCCTCATAGATTAATTTTTTCCTTTCTTTCTTTTTTTCTTTCTTTTTGTTTTGTTTTCTTTTTTTTCTTTCTTTTATTTTTCTTTCTTTCTTTCTTTCTTCCTTTCTTTTCTTTCTTTCTTTCTCTTCTCTTTCTTTCTTTCTTTCTTCCTTTCTTTCTTTCTTTCTTCCTTTCTTTCTTTCTTTCTTTCCTTCTTCTTCTGTCTGTCTGTCTGTCTGTCTGTCTGTCTTTTAGTCTTTCTGTCTGTATGTCATTCTCTCTTTTATTTTGTCCTTTCTTTCTTTCTTCTTTTTTTTTCTTTCTTTCTTTCTTTCTTTTTACTTTCTTTTCTTTCTTTCTTTTCTTTCTTTCTTTCTTTCTTTCTTTCTTTCTTTCTGTCTGTCTGTCTGTCTGTCTGTCTTTTTGTCTTCTTCTGTATGTCATTCTCTCTTTTATTTGTCTTTCTTTCTTCCTTTCTTTCTTCTTTTTCTTTTTCTTTTTTTTTCTTTCTTTTTTTCTTTCTTTCTTTTCTTTTCTTTTCTTTCTTTCTTTTCTTTCTCTTTCTTTTCTTTCTTTCTGTCTTTCTTTCTGTATTTCTTCTTCTTTATTTCTTTCTTTCTCATTTCTTTCTGTCCCTCTGTCTGTATTCTTTTTCTAACCATTCCTTCCTCATTATGCCCTTCCATCTGTCTATCTTTCTAACCTTTCCTTCCTGCCTCGTTTCTCTTTTTCCTTTTTGTTTTCTTTCTTTTTCTGTCTTTTTTCTTTTCTTTCGTTTTCTCCTCTTCTACCTTTTTCTATATGATATAATATATCTACTTTTATTCCTTTCCATTTTCTCCTTCTCCTTTATTTATTTGTCCCATTTTCTCTCTGTTTTTTTCTGCTTTGATTTACTTTATGTCCCATCTTCTCCATGTGTTACCCTGGTCTAGCTTAACATTCAAGTATCGTGTGTATGTATGTATGTATGTATGTATGTATGTATGTATGTATGTATGTATGTATGTTGTGTGTTGTGTGTGTGTGTGTGTGTGTGTGTGTGTGTGTGTTGTGTGTGTGTGTGTGTGTGTGTGTTGTGTGTGTGTATGTATGTATGTATGTATGTATGTATGTATGTATGTATGTATGTATGTATATATTTCAGTAACTAGTTACTCAACCAAACCAAGATGGACGCCAAAGCGGAAACAACTACTCCGGAAACTAGCATTCTAATGGAAGAAAAGACAGGAAGCAGACCAGTGGGACGTTCCGCCTTCTTCTGTAAGGGAATACTGAAGGAAAATCTGGTCATCCTTCTGACAATGCTTGGGGTTTGTGTGGGGTTCGCTATAGGTGTAGGCATTCGAGAAGTCCAACCATCTGAAGATACTCTGATGTGGCTAGGTAAGTTTTGAGCGAGTTTAAAGGATGGGTGCATGCTCATGTGGGTGTGGGTGTGTAGGGGTGGGGGGTGGGGGGGGGGGCGGTAGGGGCGATGGTGGTGATGGGTGGTGGGGTGGTGTGGGCAGTGTGTGTGTGTGTGGGGGGGGGTGGTGGTGGAGGGGGGTGGGTAGGGGGGCTTGTGTGTATGTGTGTGTGTATGTGTGTGTGTGTGTGTGTGTGTGTGTGTGTGTGTGTGTGTGTCTCTCTCTCTCTCTCTCTCTCTCTGTCTCTCTTTCTGTCTGTCTGTCTGTCTGTCTGTCTCCCCCCCCCCCTCTCTCTCCCTCTCTCTTATTCACTCTCTTTCTCTCTCTCACTCTCTTTCACTGTTTGTATCTGTCTCTGTCTCTGTCTGTCTGTCTGTCTGTCTGTCTCTCTGTCTTTGTGTTTCAATTATTGGTCTTTACGTTTGGGGATAGGATAACAGATTATCATACGCTTCTTAGAACACTCTTAGAACATTCCTGTTCAGGAGCTCTCTAGAATACTCCTTTTTTTTTTTTTTTTTTTCTTTCTTTTTTTTTTTTTTTTAAGGCCTCAGTTGCATGCAGATCATGGAGCACCATCTTTTTCATATCTTTTTGGTGGGCGCTTCACACGTCTCTCTTCATTGGCAAAAAAAAAAAAAACAACAACAAAAAACAACAACAACAACAACACACACACACACACACAAAAACCCTCAAAAAAGCAACAACAAAAAAGGAAAAATGTGCCCCTTTCCCTACCCTTCTTTTCCCTGTCATCTATGAATCTGAGTCAGCACTTCTCTTACCTACCTACGTCCAGAGCACTAATTGCCCCAGTGTGAATTGCTGCCTGTGTCTATTCATGTTCAGCGGCAGTGAACAGTCGGCTGGGTTTATTGTTGCTCTAGTGTGTGCTGCTGCTGCATGCGTTTCTACACGTGTAGACGAGTGATATACATTTGTCTGGGTTTATGTTTGCTCTAGTGTGTTTGTGGTAGTGTTCAGGTTTTATCCTTTAATTCTTTTTTTTCTGGCTTTTGCTGCGTGCTTTTCTGACAATTTTGTGCCTTTGTTTTTTCCTGGGCCTAGTTGTTTTTTTTTGTTTTTTTTTGTGTGTGTCCTTCTGTGTGTGTGTTTTTTTGTTTGTTTTCTTTTTTTTTTTTTTTTGCTGCCGTTGTTTTTTTTTTTTTTTTTTTTTTTTTGGGGGGGGGGGGGGGGCAATCACACTTGTATTCATTTCACAACCTTCTGCTCTCTTCTTTTTTTTGTGGTTTTCCTCTTTAATCAGACATAATCGTTACTTGTTTATGCATTTGTTTTGCCAATGATGAATGAACCTTTTGCTAGAGCCAAGCTCAACAAAGGTATTGTGGCCCAAGGCCAATGTATATTAAATCATTTCAATGTTCAGTGGGGTTTTTTTGGTTTTTTTTTTTTAACAAAAACAACAATAATTTAATGAAAATATGTGTGTGTGTGTGTGTGTTGTTGTGTGTGTGTGTGTGTGTGTGTGTTGTGTGTGTGTGTGTGTGTGTGTGTGTGTGTGTGTGTGTGTGTGTGTGTGTGTGTGTGTTGGTGAGGGTGTGTGTGTAGGGGGGTATTTTACACCATGTGAGGCATTGTAATCAGCAAAAGATCAGGATGCACAATTTCGCATCCAGCATCAAAATTAAAATGTTTGAGGTTATCCTCAGCTACTAATAAAGATTACTAGGTAATTATCCACAGTTCATTTGAACTGTTTATTACATTTTCATTAGTCTATCTTTCTATAATAAAGCTCACGGTCAAAGATAATGATAATATCAAATGGAGTACTGTATCTAGCTATTCCAATACACATTTTAGCAATCAGAATGAGTAAATTGATGTATCTGCTTACAGTCTTATTATTTCCATGTCCATCAAAACCGAATAGTACATTCTTTAATGTTAGTTTAATGGCTATGTTAAACTTATTTAGTATTTTATGTTCAATATATTTCCAAATCTTACATATCCTTTTACACTCATAGAAAAAATGTTCAATGTAGTCTATCTTTTCAATGCAAAATGTGCAGTGTTTATTATTGGCTATGCCTAACTTGTTAAGCAATATGTTAGTAGGGTATATATTATGTAAAATTTTCCAATGGAGTAGTCGCAGTCTAGTTTCAGTGGTAGTTTTATTGGCTGTGAGCCATGTTTTAGGTTGAATTTCGATACCCAGCTTGTTTAACCAGAATTTAGTTGCCAACGGTTGAATTAATTCTTTTTCAATCAAAAAAAGGCGGAACTGACGAGGTGTTGCCAAAGATTTTAGATTTGAGCTATTTGTTTCTGCCTGAGTTGTCTGGTTGGTGTTTAAGATCTTTTGGCATGCAGTTAATGCTGTGCATATGGCACCATATTCAAAGATCCGAGTAGGTTTGACACCAACAATCTCACATACTGAGGCAAAGTTCTTTATGTGGCCATCTTCCATTAAGTCAGAAACATACGTTACACCAGCTTTGATCCAATCCTTAATAAACAGAGTTGTACCTTTATACTTGATGTTTGCATTGTTCCATAAGCACTGTTCCAAATAGTCAGCTTTTGATAATTTGTCGGTATTTATTGCGTGCAGGTTATCCAACCAAGTTTTTAATACCTTTTTCCAGAACAAACTATGTATCAGCCCAAACCCTTTGAATGCATCAGATTTTACATTAGAGTTAAAGCAGGATAGACTTTTTCCAGTATATGATAAAATTTCGTGTGGAATACATTTCCATTTCTGCTCAGATTTACATAACAGTTTTGTGGCCCAGGAGAGGAGAAATGAATTCTGCATATCAATAATGTTTATCATATTTAGTCCTCCCTTATCAGTTTCCTTACAGATGATTTTTCTTTTCACTTTTTCAAAGGCTTTAGTATTGGAATACTTTTTCTTCCAAATAAATCTAAATAACATTGTGTTTACTTTCTTTAATAAATCTTCTGGTATGCTAAGTGCCTGCATTATGTAAACGAGCTGTGGCAGTAAAAGAGATTTAACAATACAAACTTTACCCATTATGCTAAAATTCCTTTTGGACCAGGCACAAATTGTCTGGTGGATTTTATCTATGCGTTGTAACCAGTTTTCCTCAATTTCTGAAGCACATATAGTGTTGCTAAAGTAGATCCCCAGAATTTTCACCTTTTGTCGCCACTTGATATCATAAAACTCCTCCTTGCGATATTTGTGCAAGCCCAGCCACATGGCCTCACTCTTTTGTTTGTTCATGGATAAACCAGAGAATTTTGAAAAGTAAGATATAAGTGTCAGAGCATTTTTCAAATCAGATATATCTTCTACGAATAAGGTAATATCATCTGCATACATAAGTACTTTTAGAACACAGTTGGTAGGGTTACTGGATAAATTTGGGAGCTTAATTCCTTTGATGTTTTCCTGAGCTCTGATTTTAATGGCTAATAATTCCAGGGCCAGAATGAAGGCCATAGGTGAGAATGGGCATCCCTGTCTTATGCCTGAATTAATCTCAATATTTTCAGTTAACCAACCCATATAATTTATGCTGCTGTTGACATTTCGCATGAGAACTTCAACCCATTTAATGAATGTATTTCCAAAGTTAAACCGTTTAAAAGACCATAATATGTATTCTTTGGATATTGTGTCAAAGGCCGCTTTGTAATCAAGAGCAAATAAAATGCCAGGTTTCTGCTTGTAGTTCAGATAACTAACAGTGTCATCAATTAATCGTACGATATGACTTATATTTCTGCCTTTCATAAAACCTACCTGGTCCTCCGAAACTATGCTCGATATTACTGAAGAGAGTCGAGTTGCAAGTACTTTTGCCAGGAGTTTATAATCATTGTTTGTTAGTGATATAGGACGCCAGTTGTTTAAGTTGCTTTTTGGTAATTGCTTCCCTTTATGGATTAATACTATGATTGCTTTTTTTTGTGATGGAGATAATTCTCCTGTAACAAAGGCTGCTTTTAACGATTTTAGAACCAAGTTCTTCAATTTCTGCCAGAAGAACTTTACAAATGCTACAGTTAATCCATCTGATCCTGGAGATGATCCATTTTTCATACTTTTTAATGCCTGCAAAACTTCACATTCTGTGATGTTCTCATCCATTTTGACTTTTTGGTCTTCAGATAACTCGGGAATGTCTATATCTTTTAAAAATTCTCTTACAGCATCTTCCTGAAAATCTACTTTTCTCTGGTGCCTTTGTCGGTAGAAATGACCAGCTCTTTAATTATTTCATTCTGGTCTGTTATAGTTTCACCATTTTCTTTTACAACCTGGTTTAAAATGCTTGCGTTTGATCGACTTTTTTCTATATTGAGAAAATATTTTGTGTTTTTTTCACCATCCTCAATGAATTTAACTTTGGCACGTATTTGAGAGCCTTTTGCACTTTGTAAATTGTATAGTTCAAGCTCCATTTTAACAAAATCTTTCTGTTTAAGTAATTCGCAATTGCTAGGGTCAGTAGCAATATTTGATTCCAATTCATTCAGTTTCTTTTGTAACTGATAAAATTTATTTTTCTGTGAGCTACGTTTGTTTTTACAGTATTGAATACAAAGTTCCCTTATCTTGATTTTACACATATCCCATTTGATTTGGTCACCTAGTTCATCATTTTCAATTCTAGAATACTCCTGTTCAGGAGCTCCCTAGAACAACCCAGTTCAGGAGCTCTCTAGAACAACCCAGTTCAGGAGCTCTCTAGAACAACCCAGTTCAGGAGCTCTCTAGAATACTCCTGTTCAGGAGCTCTCTAGAACAACCCAGTTCAGGAGCTCTCTAGAACAACCCAGTTCAGGAGCTCTCTAGAATACTCCTGTTCAGGAGCTCCCTAGAACAACCCAGTTCAGGAGCTCTCTAGAATACTCCAGTTCAGGAGCTCTCTAGAATACTCCTGTTCAGGAGCTCCCTAGAACAACCCAGTTCAGGAGCTCTCTAGAATACTCCTGTTCAGGAGCTCCCTAGAACAACCCAGTTCAGGAGCTCTCTAGAATACTCCTGTTCAGGAGCTCCCTAGAACAACCCAGTTCAGGAGCTCCCTAGAACAACCCAGTTCAGGAGCTCTCTAGAATACTCCTGTTCAGGAGCTCCCTAGAACAACCCAGTTCAGGAGCTCTCTAGAACAACCCAGTTCAGGAGCTCTCTAGAATACTCCTGTTCAGGAGCTCCCTAGAACAACCCAGTTCAGGAGCTCTCTAGAACAACCCAGTTCAGGAGCTCTCTAGAATACTCCTGTTCAGGAGCTCCCTAGAACAAACCCAGTTCAGGAGCTCTCTAGAATACTCCTGTTCAGGAGCTCCCTAGAACAACCCAGTTCAGGAGCTCCCTAGAACAACCCAGTTCAGGAGCTCCCTAGAACAACCCAGTTCAGGAGCTCTCTAGAACAACCCAGTTCAGGAGCTCCCTAGAACAACCCAGTTCAGGAGCTCTCTAGAATACTCCTGTTCAGGAGCTCCCTAGAACAACCCAGTTCAGGAGCTCTCTAGAATACTCCTGTTCAGGAGCTCCCTAGAACAACCCAGTTCAGGAGCTCTCTAGAATACTCCTGTTCAGGAGCTCCCTAGAACAACCCAGTTCAGGAGCTCCCTAGAACAACCCAGTTCAGGAGCTCTCTAGAATACTCCTGTTCAGGAGCTCCCTAGAACAACCCAGTTCAGGAGCTCTCTAGAACAACCCAGTTCAGGAGCTCTCTAGAATACTCCTGTTCAGGAGCTCCCTAGAACAACCCAGTTCAGGAGCTCTCTAGAATACTCAAGTTCAGGAGCTCTCTAGAATACTCCTGTTCAGGAGCTCCCTAGAACAACCCAGTTCAGGAGCTCTCTAGAATACTCCTGTTCAGGAGCTCCCTAGAACAACCCAGTTCAGGAGCTCCCTAGAACAACCCAGTTTAGGAGCTCCCTAGAACAACCCAGTTCAGGAGCTCTCTAGAACAACCCAGTTCAGGAGCTCCCTAGAACAACCCAGTTCAGGAGCTCTCTAGAATACTCCTGTTCAGGAGCTCCCTAGAACAACCCAGTTCAGGAGCTCTCTAGAATACTCCTGTTCAGGAGCTCCCTAGAACAACCCAGTTCAGGAGCTCTCTAGAACAACCCAGTTCAGGAGCTCCCTAGAACAACCAGTTCAGGAGCTCTCTAGAATACTCCTGTTCAGGAGCTTCCTAGAACATTCCAGAACTTGAGGAACTCTTTAGAACACCATACAACTTTCTACAAACTTCTTGAGTAGAAAAAAATCAGCCAGAAACTTCTAGAACTCCTCAGAAAACTATATAGCATTTAGAACTACTAGGAATATTTCCGAAACTTCATCAATTAAAAAAAAGTTAATGAACAGAATAGTAGTAATTCTGGCAAAGAGTCATATGTAAGCTCAAGTAAGTTACATCATTGTTCAGCAGAAACCAAACTGAAATCACCAATGTCTGCATTATCAAGCACTGAAAATCACCTGAAGAAACGATCGTAAAACAATGGCTTAAAAAGTTAAAGTCTGTCCCGAGCCTAAGGCTCATCAGGCCGGTGCTTATCCCGGTTTCTGTGGCGTTAAGCGACTGAGAGTCCATAGACTCCCCCCTGAATAGGACGCCAGTCTATCGCAGGGTTAACCCCCAACACAAGGTTGGTACCCTTTTTACACCTGGGTGGGGTGAGAAAATAGCCGTAAAGTGCCTTTTCCAAGGGCACAACGCCATAGCCGAAAGCTGGGATCGAACCCGCAACCTTTGGATTATGAGTCCAACGCCTTAACCACTGGACTACAGCGGCGGCTAAAACAATGGCTTAGTAGATCAAAATAGCTATGTCCGTAATACCAGAAGATCGGAATGTTTTTGTCTTACGACAGTTTTACCAGTTATAGTATTGTAAGCAGTGAATCTTCGTCGTCTCTTTATCTTCGTCTCTTTATCTTCGTCTCTTTCGTCTCCATCCCCCCCCCCCCCCCCCCCCCCCCACCACTTACGAAAAGGCAGGAAGAGGAAACGATGGGAAGACATCAGAGAGTGGACAGGCCTTGGATGGAACGACATACTAAGGAAGGCGAAGGACCGTGGGGAGTGGAGGAGGCAGTTGCAGAATCTTCAGTTGTGCCCCCACGGTCCACGGGACTACCGGACAGGTGAAGGTGAAGAAGCAGTGAATGTATTTTAGAAGGTTTTTGTGTTTTTCTTTTTTTTGTGGCCAGGAATGCCAGGGGAACTGTTCCTTCGAGTGCTGAATCTGATGATTGGCCCTCTCATAGTTGGCAGCATCATCTCAGGTGAGGAAACTCTTCTGTTCACAAAGTTGTAGTCACGTTTGTTGTTGTTGATGTTGCTTGCTGTTGTTGTATGGTCACCCTCCAAACATCTTGGAGGTTACCCAGAACAGGTACTTTCACTCACTCATCTCACCTGGGTATCAACTGCGCGATTGGAAGTGTATGAATCGTTTACGTAACTCGCCATATCGGCTGCCGTATTATGACTGCAGAGGATTTCCTCCCCTTTAAATGAGACTGCAGGTTGTTGTATGAAAAACTTGCTGTGGCTAAAAGGCAATCCCTACAGAACATTTGAAAGCAAAGCAGTATTTGGATGTAGGTCTTGGCAATTACTTTTACAATTATAACTGTGATGGTACCGACAGGTAAGGAAAAGACAGGTTAGGGAAAGAGTGGAAGACAATTCTCAAGCAATGAATCTCAAGCAACAATTCAACAATTGGGCAACAGAAGACTCGGGGGAAGACGGTAGCTGGCTGGTCATTCATTATTCGTTCCTCAGCATGCAGGTACAGGTGAAGACCAAGGTTTGAAGACGGTTTGAAGACCAATGTAGTGAAGACAAAAACACTAACTTAACTATACCTATTTAAAAGTACAAAGTGTCTCACAATTTACAGGCGAGTCAGAAAATAGTAGTACTACGCAGCCACAAGATTGCATGGAATATTATCTAATCAAGTCTCCTGTCGCCTAAGTCTAGCACACTACATCTAGTATATAAACAATGTTATTTACAAAATCTCTTACACACACACACACACACACACACACACACAGCGCGCGCGCGCGCGCGCGCGCGCGCGCACGCACGCACGCACACACATGGGAGATAATCCCTGTGGCGCTGTCTCACACGCTAGATCTACGCACCTGGTATTAGATCTACTGCACCTGGCTACATCTCCCCCCTCCAAACTCTGTCAGTGTCTGCGCTGACAAGCATATCAATGTTATTTAGATAAACCTATGAAATTCAACATACTACTAAAAACATTTCCTCTGCCAAATAAGCAAACTGACACTATTAAATCTAACGACATTTTTATGCTTCCATGATAAATGTTATTTCAACATTATAATCATAAAACAAACAGTGGTATTAAACACTTCAAAAACAAAATATCCAACACAATACTCAGCTTAGGCATTTACGATCCATGTTATTTTAACAGGTAGAGTCGTAAAATACACAATGCTCTCATCTCCAGTGCTTGCAATGCCACAATCCAGTGAAGATCTGTTATATAAACAGGATTCTTCATAGATCAATATAAAGATTTTTGCATTGACAACAATAGCTACAGGCGACTACAGAAAATTTGTATTTGGACGAATTTCTTCTGTGAGTCAGAACAAGTAGAGCCATCACTGACAACGGAGGAATTGCCATTTAAGCAAAACACCTCAGAGTCAAGCTCTTTCCACTTACAATAGTTCCGTTACAAAGCCTGTTCAGTCATACATTTTGGTTTATCCACAGCCAATGGGAACTTATTTAAACACCGTCATTCAAAACTTAGAAACATGCTACATTCAATATTTCTACCCATTAAAAAACAGCCTCGTGTTTTTTTTACATCACTAAAACTTTAACATACAAATGCTTATGAAAATTTAAATGTCTTTTTTTTTCCAGGATAGATCTCTTCTGTTAAACTTCCGCCAATTATAAACAGCTATTTACATACCAAAGTAGAACTGTCTTTGGTTCCTCCATGCAGGGTCAATCGTGAACGTCTTGGGGCTGGAACAGGGGCAGCAGCACACAGTGTCCACAAGTTCATCATCACCGTCCAACTCCGACTCTCTGGTTGCACACTCAGTGTTCACAAGTTCATTGTCACTGTCAGGACTTCCTGGTGGCACACACCGTATTCACTTGTTCGTCACTGTCTGGGTTAGGCAGGAGATCCTTTTGATCTACAGTCCCTTTGGCGCCACTTGCCACTGGCTGTACACGACGCGACGTCACTAGGTGCAGGTCTTGCTTCCAGAAGTCCTGGATCTTGTTTCTGCCCGCCACACCGTTGGGATGGTAGACGTGTTTACCAACGTGAAGGGCGTGGTCTGAGGCTCTCTTGTCGGTGAACCTCTCCTGTTTGACGACAGTCTCCTTCAGCCTCTGGTAGGCTTTCTGGGGAGCAGGTTCAGGACCACCTTTCTGTCGTGGAGCACCATGGTTGGAGGGAAGTCTGGAGAGGGCGTCTGCAGGGTTCGATGTTCCTGGCGAGTGTTGCTCTGCTTCCCCCAGCGGTGCTGGTCGATGTCGAGGTGGACACCTAGGTGGTTGTCTCGCTGGTCTTCGTCTTTGTCTCTGTGGCTCTTGGGCTTTGGTACGTGGCCCCTCCGCAGGCCTGCCACCCTTCACAACTGTCAGGCTGTTAACGACAGCCTGCCTATATCGTCCTTTGTCCCTTGCACTTTTGAAGTGGCGTGGCTTAGTCCAGCATTTGTCTTCTTTGTGACCCTTTTTTCTACACCGGTAGCAGAATGGAATGTCTGGTTTAGGGTACTGCAGGTTGGTTGAGCAGCTGCAAATATGGAGAGGTGCAGCATGGTGTTGCAGCTTGACTTTCAGGCTAGCAATCTTGGTTATAAGGGTTGCTAGCCGAGACTGAAGTTTGGTGACTGGCTTTCAGTCTTCTAGTTTCCCTCCGTTGCTGGTTTGACTGCTTCTGTCCACTGGTTTGATGTTGTGGTGTAGATAAAGCTGGATCCTGCTGATCTCGTATTGGTTTGACAGCGTTATTGGTCTCTAAGGTGGTAACCAAGGCCTCCAGGTGATCCAGGATTCCTTGATCTATCACAGCTGTCTGCTGTGCAGTCATGTTCTGGCCGTCGTCCTCTGTCAGCCAGTGTTGGGCTTCTCTGGTTAGCTCCTGGAACGTACACCCAGGTCTTCCCCTCAGAAAGTGTTTCAGCTCTCTCCTCAAAGAGGTGTGACGTAACCCATAAATGAAGACATCACAAAGCATGGCCGCAGGAAAGGCATTCTCACAGGCAGCATTGAGCATTGGTCTTGGCCCAGAGTTTCCTCAAGGCCACAGCATACTCCCAGGAAGTCTCGGAAAGTCCTTGCTTTCTTTTGATGAAAGCATTAGCAAGAGAAAACCCGCTTTGCTGCTCATCCCAGTGCTGTTCGAAGATGTTTAACATCTTTGAAGGACCGTTTATTTCTTCAACTTCCCTGGACAGGATCTGCTCCTTTGCCTCTCCTTGCAGCGTACCGCAGCAGCTGTTCCATCCGGCATTGGGTACAGCTGCAGCAACACCTTGGCCTCGTGGATGAAGTCGTGGACATCTTCTTCCCCCGGAAAACGTGGATAGGTCAGGAGGCTCGAGCTTTCGGCAGGCTTGGTCTTCTGCCTTGTCTTCTGGCTGGCAGGCATCATGCGTTCCCTGGTCTTCTGGCTGGCAGGCAATTATGCGTTCCCTGGTCTTCTTGCTGGTAGGCATTATGCGTTCCCTCCGGACTGGACCGAGTCTTCTATCACCCAAATGTTCCACCTTCCCTAATCCTGCTTCGCAGCGCCACTTGTGATGGGAAAACGGTAGCTGGCTGGTCATTCTTTATTCGTTACTCAGCATTCAGGTACAGGTGAAAACCAAGGTTTGAAAACGGTTTGAAGACCAATGTAGTGAAGACAAAAACACTAATTTAACTATACCTATTTAAAAATACAAAGTGTCTCACAATTTACAGGTGAGTCAGAAAATAGTAGTACTACGCAGCAACAATATTGCATGGAATATTACTTAATCAAGTCTCCTGTCGCGCTAAGTCTAGCACACTACATCTAGCATATAAACAATGTTATTTACAAAATCTCTTACTCACACACACACAACACACACACACACACACACACACACACACACGCACACACACACGCGCACGCACGCACACACACACACATGCACACACACATGGGAGATAATCCCTGTCGCGCTGTCTCACACGCTAGATCTACCGTACCTGGTATTAGATCTACTGCACCTGGCTACATAACTGAAAGAGATTTTGGCCTGAGCAAAAAAACATTCTTAAAACATATATTGCTACCCACAGTTTTGTTGTTGGTTGTTTTTTTTGTGTGTGTTTTCTTTTACAGTATAACACATATATTTGGCATAGGATGAAGCTTGTGTTAGTCACCAGAGTATTCTAAGTGCCAAGGCCTATATAAAAATTATTATGTTGTCAGATGGCAGCATAATGCTAGTGATGAAAAATTCCTGTTGATAAAATTGCAATAATATTAATTGTTTTCTATTTTTTTTTTCTAATCAGAAGTGACCTTGGAATATATTGTTGCTTTTTCACATTTTGTTTGGTTGTTGTTGTTGGTTTTTTTTGTTGTTTTTTTTTTGTGTGTGTGGGGGGGGGGGGGGGGGGGGGGGAGGGGGGTGG
Organism: Stramonita haemastoma; assembly: GCA_030674155.1. Taxonomy (NCBI): domain Eukaryota; kingdom Metazoa; phylum Mollusca; class Gastropoda; order Neogastropoda; family Muricidae; genus Stramonita; species Stramonita haemastoma. The sequence continues at coordinate 38,355,896 of CM060335.1, read as the reverse complement.
CCTCAGGACAAAACCTTTTGTCACTTCCTAAAAAAAAGATACCAGGCCTAGATAAAATCATCATGCAAAAATATCAATATTGTATCATAGAATGTCATTCAGCCGTCATCATAGCAAGCTTTTATCAGGGCAACATGCACTCTCCTTTAAAATAGAAAGAACAAAATCATCTGAAGTCGAAGTATGGCTTCTTGTAATACGAGGTACTGCTCATTCAGTGTGTACTTTCAAACCTATCGTCACACCCAGGTGGATGAACAGGTTCGAGCAAAATAATTATATTTTGGATGACCCTTAGGCTGTTAAGCTGAAAAATGCACAACAGCAACAATATTAATAACACATCAGCAACAACAAAAAATAACAATGACAAAAACACACCAACAACAACTAGGCCACATATTTAAGTCAAAGCTGTTGCATGAGTCCAAGAGATTGGTCATATTTCACCTAGACAGCTGGAGTGTATCATATAAGACTTTTCAATTTCAATTTATGACTGTTTTGTCATAAGGTTTTGCTCTGTTTTTGTTTGTTTGTTTCTCTGTGTGTGTGTGTGTGTGTGTGTGTGTGTGTGTGTGTGTGTGTGTGTGTGTGTGTGTGTGTGTGTGTCAAGGTCCCTCTCTCCCTTCGTCCAAATCCTATATTTGACACGTTCAAATCCAACCTATACACACGCTCATTTTCTACCTAGGATCGTCCTTCATTATTACACTTGTGTGTGTGTGTGTGTGTGTGTGGTGTGTGTGTGTGTGTGTGTGTGTGTGTGTGTGTGTTGTGTGTTTGTGTGCGCGCGTGTGTGCGCGCGTGTGTGCGTATATAATTTTCTAGTCCTACTTGTGAACGGTTGCATACACGTGAATGATTTGAATGTAAGCGCTATCATTTGCTTGCTTTACAAGATTCAGCGCTATACAAATTCCACCTGTTATCTTTGTTATCATCATCATTATTGTTATTGTTATTAATATTACTTTTATTTCACCACCACCACCACCACCACCACCACCATCATCATCATCATCATCATCTCATCATCATCATCATCATCATCATCATCATCACCACCACCACCACCACCACCACCACCACCACCACACACCACCATCACCATCACCATCATCATCATCATCAAACAAAAGATCCTGCAGGAGAGTGGAATCAGTCCCGCACATACATTCTCGGGTCGGCAGTGAACGTTTTAGTCGCCCCTCCTCTCCTCGTTCATATCATACAGATGTTCTCTTGAAGGGAACGTGGGGTAGGGTGGGTGGGCACAGCCTCACCCTGTGGTGAACAAGACACGGGCACGTACAACCAAGAACAACACATTGTTTTCAGTATCCGCCACCCAGAGAAATCGCAGGATCAAGTAAGTGGTCATGAGTTGCACTGAAGTCGCAATGAATGAATGTGTCGGCCAAGAGCGAGTGACCAGAATTTCTGCAGAGAGTTACAAGTACTATAGAAGACCAGACACTGCATGTCACCCAATATGGCTAAACAATTAGCATGGCCAGGAAACGAAGAAGAAGAATTGTGAAGAAAGAGGAGGAGGATGAGAATGAGGAGGAGGAGGAGGAGGAGGAGGAGGAGGAAGAGGAGGAGGAGGAGGAGGAGGAGGAGGAGGAGGAGGAGGAGGAGGAGGAGGAGGAGGAGAAGAAGAAGAAGAAGAAGAAGAAGAAGAAGAAGAAGAAGAAGAAGAAGAAGAAGAAGAAGAATTGCGAAAGAAGAAGAAGAAGAAGAAGAAGAAGAAGAAGAAGAAGAAGAAGAAGAAGAAAGAAGAAGAAGAAGAAGAAGAAGAAAGTGGTGTACAATACAATACAATACAATACAATACAATACAATACAATACAATACAATACAATACAATAAAACAATACAATACAATACAAAACAACATAACACAATACAGCACAACACGATACAACACAACACAATAAAACACAATATATTATCAAGGGGGAAGAGAGTACTAACCAGTGACTGAAGCCTGTAGGTAATAGATAAGAGGTCAAGGGGAAAGACAGTATTTACCAGTGACTGAAGCCTGCAGGTTATTAATAGATTGAGGTCACGGCAGAAGACAGTATTAACCAGTGGCTGAAGCCTACAGTTTATTAATAGATAAGAGGTCATAGGGTGGGAGAAGACAGTACTAAGCAGTGACTGAAGCCTGCTGGTTATAAATAGATAAGAGGTCATAGGGGGGAGAAAACAGTACTAACCAGTGAATGAAGCCTGTAGTTTATAAATAAATAAGAGGTCAGTCAATGAGGAAGACAGAACTAACCAGTGAATGAAGCCTGCAGGTTATTAATAGATAAGAGGCCAAGGGGAAAGACAGTATTCACCAGTGACTGAAGCCTGCAGGTAATAGATAGAGGTCAAGGGGAAAGACAGTATTCACCAGTGACTGAAACCTGCAGGTAATAGATAAGAGGTCAAGGGGTAAGACAGTATTCACGAGAGACTGAAGCCTGCAGGTAACAGATACAAAGTCACGGGGAAGACAGTAGTAACCAGTGAATGAAGCCTGCAGGTTATTGCTAGGACCATAGATTGCTATTGATTGCTTATGTGATGTATAGGTCAAATGCAAGCGCTGTGATTTGTTTAACAAGATATAGCGCTATATACAGTAGTAACCAAGTTCCATGTATCATTATTATTATCATTATTATTATTATATCATATTATTATTATTATTATTATTATTATTATTATTATTATTATTATTATTATTATTATTATTATTATTGTTATTATTATTATTATTATTACTATTATTATTATTATTATTATTATTATTATTATTATTATTATTATTATTATTATTATTATTATTATATTATTATTATTAGATACGAGGTCAAGGGGGGAGACAGTAGGAACTGGTGAATGAAGCCTACAGGTTATTAATAGATGAGGAGTCAAGGGGGGAGACTACTAACCAGTGACTGAAGCCTGCAGGTTATTAATAGATAAGAGTCACGGAAGAAAACAGTACTAGGGGAAGACAATAGGTCAAGGGGAAAAACAGTATTCACAGTGACTGAAGCCTGGAGGTTATTAAAGATGAGGGGTCAAGGGGGAGACAGTACTAACCAGTGACTGAAGCCTGCAGGTTATTAATGGATAAGAGGTCAAGGAAGAAGGCAGTACTAACCAGTGACTGAAGCCTGCAGGTTATTAATAGATGAGGGGTCAAGGGGGAGACAGTACTAACAGTGACTGAAGCCTGCAGGTTATTAATGGATAAGAGGTCACAGGAAGAAGGCAGTACTAACCAGTGACTGAAGCTGCAGGTTATTAATAGATGAGGGGTCAAGGGGGGAGACAGTACTAACCAGTGACTGAAGTCTACAGGTAATAAATAAGAGGTCAAGGGGAAAGACAGTAGTAACCTGTGACTGAAACCTGCAGGTTATTAATAGATAAGAGGTCATAGGGGGGAGAAGACAGTACAACCAGTGACTGAAGCCTGCAGGTTATTAATAGATAAGGGGTCATGAAAGAAAACAGTACTAGGGGGAAGACAGTAGGTCAAAGGGAAAGACAGTATTCACCAGTGACTGAAGCCTGCAGGTTATTAATAGATAAGAGGTCAGTCAAGGGAGAAAACAGTACTAACCAGTGAATGAAGCCTGCGGGTTATTAATAGATAAGGGGTCAAGGGTGAAGACAGTATTGACCAGTAGCTGAGGCCTGCAGGTACCTCCTCTCTGGACCCCAAGTCTAACGGCAAGATCAGCGCTGTGGCCTTCACTTGGATCATGTCCACCAATGTTCTGGGCTGTCTCTTCGGGGTGCTGCTCACTCTGACCATCAGACCTGGTCAGTCTGTCTGTCTGTTTTGTCTGTTTTGTTTTATCTGGCTCTCTGTCTGTCTGGCTGTCTAGCTGTTGGTCTGTTTTGTCTGTGTGTCTGGTTGGCTGTCTTTGGTCTGTCTGTTTTGTGTGTCTGGTTGTCTGTTTTGTCTGTCTGGCTGTCTGTCGGTATGTCTGGCTGTCTGTCTGTTTTGTCTGTTTGTCTGGCTGTCTGTCTGTCTTTGGTCTGTCTGTTTTGTGTGTCTGCCTGCTGTCTGTCTGTCGGTCTGTCTGGCTGTCTGGCTGTTTTGTCTGTTTGTCGGGCTGTTGGTCTGTTTTGTCTGTTTGTCTGTCTGGCTGTTGGTCTGTTTAGTCTGTTTGTCTGGTTGGCTGTCTGTGGTCTGTCTGTTTTGTGTGTCTGGCTGTCTGTCGGTCGGTCTGTCTGGCTGTCTGTTTTGTTTGGCTGGCTGGCTGGCTGGCTGGCTGGCTGTTTTGTCTGCTTGTCTGGCGGGTTCTCTGTCTGTGTGTTTGGTTAGTTAGTTATCAGTTTGTTTTTCTGTCTGTTTGATTAGTTAGATATCAGTTTGTTTGTGACTTTAGTTCTTGTCTGTTCTGTTAGAAGTACTTCTATTCGTCATGACCAGGCTTAGTTAGGTGATGTGTTTGTGTGTATGTGTGTGTGTGTGGGGGGGGGGGGAGGAGGTGTGTGTGTGTGTGTGTGTGTGTGTGTGTGTGTGTGTGTGTGTGTGTGTCTGTGGTGTGGTTGTGTGTCTGTGTGTCTGTGTGTCTGTGTGTCTGTGTGTGTCTGTGTGTGTCTGTGTCTGTGCCTGTTGCTTATATCAATAGGAATGCCAAACTCCCTTGAAACAATATAATTATCTGCCTGTGAGTCTGATTATGCATCCATTTCTTTGCTTGTGTACACGTGTGTCTATCTTCGTGCCTACATGCCTTTTTGTATCTGTCTTCCATTTGTCTGTTTGTTTATATGTCTGTTTGTTTGTCTGTCTGTCCAAGAGAAAGAGAGAGGAGAGAGAGAGAGAGAGAGAGGAGAGAGAGAGGAGAGAGAGAGAGAGAGAGAGAGAGAGAGAGGAGAGAGAGAGAGAGAGAGAGAGAGAGAGAGAGAGAGAGAGGAGGAGAAGAGAGAGAGAGAGAGAGAGAGAGAGAGAGAGGAGAGAGGAGAGGAGAGAGAGAGGAGAGAGAGAGAGAGAAAGGCAAGGCAAGGCAAGGCAAGGCAAGGCAAAGTATTTTATTCGAGGATAATAGATAAGCACTCGTGTGCTTTTTTACATCCAGTCCCCGCCCTTTTCAGGGATATATCAAGATGAAAAGATACATTCACAAATAAAACTTTACGCAGTACCAAACAACGCACAAGAATAAGGACACTATATATGATAAGGTAATAAAAATGCACTCGATCAGAAGACAAAAATCAGAAGTCACAATAAAAAGATTTTGATTATGGAAGAATAGAAAAGTGTTAATAGGTAAAGAGCAAACAAGAGAACAAGATGAAATAAACAACTGAAAACATCAATCCACCACCATTTGTCAAAAGTTATACATGTGATATAAATCATACATTTGGATAAAAGGGGGGGGGAACTTTTTTTTAAACTAATATTGGAGGGGGGGAGAGAGATACTGCCAATAAAAATATAAATAAAATCAACAATTATAATGATCCAAATACCAAAAGGAGAGAGAGAGAGAGAGAGAGAGAGAGAGAGAGAGAGAGAGAGAGGAGAAGAGAGAGAGAGAGAGAGAGAGAGAGAGAGAGAGAGAGAGAGGAGAGAGAGAGAGAGAGAGAGAGAGCGGATGTGTTGTGGTGTTCTGTAGATGTGCGTGGGTGTTGTGACTGTGTGTGTGTCTGCGTGTTTGTGTTTGTTTGTTTGTTTTGTTTTGCATGTGTGGTTTATTAATTATTTATCCTTTTATATCGAGGATAATGGAATAAGGTATCATGTGTTTTTTACATTCAGTCCCCGTGTGTAAGTGTTTTGCAAATCTTGTTATCTGTTCCACTGGCGCACAATGGCCTACTCTTACGTGTGTGTGTGTGTGTGTGTGTGTGTGTGTGTGTGTGTGTGTGTGTGTGTGTGTGTGTGTGTGTGTGTGTGTGCGTGCGCGTGCGCGTGTGTGTGTTTGTGTGTGTGTGTGCGTGTGTGTTGTGTTGTGTGTGTGTTGTGTGTGTGTGTGTGTGTGTGTGTGTGTGTGTGTGTGTGTGTGTGTGTGTGTGTGTGTGTGTGTGTGTGTGGGTGGGTGGGTGGTGTGTGTGTGGGTGGGTGTGTGGGTGCGTTTGTGTAGGTGCGTGTGTGTAGATGTGTATGTTTATTTTTGTTTTATTTTTTGAAATTCTTTTATATCGGGAATAATTGAGTTAATACTTGTGTGCTTTTTTTACATCCAGTCCCCGTTTGTATGCAGTTTTGTAAATCTTGTCATCTGCTCCCACTGGCACACAATGGCCTACTCTTACGGAAGCGGAATAGGATTTAACATGTGCGCAAGATGTTCTGCTTGCGTTCGCACATGGGGCCTTGGTTTATAGTTTCATCGGAAGGACTTTTGGCCTGGGGGAGTGGAATTGGTACTGATGTTCACTCCAAGGGAAAAATTCCCTCGAACGGGAATCTAACCTAAGTCGTCACATTGCGAGCGCACTGTTCTGACCACTAGGCTATCCCGTCCCCCCTGTTTGTGTGTGTTTGGGGTGTGTGTGTGTGTGTGTGTGTGTGTGTGTGTGTGGTGTGTGTGTGTGTGTGTGCGTGCGTGCGTGCGTGCGTGTGTCTGTGTGCATCTGTGTCTGTGTGTCTGTGCGTGTCTGTGTCTGTCTGTGTGTGTGTCTGTGTGTTTCTGTGTGTGTGTGTGTGCGTGTGTGTGTGTGTATTGTGTGTGGTGTGTGTGGTGCGTGCGTGTGTGTGTGTATGTGTGTTTGTGCATGTGTGTATGTGCGTATGTGTGTTTGTGCTTCTGTGTGTGTGCGTGTGCGTGTGTGTGTGTATGCACGTGCGCTTCTGTCTCTCTGCCTGTTTATCTGCCTAGCTTTCTGACTTTGTGTACGTAAGTGTCGAAGTATGTGTGTAAGTCTGTAAACGCACATCTGATTACAAATGCGCTGTGGTTTTCTTGTTTGGGGCTTGTTTATGTCCTTGTTTATGTGCTTGTTTATGTACTTGTTTATGTACTTTTTTATGTGCTTGTTTCTTTAAAAAAAAAAACTTTTATATGGAGGATAACGGAATAAGCAATCATGTGCTTTTTTTTTTTTACATCTAGTTCCCGTGTGTATGCAGTTTTGTAAATCTTGTCATCTGTTCTCACCAGCACACGATGGCCTACTTTTACGAAAAGCGGAACAGGATTTAACATGTGTGCAAGGTGTTCTGCGTCCATTCGTACACGGGGCCTCGGTTTATACTCTCATTCGAAGGACTTTTGAGGGAAGTAAGGTCAGCTCTGATGTTTCTGTGCCTGTTAGTTGTCTGTGTGTTATGTTTTGCTGTTTTTCAGGGAAAGGAGAAG
>CM060335.1:38331059-38333559 GCA_030674155.1 Stramonita haemastoma | reverse complement strand
TGGTGCGTTTCTGTGTGCCCTTCAGCGTCACCACCGGCAAATGTGGCAGTGCCCTGTTCATCGCTGCCTCGGCCATTTTCATCGCCCAGTACATCGGCAAAGACCTCAGTGCCAGTGACGTCACCATGATCGCGTGAGTGGCTTGGAATGTGTTTAGTCGTTGACCTTTTTTGAGGCTTTTTACCGGTTTAACTAACACCACTCAGAATGATATTATGCACTTTGTCTTATTTTGGGATTACCTTGGTGACATTATAAAAAAAAAAAAAAGAAATGCCATCTGGAAGTGAAAGGTAAAAAGGTAAAGGTGTTCCATAACCTTTGTGGTCGTAGAGGAGCGAGGCATCACAGACCCCAGCTTCTCCAGGGGTCAGCATGTTGAGGGTGGCGCCCATCTCCTCTCCCTTGCTTCTTTACCTTCCCTGATCCTAAAGAGGGCAGGTACCCATTTACAGCTGGATGATCTAGGGGACTGTGCTGAAGTCAAGGCACGCAAACGGTCACCCATTCACTTAGTAGCCACGCTCGATGCTGCTTCAAACATTGGCTGGGGGAAAGCGAGTGATTTTACCACTGAGATATCCCGTACCCCTTTTACCTTTATTTGGAAATACTGTGAGGTAATCATACTCTGAATGACAAGTTTTTTGCGTTTAGCGATACTTTTTTTGGGAAAAGTACCTGGCTCTATAGGCTGCCATACACTGGTTTCAGAGGAGCCAGTTGTTGCGTGGTGAGTTTTGATCTGAGTGATGGCAATGTCAACATGGCATCTTAAAGACCCGGGTTTGATTCCCGTTCGAGATTTTTCTCCTGGAGTTAACATCAGTGCTGACTCCACTCTCCCTCAAAGTCCTTCGAATGAGACTTTAAACCGAGGCCCCGTGTGTGAACGCACGCAGAACATCTTGCGCACACGTTAAATCATGTTCCGCTTTTCGTAAGAGAGGCCATCGTGTGACGGTGGGAACAGAAGACATTTACAAAACTGCATACCACGGGGAGTGATGTAAAAAAAAGCACAAGAGTGCTTATCCCATTATCCTCGGTATAAAAAAATTTTTTAAAATTAAAAGAATTAAGTTTTTTTTTAAAGCTTGACATGTTTGATGTTGTCTTGGCGCCGTGCTTCCCCTAGTGTTTGACAAACTGTTGACTTAAACCAGCTTTATATGTCTGTCTGCCTGCCAGTGTGTCTGCCTGCCTGTCTGTCTATCTGTCTGTCTGTCCGTTGTCTGTCTGTCTGCTTGCCTGCCTGCCTGCTGTCTGTCTGTCTGCCTGCTGTCTGTCTGTCTGTCTGTCCGTCTGCCTGTCTGTCTGTTGTGCTGTCTGTCTGTCTGCCTCTGTGTCTGTTGTCTGTGTTGTTATGTGTGTGTGTCTGTGTGTGTGTGTGTTTGTGTTGCTGTCTAGTGTTTATTGTCTGTCTGTCTGTGTTTCTGTCTACCTGCCTGCCTTCCCGTCTGTCTATCTGTCTATCTGAATTTCTGTATGGCTGCTTGATTCTCTATCTGTCTCTGTCCGTCTTTCTGTCTGTCTGTCTGCTGCTCTGCCTGCCTGCCTGTTTGCCTGCTGTCTGTCCTGTCTGTCTGTCTGCCTGTCTGTCTGTCTGTCTGGTTCTGTCTGCCTGACTCTCATCAGCTGATAATTTATTTGTAACCACTTTATGTCACAGCAGATTTCTCTGCGTGAATTTCGGGCTGCTCTACCCGGGTGAGAGCGCGTCGCCATAAGTGCAGCGCCTACCCATTATTAAATAATGACACTCCACCACAAAATGAGTCGCTTAGCAGCTGACCCACTTTTCCGCTAAAAGCCATTAAAGGCATGTGGGGATCAAGTTATTGATTTTAAGATTTTGATTGATTACAAAACTATAGCCACTTTTTTTTACCTTGTAGTGAAATATCAATGTATAATTTTGTTTCCTTTTGCCTTTAAAACGTGTTTTTAAAATACCAAAGCCCTCATTCTGGCCACCTATTAGGATGCTAAACTTGTCAATTTCTCATTTTGTCATTTCCTGCAATCTATCATTTCAAGTTGAAATAACTTTTGATAAAAATTGTCATTTTCAAGCTTTTTTTTTTTTTTTTGTTACTGTATAGCCATTTGTTTCCACATTAATAGCATATCAACAACTAAAAATTGACCTCTGGTGCAATATGACTCCTTATGTGGTGGAGCGTCACAATTTTATTATTATCTTTTTTTTTTTCTTTTACTCTATGGTATACTGACCGCCACAGCCGGCGCTGTCGCTGAAACAAATGACCTTCTGGCGCAAATTCCATAGTCGACATCGACTGACGGAGGCCTCCTAAAAACAAACAACAACAACAAAAACACTACACACACCTACACACTACTACTACTATACTACTACTACTACTACTACTACTACTACTACTACTACTACTACTACTCTCACCTGCTCTGCTACTACTACTACTACACTACACTACCACTACCACTACCACTACTACTATCTACCAGCACCTAC
>CM060335.1:38316059-38326059 GCA_030674155.1 Stramonita haemastoma | reverse complement strand
GTTGCTCTTGTACTTGTTGTTCTTGTTCAATTTAAAGTCTACCCGCGCATGTGGATACTAGACAACAAAAGAGAAAAAAATAAACAAACAAAACAAGCAACTCAAAACAAACGCGCATGTACTCAACACCCTACAGAAGACTTAGAAAAAGTCATAGCTACATCAGCAATCATTGGCTTATACGTAGCTATAACTTGTTCCATTTGAATTTCAGTGCCAGATTCTTTGTAAACTGCTAATAAGAACTCGACATTAAACAAGAATATGCTCACAAGATAGTGGCTCATGACAGGTGCAAGTCACATCTTGAGAATATTTAGTTTTGCAAAACTTTAAGGGCAACTTACAGATAAATTGGAACTATGTCTTAGATGGATGGATATATCATGATATTAGACATAAGAGAGAGAGAGAGAGAGAGAGAGAGAGAGAGAGAGAGAGAGAGGAGAGAGAGAGGAGAGAGAGAGAGAGAGAGAGAGATGAGAGAGAGAGAGAGAGAGAGAGAGAGAGAAGAGAGAGAGAGAGAGAGAGAGAGAGAGAGAGAGAGAGAGCACTGAACATTATTGTACTGCTTTAAAACTCTACAGTTCATCAAGCATGCATTTTGAAAGACCCAGTCGAACACCACGTGAAAGATTTGACATGGGAACCATAACAGACAGATTTTTTTTCTTCTCTTTTTTTTAATATCAGAATTGACGATTGTTTGTCAGCCACTGTCATTTCATACCTGCACAGCAAGCAGCACACTGGTCCATGGTACACCTCCCTCATCATCCCAGGTAAAAACAGACGATATCAAGGAGCACCTGTAGTTTCCCCAGAGCACCTGCATGTGTGTGGGAAGGAGGGGACGATGAGGTGTGTGTTTTGCCAGCAAGCTTTCCCCTCCATAGACAGTCCAGTTTCATCACTTCTTCTGTCAGCATGTTCTTACTACCTGGTTTTACATAATTATCAGAATACACAGTCAATTTTTTTTAATTTTCTGTGTGTGACTTGCATAAAAAAATCTAGTACTAAGTCGTGTGACTCGTAGAGTAACAGATCCTCGTTCTCCATGGTTTTAAGTACAGTTTTTTCTCTGGGAAAAAAGGGTTTCGCTCTCTGTCTCTCAAGGGACTGGATAGCCTGGTGGTCAAAACATTGCGCTAGCAATTTGATGACCCGGGTTTGATTCCAATTTGAAGGGATTTTTCCCTAGAGTTAACATCTGTGCTGACTCCACTCTCCCCAAAAGTCTTTTGGATGAGACTATAAACCAAAGCCCCGTGTGCGAATGCACGCAGTACATCTTGCGCACACGTGAAATTCTGTTCCGCTTTTCGTAAGAGTAGGCCATCGTGTGCCAGTGGGAACAGATGACAAGATTTACAAAACTGCATACACTCGAAGACTGGATGTAAAAAAAGCACATGAGTGCTTATTCCATTATCCTCGATATAAAATGATATATAAAAAAAAAGTGTCCTTGCAATGTTTTGCTGGTCATGGTTGAGAGATCCTTCCTCCCTGTAGCTGGCTTGAGTCCATCTTTTGTTTTCTGAACCCACCTTTCCTCATTTGTGTCTACATCCTCAACTGAGAAACTGACCTCACAATCAGCTGCACGGGAGTGTCTACCGCATTCTGCACCACATCACACGCAGACACACACACACACACACACACACACACACACACACACACACACACACACACACACACACACATCACACACATCACACACACACACACACACACACACACACACACACACACACACACACACACACATGCATACACACACACCTCATTCACTGTCCCACTAGTCTGTGTGCATTGCTTGTCAGGTGTGTAGGGCTAAGATTCTCCTGTGTGATTCGAACAAAGAATCCAGCACAGGCCACACATTTGGTACAGAGCCACTTGATGTCTGACTACTCACTTGATTTTGTCGCTGTTGTTGTTGCTGTTGTTGTTGCTGTTATCAATGCTGGTCTGGTCGTATCACGTTTGGTGGTTTGGGATCTGAAATACTGCCTCTGGGTGTTTTGATTCAGCACTGGGCCGGCCATATTAGTTGACACTTGGGGACTTGCTGGCTTGAGTGGTAACACAATAACAGTGCTGTCGTGGTCTTCGTCACCACATACTTTTCAAATCATCAGTGCATTATCTGTTAGCAGGGCACTTAGCATTCTTTTAACAGTCCTTGGTAACCCATTAACCGGCATGGTGCTGTTGTAAACAGAAAAAAAAAAATAGGGCAGCTTTTGCAAAATGCCTCCTGTGTCTTGTCACGTGACCACGAGAGAGAGAGAGAGAGAGGAGAGGAGAAGAGAGAGAGGAGAGAGAGAGAGAGAGAGAGAGAGAGAGAGAGAGAGAGGAGAGAGAGAGAGAGAGAGAGGTAAGGTAAGGTAGGCAAGGCAAGGCAAGGCAAGGCAAGGCAAGGCAAATTCTTTTATTCAAGGATAATAGATAAGCACTCGTGTGCTTTTTTACATCCAGTCCCTGCCCTTTTCAGGGACGACATCAAGATAAAAAGATAACCTCAATTAAACAAGAACAATTATAATGATCCAAATACCAAGAGCAGGAAACCATACTAAGTATCAAACAACAGGTAAGAAATAGAGAGAGAGAGAGAGAGAGAGAGGAGAGAGAGAGAGAGAGAGAGAGAGAGAGAGAGAGAGAGAGAGAGAGGAGAGGAGAGAGAGAGAGAGGAGAGGAGAGACGAGAGAGAGAGAGAAGAAGACAGACAGACAGACAGACAGACAGACAGACAGACAGACAGACAGACAGACAGACAGACAGACAGACAGAAGACAGAGACAAGACAGAGAGAGAGAGAGAGAGAGAGAGAGAGAGAGGAGAGAAGACAGACAGACAGACAGACAGACAGACAGACAGACAGACAGACAGACAGACAGACAGACAGACAAAACAGAGAGCAGGGTGTGTGAGTGTCATAGCAGGAGGGTGTAGTTTGTAATGCACAGAAGGAATCTCATAGTATCAGTGCATGTTAAATATTATTTTTAAAAAAACCCAAACCTTTGCATTATTAACCTACTGAAGCAAAATACGCAAAAAGGAAAATGCAATTTATTCTAACTGTTCATAACAGAACTATTAACTTCAATGGAAAATGTAGATAAGTTTCAATCACTGAATCACCCATGGAAAAAGGCAACAATAATGTAAATGAGAAAAAAATATAGCCACCACACAAAAAGACCAACAACAGCAAAAAAAAAAAAAAAAAAAACAGCCACAAACAAAGCCCCACTTAGCTCCCGTCTCTTAACAAACAAAACAAACAAATAACAACAAAACCCCAACTATTTTGAGGATGAGACCTATTTCAAACAAACTGCAAGAAGGACGAATAAAATTGCTAGATTAGAGCTCTTATAGCCCAAAGCAATCACAAAAACCAACCAACAGGGTTATAAATGCATCAGCGATTTCCTCCTTTAGGATGCAGGAGGATTGATAGTATAAATAGTATCCCCACCTTCTGGAAATTTGGTGCTGGGAATTACCTCTTTTCTATCCCTCTCTTTGTTCCTGCCTTGATTCTTTTCTGTCACCCCCTTTTCTGCCTTCTTGTTATATATTCTCCAGCCTTTTATTTTGCAGGAAGACTTAAAAGATAACAATTCTCCCCTATGCCGAAGTTTGGTACGCTGTGCCTAACTTTCCAGGTGTTTAATTGCAGCGCAGCGTATTTTCGCTCAAATGACCAACAACAACAAGAGCGTTGGGTGAAGAAGAACAAATATCAACGATCTAAAAAAAAAAAAAAAAAAAAAAAAAAAAAAAGTCATGCATAAGAGACAGACTGTTAAATATTATTGATGGAGAAAATACCATCAAAACAGGTCTATGCCCTTTTAAGCGACAATAAATCAATGTATAATCTGCTGTTATATTATAACCGTATATACACACAGCATTTCAAGTATACTTTGTCTAAAACCTATTCAATTTCCATGTACATGCTAGGGAAACAACCTGCTTGAACAATATAAAAATTATATCAGTTTCTCTTGTTTTAACAAAAGACTCAAATTTAAGTAGCTCTTTGTCTGCATCTAGACAGCCAAGCCTTCTTTCATCACGCTGAAATAACTTTTGTTGTGATTTTATTACCATAATTATGGTAACACTCTTGCAGGGTAAACGGGAGTAGGCCTGCTAATTGTCATCTCTCAGGAACCTTTTGCTCCTTTTTTGTTGCTAGAATGTCAACTTACTCATTGTTGTAAAAACCACAGTGCCAAGGAATCCAGCAGAAAGCTATCTTTGAGCCCTTAAAAGATGAAAGATGAATCAAATAACAAATGATGCCTTCAAATCTAAGTTTTTTTTTGGAAAGACCTATACTGATAACATAAAGCACCAATTTTGGAGTCTACACAAAAAAGAAATATAAAGACTACTGTATTAGGAAAAATAATGAAGAAATTTAGGGTCATCAGTGTGAGTGTGTGTGTGTTTGTGTGTGTGTGTGTGTGTGTGTGTGTGTGTGTGTGTGTGTGTGTGTGTGTGTGTGTGTGTGTGTGTGTGTGTGTGTGTGTGTGAGAGAGAGAGAGAGAGAGAACTCGAACTCGAACTCGAACTCGAATATTTTAATGTACTTTAGCCTTGGGCCACAATACATTGACATGTTTGAAGGAATAATAAATACATAATAAAATGGCATCGATTTATAATCTTCATAGTCATTGAAGTATTTTCTGCACTTTGTAGCAAACCAAAGAAATATCAAAGCAACTAACATCTTTTCAAAACACCAAATGGATTCATACAATCAAAAACCACTCTCATCTCCCTACAGAGGACTTTAAAGAATTGAATTTTGCCTCCTTTTTACTGCATGGAAGACAAATCTGGACAAGTTGTGCCTGTGATTTCTATTTGATGCTTCCATAAGCACATGTAGAGGAACAGTTACCGATTCTTTAAGAAATTTGTCCCTTAAATCCTTATACAGACAACAGTCAAAAATAAAATGGTGTTCATTTTCAGTTTTGTCAGTGCAAAATGGACAATTTCTATTCTGTGCTACTGCACTGTATCGATTTACGTTGTTTTTAAGTGGAAGTACATTCAATCTCAACTGGGTGATGGCAACACGGAAACAGTATGTCTCCATATCACACACATACTTTTCTCTTTCAAAAGTTGATTTAAATGTTCTATATAGATCATACCTTTGACGGTCTCTAATTGTTCCATCCCATTCCTGGACAAACAAATCAATAAGCCTTTGTTTAAATGCACACAAAAACATTTTTACATCCCCAACACTATGCTGCATCCACACAATATTAAATCCAGTCTCACATAAAATTTCTCTTACATTTGTAGCCCAACAATCTTTTCCAGATCTATCTAATTCAAACAGCATCGTGTACGCCTTTTGGGGTAGTCTATTTCTGTCCATCTGCAACAGTTTTAGCCAATATCTCAAGCAATTAATAACAGAATGAACATACAGGGGATATCTACCGAGCTCACCATAAACCATCTTATTTGGAGCTTTTGCTGGAACTCCCAAAAAACGTTTACATGCCATTAAATGTACTTTTTCTACATGATCCAGTCTCTGTAATCCCCATATTTCGGATGAATATAATAATATTGACCGAATTTTAGTGTCAAAGATTTTGAAGAATACATAAGAGGTCATTTCCTTGTATTTTTGAAAAACCTTATTTAATTGAAAAACTGCTTTCTTTCCCTTCATTGCTAAATGTGTTGTACCCCTTTTAACACTTATCATGGTTGTAAAGTTAAACCCCAAATAACAGTAATTATTAACCACCTCTAATTTCTTAGAATTGTAAAACCATTTTTCATGTATACCTAAATAACCCCCCTTTCTAAATACTATCACTTTTGTCTTTTCGGAATTAACACTTAACTTCAAGTTATTACAACACTCATGCAACACATTAAGTTGAGTTTGGAGGCCCATAGGGGTAGTTGAAAGTAAAGCAACATCATCAGCAAACAGCAATATAAAAAGCTCTACATATTCCGGTAATAACATTGCACCATGTTTGCCCTTTTCTTTAATGCTGTGTGCTATCTGATCAATAAAAATGGAAAATAACGTGGGGCTCATAACACATCCTTGCCGTACACCAATAGGACATTCAAACATTTCCGAAAGTTTATGATTTAGGCATATACATGACAATAATGATTGATACATAGCTTTCAAACAGGCAAAAAACTTTCCTTTCACACCTTGAGCATCTATGCATTCTAAGAGTTTATTATGGCGAACAGAATCGAAAGCTTTTCTAAAATCTACAAATGCAACATATAATTTTCTACCCTTTTTACTCAAATATTTCTGAACTGTGGCATACAATGTAAAAATATGATCCACCGTTGAGTGATTTTTACGGAATCCTGCTTGAGAATCTGAAAGTAAATCATTATCTTCTAGCCATGTATACAGTCTTTTGTTTAGAATAGTTGTGTAACACTTTGAAATAATGCTTAATAAGGATATTCCTCTGTAATTATCAACTATTTCAGGATTCCCTTTTTTATATATTGGGATAATAATGGCTTTTAACCATTCTTGTGGAAAAATACCTTGATCAAAAATACTATTGAATAGTTTTGTCAAAAATAGATATACATCTTCCCCACCAGCTTGTAACATTTCTGCAGATATGTCATCTATTCCACTTGCTTTACCTTTCTTAAGTTTCCTAATGGCCTGAATGACTTCTTCTTCTGCTATGGGTTGATTCAACACATGATTGTTTTCTTCAGATATGTCAGTTTCAATTGCTCTCTGCTCTAACTCTTGATTGTCGTTTTGGAATAGCTTTCTAAAATGGTTACACCACTCTTCCATACAAACATTGTTAATAGTTCTTTTTTTTCCCCCACAACCCATACTTCTTAATTGGCTCCAAAACTGAGAAGAGTTATTCATTTCTCTTGCCAGACTTTCTGTTGTTTCTTTTCTAAATCTCTGTCTTTTATCTTTCAGTATGTGTTTATACCTTTTCCTTGCTTCTATATATAATAGCCTATCTTTATCTGTTCTAGACTTTCTAAAGCACTTTAGCATTTTCCTACTTTCCTTTTTTGCTACTTTACTTTCATGATCAAACCATTTTGATTTATTCTTCCTGTTTGTATGTAATGTCTTTAACATGCACTGACTAGAAGTTTTCAGACATGTTACAAAAATATCTAAGGCATGGTCTACATTTCTATCCAGAGTATGTGAGGCTAGAGTCAGTTTGTCTTTAATGTCTTTACTTTGCAACATTGAAATATATTCACTCTTATATTCTTCGTTCCATACAATTTTCTCATAAACCAAACTTTCATCTTCAGCTATCTTCCAATTGTCATCTGCTGACCTTTTCTTAACAAGTAGTTCCAAAGTAACTGGTAGATGGTCAGATTCAGTTAAGCTTTCAACGGTAAGTGATACAATATTAACAGATGAAAGCAAATCATATGATGCAATGAAGTAATCCACTGTACTTGTTCCAGAGGCTGCAATATAAGTACAACTATCATCAAAGTTTTGTTCACTGAGTCCATTTAAAATAATACATTCAAACATATTACATAGTTCTAATAACTGCTCACCAAAAAGATTGACCCCACCATCTTGAGATATCCGCGGGAAGTTGTTGTCATCTGAAACAGTTGTACCTGTAAAGTCAGTATCATCATCATTAAAGCTATAATTTCTTGATGCAGTTCTTGCATTTAAGTCACCATTTAAGAGAATATAGAAATCATTTTTTCTTCTCATGTAAATCTATTAGGCATTGTTCTAGGATTTCCATACCATACATACCTTCCTGATTTTTCCAGAAAGGGGATTCACTTGGTGGAATATACGAACAAACAAGCATAATTTCCTTGCTTGTAGAAAAGAGTTCTTTATCAATTTTAACTATTAGAGTGTTTTCAATTTCTAACTGAATTTGTTCCACAAAGCTGGCAAAACATTTTTTAATTAGAACAATAACCCCCCCTGAGTAACGTCCTTTCCAAGACAGTTTTTTGGCCTTTGACGTGTAGATAATATAATCATTGAAAATTGGAGAATCGAAATCATTCGCAATAAAAGTCTCTGTCAAGCATACAAAATCATAAGAAAGGAGGAAATTTACAAAATGGTTGTTTTCTAACTTTGGTAAGAGGCCATTTACATTGTAGTTTAGGAATTTGACTCGATAGCTATTTACACTATTTACAAGTACATCTGATTGGGTTACTGATCTTTTTGCTTGCTCATTAGCTGTATTGTGTTCAAATCCATGTAATGTTTTATGTATGGTTTCCTAGGTATTGTGGCCTGGCTGAGTCCCTATTTACTAGTGCATGGGATCCCTTTTGTTTCCTGATCAGGCTGAGGTATATGGGACTGCCTGTCTAAAGTATTTGACTGTTTATGAGATTGTACCTTTCTAAACGAGTCCACAATGCTGTTTTGACCTCTGGCTCTTGTTGAGGTTTTAACTCCTCTACGGCTACCTGGTCCAGTGGTAGAGACAGTGCGTCTTGGGCGCAGTGTTCGTACAGAGGACCGCGTCTTTTTTTCATTTCTCGCAGTTTTATCACAAACATTAACCTCTAAGTTACTGTCCTGTTCTGGTGGCTGGTCAGTAGTCATGTTTGGTTCTTTTACATTTCCTGTGTCAATGCTGTTTGTCTCCTTTTGTCTGTCACATGTCATGTCATTGTTCTGTTGTTCGATACTTTGTTGCAGTTCACTATTGTCCTCTGTTTCTTGCTCTTTGTCACTGTTCATAGGAATCTCAACCTGAGCCTCAACGTGAGCTTCAACGTGAGCTTCAACGTGAGCATGAGTAACTTCTGCCTCCCTTCTGATATCAGTCGTGTCATCAGTCACATGATCAGTATCCCTTACCATAAGGGCATCTGCCATAACGCTGTTCTCGCTGTCACTGTCTTGACCGTTCACTAAATATCTGCCCACAGTTCTATGCGTCAGGTCTTCACTACATTCAGTTTCTATGTCAGAGTGCCTGTCAACCTTTTCCATCCGGTCAAGTCTGTCATCGTCATGGGGGTCAAAGTCACTGTGGACATCAGCCTCAGCAGGGCTGACAGTCTGTCTGCCAGGATCTCTTCTGTTGTTGGTGCAGCTGGGCTCCTGCCTCCTCAACTTCGGAGCAGGACGTCTTGAAGTACCGGATCCCCTCTGGCTGTCCTTCACCATGACCACTCTTCTATGGTCTGACTGGTAAGATTGCGAGGGCCTTCCGTATCTTGCTGCTTGGCTGTACAAGCGATCACCTGGAACCACTGGTATGGGGGATGTTCTCCTTCCTTCTAGAAACTGAGTGTTCTTCCAGTGTCTTGGCCTGTTGTTCCATCCTTCATTCCACCTGCCATGGACCTCGCTGCTGTCTTGGTAGTCTTTCTTGAAGTTCTTTCTTTCCTCTGGCTGCCAGGGCGTTAGCTGGTGGTGATGCTGTGTAGACCTGTTGAAATGTGTGTCTTCAGGCGGGTTTATGTTGTCATCAGAGACCTCACTGGACCTATATCTGGTTGGCTCATGCCCGTTCTGGTTTCTGTAGGCCCTTCCTGCTGTAGGTCTGTTGAATTGCCAGCTTTCTGACCTCCAGGATCGTTTGTTTCTCTGGCCTGTTTGTAGTTGTGGCCAATCCTCTGCCTGTCCTTTATCCTCTGGGGTGTAGTACCATTCATTTCTGAACCTAAATGAAGTAGCTGGTTGCCTGTCCCTGACTTGAAGCCTTCCATTGCGTATGTAGGCTATTTTCCCCTGCCCTCTGTGGAATTCAATCATGTCCCGTTGTCTTGTGGTGAGGTCGGAGGCCACCCGTATGCCACATCTCCTCAGGCTGTCCCTTAAGTCTCCATCACCCAGCACTGCCATCTTGTCCATCCATCGGTAGAACTGGACAAGGATGGGACGAGGGTCACTTGAGCGTGGTCTTTGCCTCCCAATTCGGAAAGCTCTGGTGATGTC
>CM060335.1:38298559-38306059 GCA_030674155.1 Stramonita haemastoma | reverse complement strand
AAATGGACCTGAAGTTTTCAGCAAGTAATTTACTACATTGATCAAGGATATTGCCCCCCAAAATAAAAGACAAACAACAACAACAACAACAACAACAAACCAACAACAAAAACACTCCATGTTGAAACTCGTGAGGGGCAAAATCACTGCTGTAAAAAAGAAAAATCTACAGCTTAACATAAAAAGAGTCTTCAATACCCGGACAACAGTAGAACTGTGGGCTATCAAAAATGTGTCCCTGGTCACCAGTATTGTGTCATACTCAACACACACACACACACACACACACACACCCCACACACACACACACACACACACACACCACACACACACACACACACCTCTTCAGCAAATAAAGAGATGACATCTTGGTGCAACATCTGTTCAGTTAGGTTCTAGATGAGGTCTAGGTACACTTTAAAACAAACCTGCACAATTATGTCAGCCCAAAAGTAGATACGAAAAAATCATATCAGTTCAATGTAGTATTATACTGCTAAGCTATTTAATACATTTGTGACGCTCCACCACATAATAAGACGCATTGCACCAGAGGTCAATTTTTAGTTATTGACATTTTATCAAACTGCAATCAAGTGGCTATACAATACAAAAAACAGATTGAAAATCGGACATATCTAGTAAAAGTTATTGCAAGTTGAAATGCTAGACTGCAGGAAATGACAAAACGAGAAATTGACATGTTTAGCATCCTAATAGGTGGTCAGAATGAGGGCTTGGGTATTTTAAAAACATGTTTAAAGGCAAAAGAAAACAAAATTATGATTTGGTATTTCATTATTAGGTAGAATAATGGCTATACTTTAATAATCAATCAAAATCTCAAAATTGCTAACTTGACCCCACCTACCTTTAATGGCTCCTAGCGGAAAAGTGGGTTATGTGCTAAGCGACTCATTTCGTGGTGGAGCGCCACATTTTCATTTCTGGATACCAGAACATTTTTTAATGTGATCAGCTAAAAACCACAAAATGTACTTATTCAAATTGTATTACAACATATCCAAAAGCCAGGAGCACCTAACTTGATTGGAGGTACACAGTCACATACGCAATACCTCACCATTGTTGAACAGCAGATCTTTCCAAGGAACAAAAGAAAAGAACAGCAAGAACATAATATTTGTAACATTTTATAGACACAGAAAGAAAGACAAAGACAGACAGACCGACAAGACAGACGGGCATTCACAAAAAGAGTAAGGCACTGAAAATGATAAAACACATTAATGCTATAAAAGATATTATGTCAAGCATAATGCAGACATAACTATGAAAAATGTATATAAAGTATGATAGATAATGTTAAACACAAACTAGAGAGAGAGAGAGAGAGAGAGAGAGGAGAGAGAGAGAGAGAGAGAGAGAGAGAGAGAGAGAGAGAGAGAGAGAGGAGAGAGAGAGAGAGGAGAGAGAGAGAGAGAGAGAGAGAGAGAGAGAGAGAGAGAGAAGGGGGGGGGAGGGGGAGAGAGAGAGAGAGAGAGAGAGAGAGGGGGGGGGAGAGAGAGAGAGAGAAGAGAGAGAGAGAGAGAGAGAGAGAGGGATAAGGGGAGAGATTTATTTATTTATTTATTTATTTATTTAATCTTTTATATCGAGGATAACAATAAGGAATCATGTGCTTTTTTTCATCCGGTCCCCGTGTGTATGCAGTTTTTGTAAATATTGTCATCTGTTCCCACCGGCACACGATGGCCTACTCTTACGAAAAGCGGAACAGGATTTAACGTGTGCGCAAGATGTTCTGCGTGCGTTCGCACTCGGAGCCTCGGTTTAAAGTCTCATCCGAAGGACTTTTGGGGAGAGTAGAGTCAGCACTGATGTTAACTCCAGGAGAAAAATCTCCTCGACGGGATTCGAACCCGGGTCGTCAAATTGCCAGCGCAATGTTCGAGAGAGAGAGAGAGAGAGAGAGAGAGAGAGAGAGAGAGAGAGAGACAGAGACAGAGACAGAGACAGAGAGAGATAAGGGGGGGGGGGGGGGGGGGTCGGGGTCTCTCAGTATTGAAAAAAAAAAGCCAGTGACACCACTGTCCTACTGAATCAGGTTTGCTCCTCTCTGCACAGACTACACCTATTTATAGTTTCCCGTCACCTACGTTGATTTGGTGTAGGCCAGAAGGGACGATCTAACTGGAAGAAAACTTTGTATTGTTTAGTTTACCACCAACAAATAGGAATTTTTCGTTCTCTCGTTCAGTTATTCAGTTTGAAGACTTTCTGGCTGGATTGACAGGTAAGAAACATTGTTTGCTTCAATGTGGAGAACTAACTGTTGTTTTAAACACAAACTTATTATCACATATCTAGACTGCAAATGTCACAAGGAAGAAGTAGGTAGGACCACGGCAGCCGTTAACGAATAAAGCGTACCAGAAAGTGGCAGATTCGATCCACTTTGCGCACAAATTTCTCCATCCAAATCTAAAAGAAAGCTCGGAAAAAAATGTACTAGTAAAAAGTTTAATGTATTAACTTAACGTCTGTAATATCATTTTGCAAGAATGATGACTGGATAAGTGCCGATGCATTTTAATATCGGTAATAAACTTAAAAACTCGCTGCTTCGGGAGCCTCACTGGCTGAAAACGCGACTCTGTGAATTTTTGTGCTTGTCTTCCAACACGATCTGTGACCCCTTCACTACACAAACCTATTCATAGCGCATACCATTGAAAAGAAGAAGCTCTCCACTAACCGATTATATGAGAGAAATTTTAGTGATTTTAAAAAAAATATTGTATAATGCGTTTAAAAATTCCCTACATTTTTCGGAAGTCGTAGAAATTTCCCTATTAATCGTACAAAAAATCCCAGAACAGCGTGAAAAAGCTCGTTTTTTCAAGAACAAAAACCTTATTTCAGTTTAATGGTTAGTTCCGTTAAATGACATCTGATTATCATTTGCATACAGCACCCCCCTTTTCTAACTGACCAAAACGGTGGCCTTAGCGAGTCTACACATCGATGCTTCAGACTTGCGAATATGGATAGAGATTTTCGATGTGTATAGCGTATTTACACTCACATCTGAAGAAGTAAATGCTGTGCTCTATTAATTTTTTGTACGTAGTTTGATCGCAAGTTTATCCCGGACAGGGATGCAGGGAGCGAAGAACTAGGTCGTCGAAATGTGCTCTCAGAATGTACGTGAATTTTTTCTATTATAACAATAAATGAGGGTGATGATTCTGTTCAAAATAGTTTCTAGTAGGCCACGTGTTTGTTTTTTTTCTTAGGATCTGTACTTTGTTATATGGTGCCGAAATGTTCGACGAAACATCGTGAAAACAAATGCAAGAATGATATCTCTTGCCTCGATTTAATTTCTAATAGAGATTTGGCCGATTTTGTTTACCGTTTGATGTGTCTGTGTGCATGTAAGACCGCATTTTTAACAGAAATAGTGATTTAACGATTAGAAAACACTCCTGAATGCATCCATTTAAATTCTTGCAAAACAAAACTTCTTTTTTTTTCTGAATCAGAGCATACAAGTGATAATCAAATTGAGTAAAACTTTGTTCTCTCTGTTGGTTTCACATTTTAAACAGTGCATGAACTTTCTTCACTTCTTTTTCATCAAGTTGTTTTGTTTCACCAAACATGTAGTTAGAAGGAAAAAAACACAAGAAAAACTGAAAATTTGTAATTATTTCATTGTGCACAAAGAAGCCTATTCTATACTAATTTTTATCACACACATACACACACACACACACACCACACACACACACACACACACACACACACACACACACACACACACACACACACACACACACACAAATACAATATATGTATGTATATATATATATATATATATATATATTATATATATATATATATATATACATAAGGTTAACATACACACACACACACACACACACACACACACACACACAACACACACACACACACACACACACACACACACAAACCACACTCATACCTCTACAATTCATACTTGCATGTATGCACACTTAAATAAAATGTACAGACACTAAGAATACACACAGACAAGGAAACACAAAAATGTCCAAATTTGCATTTTTAATTGTACAAGAAAAAATGTTAAAAAAAACCCAACACTAATAAGTCTATATCATACAGGTTTTGCAACAGTATGTCACACAGTGAAAGATATTTCGGCAGAGTTCTACTAGGAGGTCTGTGATATATTTAGGAAAGAACTATGCAAAGGTTAAAATCACTGGGCACAAAAAAGATACATGCAACATCACAATGCAACATGTAAGCTCACCAGAAACCTATAACAAATTAAAAGAAAGAAACCAGCCGCCATGGCGCAGTGGTTAGCGCCGTGGATTCCGGACTGGAAGGTCGCGGGTTCGAATCCCATAAGAGTCATAGGGATTTTTTCGGGCTCCGGCCGGCTCCTACCCAGAGTGAGTGTGCTGTGGGCTCAGTGGGGAGACTGGGACCACACAGTCGAGCTTCATCCACTTTACGGATGCGAATTTGAGAGTGTTGCTCAAATTACCTGACCAACACTGCCGGTGTCTGTATCTCTCGGGCCTGGTTGACGCCGGGATATATTATTACAGTAAGCGTAGAGAACAACCCTGTCAAGTAGTCTCAAAGCGGATGCACCTCCACAGCAGCATCATTACATCATCCTCATCATCATTGATCATTATGCAATAATAAAAATTGCCTCTGATTCGGTGGCCTCCGTTGCTCTGGTCTCATGGTGACCTCAGATTCGGTTTCCCCATACGCTTCTGTGCCTGTGGTGAATTTGTGTCAAAGCCTTTGGGGTTGGGGGTTCGTGGGGAGGCGGTCGTTGGAGGGAAGTTGTGGTGGTCGCCACCTTGGGTGGGTGACTCACTCAGTCTGGCTCCGCGACTGAGCTAATACTGTCGTTAGTAGGGGGCTTAGTAGGTGGTGACCTGCGTATGTTAGCTCAGAACAGGCACCACTGAACACCACCAAAGTGACCCAGCAGAAGTGCAGGGCCCCTCTGGCTGGTGGCCCGCGGCGGCCTAATATTGATGAGCTCCCTGTGGACTCTGAGACACAACGAATCTGGATATGGCTGTGGCGGGGAGATTGAAATGAGCGGCGTGGGAACAGCAGTACGGGAACGTCACAGAAGACGAGGCAGCAAAAAAAAAAAAAAAAAAAAAATATAATAATAAAAGAAAGAACACAGATAATCACATGAGTACACCTACGATATATTGGTTATTATACAGAAGATGCTTGACGAGGGAAAGGGGAGGGGGGTATAGGGGAAAAAACAAACAGAATCACTTGGAATGGCCTTATAAAGACACATCGTTTGGCGGGGTGAACTAGAATCACTTGGAATGCCCTTTAAAAAGACTCATTGTTTAAAGACAAACATTTTGATAGGTGTACCATTTCTGTCAGTCAATTAGAAGCTGAAATAGATGATATACCTATGGGCTGGTTTTGTGTTATTATTTAGACAGGTTTTTCAAAATTGCTGTCATAGGGGTGTTTTGGATGATTGCAGTTTGCCTCTACATGATTTTTAGCGTCTAGAAAAAACAAACAAACATATCATCTGAGTAATAAGCATAAGCTGTAATGTAGATCTTAGACACTTTTAGGCATTCTTGAGATTTTTACAAGGAGGGTAATGTACCCCTTTCAGCTCAATTCGCGAGCTATTTTAGGAATTTTTCTCTGATTTTGATGTAAAATTCCATTAGTTTCCTTTGACTTATTTTTCTGCTTTTTAGATATTTGTTTCTTCAAAGTAACATAAAACAATATAAAACTAGTTTCAGCACTGTCAGGTTCATAATAAGCATGAGGGAGATGTCCAAATAAGGTTTTATATATAACAAAATGGCATTTTTATCCCATCTGAAAAATTTGAAAGTGGTATATCTCAAAAGCGGTCTAAGATAATCATACGAAATTTTGCATGCTTCTTGATCTTGTTACCATCTATCATTTGAGGTAACAAACATCAAATTCTATGATGTTTGAAAAAATGAGTGGTCCTACCTACAAGAAGAAAGTTGCTGTGTGATTTGTATGTTTAGCATGGTCCCTCTATCAGAATTTTGATTTTTTAAAATGATAGAAAAACAGACTGATATGGTCATTAGAACTTTTTTTTTTAATATAAAAAAGACTAAAATGGCCTTTAGAATTAAAGAAAATATTTTTTAAAGATGTGAGCAGGTTTCATTTTTAATAGCCAACCAGGTAAGAGAAGGGTGAATTTGTAGCTTACTCCCTACCCAATGCATGGAATTGAATAACAAGTTTGCCATGGTTGGATGGACCCAGATGAGGTCCAAGACAGGAAGGTCCTCCTCTGCTAATAGATATGTTTGGAGTGGGAGAGGGTGGAGTCCACAATGTACTGATGTAAACTTCAGGGTAAATCTCCTAAACGGGCAATTCCATGGTGGCTCTAACGTGGGCCATCTTATTTTAGTTTACTATAGCATTTTATATCGAGAATAATGGAATAAGCACTCGTGTGCTTTTTTTACATTCAGTCCCGCGTGTGTTTGCAGTTTTGTAAATCTTTTCATCTTTTCCCACCGGCACACAATGGCCTTCTCTTACGAAAAGCGGAAGGGGATTTAACGTGTGCACAAGATATTCTGCGTGCGTTCGCACACAGGGCCTTAGTTTATAGTGTCATTCAAAGTTAATGATCCATTGGAAAGGCAATGACCACTCTTTTGGGTGCACATGTGTGGGTGTGCCTGTGCCCTTCAAATTAATCAGAAGTTCAAACTATAATTGTGCAATACAGCCGCCATGTGAGAACTTTTTGTATTTTCATATAAATGTTGTTTAGACTTTGGATTGTTTGGTGTTCTGTTTGTGGGGTTTTGTGATTTTTTATTTTTTGTCTGGTGGCTTATTGTATTTTTATGCTTACTGAATGCACACTGGGCTTGTGGGTAGGTGTGCCCTTGAGGGTTAGCCCCCAGGCATTAGAGTGCCCTTCTGCACGTGTGTATCTTAGTGTGTGTGCATGGGCATCTATAAGTATATGTGTGCTTCTAGATGCCTTAGCCTTGTAGTGATATGCTGAGAGAGAAGAGAGAGAGAGAGAGAGAGAGAGAGAGAGAGAGAGAGAGAGAGAGAGAGAGAGAGAGAGATTATGTATGTATGTATGTATGTATGTATGTATGTATGTATGTATGTATGTATGTATGTATGTATGTATGTATGTATGTATGTATGTATGTATGTATGTATGTGTGTGTGTGTGTGTGTGTGTGTGTGTGTGTGTGTGTGTGTGTGTGTGGGGTGTGTGTGTGTGTGTGCACTGCTCATTGCATACCCCCCTCAAAAAAAAACAACAACAACCAATATCCAGCTCCCCCCTCAAAAAAACATAAAACAAACAAAAAACTCTTTGAAACAAACACAATTTAATTGTAACAAAAAGTGAAACAACTCTTCCTAACATAACGCATTATGGACTCTGTTACTTCCCTTTGTTGAATTGATAGT
>CM060335.1:38278797-38283797 GCA_030674155.1 Stramonita haemastoma | reverse complement strand
GACTTGTCAGTTGGCATTACTGAGCACTCCAACTTTGAAAGCTTTGCCCCCCCCCCCCCCCCCCCGCCCGCCACACACGATGATGTGTGATAGCTGATTGTTATGATAACATTTTGGGGGAAGAGTTAACATTTTTTGTGTATGTTTTTGTTTGTTTGTTTGTTTGGGGTTTTTGTGTGGATTGTTTATATTAGTTTGTGTTCTTTTCTCTTGTGTGTGTTGTGTGTATGTGTGTGAGGGTGTGTGTGTGTGTGTGTGTGTGAGTGTGTGTGTGTGTGTGTGTGTGTGGTGGGGGGGGGTGAGGATGGGGGTTGTGGGGGTGGTGGTGTGGGGTGTGTGTGTGTGAGTGTGTGTGTGTGTATGTGTGTGTGTGCATTTATGCGTCTGTGTCTCTGTATCTCTGTATCTATTTCTCTGTATGTCTCTCTGCCTCTATCTGTCTATCTGTCTGTCTGTCTGTCTGTCTTTCTGTCTGTCTGTCTGTCTGTCTGTCTCCCTCTCTTTCTCTCTCTCTCTCTCTCTCTCTCTCCTCTCTCTCTCTTCTCTCTCTCTCTCTCTCTCTCTCTCTCCTCTCTCTCTCTCTCTCTCTCCTCTCTCTCTCCCTTTCCCCCTTCTCATCTCTCTCAAAAGCTAAAAGCTAAACCCCCCTACAAGAAACAGAAGGAAAACAGATTCCTCTCCTCCTGATGTATTGTTGTAGAGTTTTTGGAACAGCAACTACGCCAAAAAACCCAAACCAAACCACACAAAAAAACAAAGACACACTCACACACACACACACACAACACACATACACAACACACATACACACACATACACACACATACACACACACACACACACTCACACACATACACACTCATACACACACACACACTCACACACATACACAACACATACACAACACACACACATACACACACACACACACACATACACAACACACACACACACATACATACACATACACAAGCCAAACAGCAGGAGGGAACAGTGAAAGGGAAACTACAGACTGCCTGTATGTACTTGAGTGCTGCTGCTGCTGTTGCTGCTGCTGCTGCTGCTGCTGCTGCTGCTATACAATTTACATGGCATCACCAACAGTTAGAAACAGGTGAAAGTTGACACTAAAGCAATGAGAAAGAGTCTTAGAGAGAGAGAGAGAGAGAGAGAGAGCGAGAGCGAGAGCGAGAGCGAGAGAGAGAGAGAGAGAGAGAGAGAGAGAGAGAGAGAGAGAGAGAGAGAGAGAGAGAGAGAGTGGAAAGTTGACACTAAAGCAATGAGAGAGAGAGAGAGAGAGAGAGAGAGAGAGAGGAGAGAGAGAGAGAGAGAGAGAGAGAGAGAGAGAGAGAGAGAGAGAGAGAGAGAGAGAGAGAGAGAGACGGAAGAAGACAGGAAAAGGATGGGAGGAGGAGAGGAAAGAGGAGAGAAAGAAGAGAATGGGAAGAGGCAGAGGAGAGAAAGAGGAAGAGGGGAAGAAGAGGAGAGGAAGAGGAGAGAAGAGGAAGAGTAGAAAGAAGAGGAAAGGAAGGAAGAGTTAGAGAAAGAGGGAGAGGAAGAAGAAGAGAAAAGAAGAAAGAGAGAGAAGAGGTAGAAGAAGAGGAGAGGAGGAAGAGGAAAGAAAAAGAGTAGAACAAAAAGGGGAAGAAAGAGTAGAGAAAGAAGAGAGAAAGAAGAAGAGAAAGAGAAGAAGAGGAGAGGAAGAAGAAGAGAAAGAGGAAGAGAAAGAAGAGAGGAAGAGGAAGAGGAGAGAAAAAGGAAGATAAGAGAAGGAAGAAGAGGAAGAAGTAGAGGAAGAGGAAGAGAGGATAGGAAGACGGGGGAGGGGAGGGGTCAGGTAATCTGCGTGCTGACTGAAGCCTGTGGCATGGCGTGGCTGCAATGCAGTGGAAAGCGCTTCAGTCCTTCATCATTCACACACTGGGCATGCAGTCTGCAGTCTGTAGTCTGTAAGGCTTCTGTGCAAGCACTTCTTCATCATCCTCACGAGCTGAACTATTGATCTCTCTCTGTGTCTCTCTCTGTCTCTCTGTCCTGTCTCTCTGCTCTTTCTCCATTTTCTGTCTCTATGCTCTGTCTCTCTATCTCTGTCTTCTGTCTCTCTCTTGTCGCTGTCGCTCTTTCTGTCTCTGTCTCTCTGTCTTTCTGTCTCTCTGTCTTTCTGTTCTCTCTGTCTTTGTCTCTCCTGTCTCTCCTTTCACTCCTCCCTTCTCTCTGTCTTTCTGTTTTCTCTTTCTCTCTGTGTCTGTGTCTTTCTGTCTCTGTCTGTCTCTCTTTCTCTCTCTCCATCTCTCTGTCTGTGTCTTTGTCTGTCTCTCTGCGTCTCTGTCTGTCTCTGTGCCTCTGTATCTGTGTCTCTGTCTATCTGTCTGTCTCTCTCTTCCCCCCTCTCTCTCTTTCTCTCTCTCTCTCTCTCTGTCCTCTCTCTTTCTCTCGTCTGTTTCTCTCTCTCTCTCTCTCCTCTCTCTCTCTCTCTCCTCTCTCTCTCTCTCTCTCTCTCTCTCTCTCTCTCTCTCTCTCTCTCTCCCCTCCCCTCTCTCTCTCTCTCTCTCTCTTTCTATCTATCTAGCTGTCTGTCTGTCTGTCTGTCTGTCTGTCTATCGCTCTGTCTGTCTGTCTGTCTTCCTTATCTTCCTGTCAGTCAAGTGTCCTAGCAACACAGCGGAGTTTGATGGCTAAGTGCCTTTATGGGCTCCCCCTACTGCTGCCTCCATTAACGGAGTAGAACATCGGAGATAGAGAGAGAGAAAGATGGAACAGATCAAAGATCTGACGAGAGAGAGAGAGAAGAGAGAGAGAGAGAGAGAGAGAGAGAGAAGAGAGAGAGAGAGAGAGAGAGAGAAAGGAGAGAGAGAGAGAGAGAGAGAGAGAGAGAGAGAGAGAGAGAGAGAGAGAGAGAGAGAGGGAGAGAGAGAGAAATATATAATATAGAAAAAACAAACAACAAACTGATGAAATCACACGCACACACAGATACAGACATAACACACACACACACACACACACACACACACACACACACACACACACACACACACACACACACACAAACACAAACAAACACACACACATACACATACACAAACAAACACACACAAACAAACACACCAAACACATAGAACATCGGAGATAGAGAGAGAGAAGATGGAACAGACAAAGATCTGACGAGAGAGGAGAGAGAGAGTAGAGAGAGAGAGAAGTAGAGAGCAGAGAGAGAGAGAGAGAAAGAGAGAGAGAGAGAGAGAGAGAGAAGAGAGAGAGAGATGAGAGAGACTGAGATTGAGATCAGTGGGAGAGAGATAATTTAAATTAGAAAGAAACAGAACACAAACTGTGAATAAACGACAGATAACGGAGTACAGACATAACAACACACACTACAAATCACACACACACACCACACAGTACATAACACACAACAAAACAAAGCACTACACATAACATACACAAAAACACACACAACAAACACATAAAACGATACCGAAGATAGGCATGCCACAATGCGCATACACGGAAGCAAAATAGTAATGCATTAAATATTATCTATTTATATTATTTATCTATTCTTTTTTATCGAAGATAATGGAATAAGACCGTTTTTTTTTTACATCCAGTCCCCGTGTGTATGTAGTTTCTAAATTTGTCATCTCTTCCACGGCACA
This sequence comes from Stramonita haemastoma, assembly GCA_030674155.1. NCBI lineage: Eukaryota > Metazoa > Mollusca > Gastropoda > Neogastropoda > Muricidae > Stramonita > Stramonita haemastoma. The sequence goes on along the minus strand of CM060335.1, from coordinate 38,280,135 downwards.
ACTGGCATACTCTTACGAAAAACGGAACAGGATTTACGTGTGGCAAGATGTTCGCATGCGTACGCACCGCCGTTTATATTCATCTGAAGATTCGAAGATGGGTCAGACTGATTTAATCTAAAGAAAAATCCCTCAAACGGAATCGAACCGGGTCGTCAAATCCAGCGCAATGTTCTGACCACTAGACTATCCCGCCCCTAGGAGGTGGGGGGGGGGGGGGGGGTGCTAGGGTACAGTATCACCGTCGGAACTCCAGAAAAAAAGATTAATGCAGTAATGGACTGACTGGGGTCTGAGCTGACGGAGCTAAGCACTTGTGTGTACACTGCCGTCTGTCTATCCAAAATAGTCATCAGAGCCGAAAATATCTCTTATCTCTTTGGTAAGTAAGTAAGTAAGTAAGTAAGTAAGTAAGTAAGTAAGTAAGTAAGTAAGTAAGTAGTGTGTGTGTTTTGTGTTGGTTAGTGGTGTGTGTGTGTGTGTGTGGTGTGTGTGTGTGTGTGCATAGGAGGGGAGGGATCTGTAGGTTCGTATGTCTGTGTCCGTGTCTGTCGGTCCGTCCGTCCGTCTGTCTGTCTATCTGTTCTTCTGTTCTTCTGTCTGTCTGTCTGTCTGTTGTCTGTCTGTCTGTCTGTCTGTCTGTCTGTACTTCTGTCTGTCTGTTCGTCTGTCCTGTCTGTCTTTCTTCTCGCCATCTTGTGTCTGTCTCCTCTCTGTGTCTGTCCCCTGTCTTCTGTCTGTCTGTCTGTCTGTCTGTCTGTCTCTCTCTCTCTCTCTTCTCTCCTCTCTCTCTCTCTCTCTCTCTCTCTCTCTCTCTCTCTCTCTCTCTCCTCTCTCTCCTCTCTCTCTCTCTCTCTCTTTCATCTTTTCTCTCTCTCTCTCTCCCTTCTCTCTCTCCACCCCGCCCCCCACCCCCCCCGCTCTCTCCTTCCCTCCCTTTCCTTTTCTCATTTCCCCCCCATCTCTCCCTTCCCCCTCTCTCCCCCTTCCCCCCCCCCCCCCCTCTCAGTCTCTCTCTCTCTCTTTCACCCAGGCATTGGACAAAGACACCAAACAGGAAAGGAAAACAAACCAGCTTCGTGCCGTAGTATTGGAGGAGGTAATAACCTTATTCTTGGGTTGTATAGTGAAGAAAAACATACCCAGGTGAAAACAGAACATCTCGCGGCAAAAAATCTCAACAAAGCAGCCACTGACGCATACCACAACAAACAACGCATGATGGAACTCTTGCAAGACAGGCAGACAGGGAGAAAATTAATGAAAAAAATGATGGTGGGAAAGGGGTGGTGTGGTGGGTGGTGGGGGATGGGGGTGGGGGTGGGGGTGGGGGTAGAG
>CM060335.1:38262583-38271197 GCA_030674155.1 Stramonita haemastoma | reverse complement strand
TACATACATACATACATACATACATACATACATACATACATACATACATACATACATACATACATACATACACATACATACATGCATACGTACAGACAGACAGACAGACAGACAGACATAAGACAGACAGACAAACAGACAGACAGAAAAACAGACAGACAGACAGACAGACAGACAGACACACACACACACACACACACTCACACACACACACACACACACACACACACACACACACACACACACACACACACACACACACACACACACACACACACACACACACACACACACAGAGGGCTGGCTGTCTCGCGCACACACCCCATCAGGCACGCTTCTGACCTTTCGCCTAATCCTCCTCCTCCCTTCCTCTCCCCCTCCTCTCCCCCACCCCACCCCAACCCCATAACAACCTCCTACCCTCACCTCTCACCCCTACCCCTCACCCTCATCTCCTGAAACAAATTCTGAAGTAAAACGATAGCTAGCATTACAGGGTATTTCTTCAAGTGAAAGAAATAATTATTAGTATATAAAAAAATGTTTATAATAATAACACTACTACTACTACTACTACTACTACTACTACTACTACTACTACTACTACTACTACTACTACTACTACTACTACTACTAGTATACAACTACTACTACTAGTATACAACTACTACTACTGCTACTACTAAATAATAATAATAATAATAATAATAATAATAATAATGATGATGATGATGATGATGATGATTGATGATGATGATGATGATGATGATGATGATGATGATGATGATGATGATGAGATAATAATGATAATGATAATAATAATAATAATAATAATAATAATAATAATAATATAATAATAATAATAATAATGATAATAATAATATAAGTATAGTAGTAGTATAGTAGTAGTAGTAGTAGTAGTAGTAGTAGTTAGTATAGTAGTAGTAGTAGTAGTAGTAACGATAACAACAACAACAACAACAAAAACAATATAACTAATTAATAATATACAAAGGATAATGAAAACAATAGCAATAATATAATCGATGATGATAAAAAAAAAAATCAAAACCATGGTAATGGAGATAATAGTAGAAAGACTGACAGAGACGTCTGATAGACAGAGACACACAGAGACAGACAGACAGACAGACAGACAGACAGACACAAAGACACACACACGAAGAGGGACGGACAACAAAAGCGACACAGACCACCCATATGTGTCCTACATACAGGGAGGTGAAGGCTCAGTTAAAGAAACATGATCTCACAATGACCTCAGATTCAGTTTCCCCACACTACTCTGTGCCTGTGATGAGTTTGTGTCAAAAAGCATTTGGGGTTGGAGGTTCGCGGCGAGGCGGTCGTTGGAGGGACGTTGTGGTAGTCGTCACCTCGGGTGGGTAACTCATTCAATCTGGCTCCGCGACTGAGCTAATACTGTCGTTAGTAGGGGGCTTAGTAGGTGGTGTTCTGAGTATGTTAGCTCAGAACAGAACATACACCACTGAACACCACCAAAGTGACCCAGCAGCAGTGCAGGGCCCCTCTGGCTGGTGGCCCCATGGCAGCCTAATATTGATGGACTCCCTGTGGACTCCCGAACCTGGGAATGAGACATTACAAATCTGGGTATGGCTGTGGTGGTGAGGGGGGGGGGATTGGAATGAGCGGCGTAGAAACAGCAAGACAGGGACGTTACAGAAGATGAGGGAGCAAAACAAAAAAAAAAAAAAAAGATTCTGGGTGGTATGGCCATGTCGGATTGCATAGTCTGTGTAGTAGCCTCCAGAATGTGAAGTGGAGGAACGCCCAACAAGTGGACTTGACGTGACTGGGTCTCTCTCTCTCTCTCTCTCTCTCTCTCTCTCTCTCTCTCTCTCTCTCTCTCTCTCTCTGTCTCTCTGTCTCTCTTCTCTCTCTCTCTCTCTCTCTCTCTCTCTCTCCTCTCTCTCTCTCTCTCTCTCTCTTCTCTCTCTCTCTCTCTCTCTCTCTCTCTCTCTCTCTCTCTCTCCCCCCCATCCACGAAGCAAGAACACACTGCTATCGTCTTGTTTGCACTTAGAAGCCAGCAACCGACAGACCGTTTATTTTATCGGTGTACTGTGAGAATACTAGCCCGAGAAGGATCCTCCTGCCTTTATCTTCTTTATCATATACTCTTACTAAAAAAAAAAAACATTAAAAAAATAATAATAAAATAGAAGAAAGAAAGAAAAGCAAACCAGTAGTTTGAGAAATCTGTTTGTACTTTTCGTGTCTACGGAATCAATATATTATTATCAACAGACAATGAGTCAGGAAGGTATGGCCTTTTTTGTTTATTTGCGTGCGTGTGTGGGTGGGTGGGTGGGTGGGCGGTTGTGGGTGGATGTGTGTGTGGTTGTTTTCCTATCGCACCTATGAAACAGAGAGAGAGAGAGAGAAAGAGAGAGAAGAGAGAGAGAGAGAGAGAGAGAGAGAGAGAGAGAGAGAGAGAAGAGAGAGAGAGAGAGAGAGAGAGAGAGACTTTTTAAAAAAAATTTGCAAAGGGAATTTTTTTAAGTTTTGAGAGAGAGACAGAGACAGACACAGAGAGATAGAGGGGGAGAGAGAGAAGAGAGAGAGAGAGAGAGTAGAGATGAAGAGAGAGAGAGAGAACAGAGAGAGAGAGAGAGAGAGGAGGAGAGAGAGAGAGAGAGAGAGAGAGAGAGAGAGAGAGAGAGAGAGAGAGAGAGAGAGAACAGATAGACAGACAAGATGAGGGGTAGAACTACAATACTAACTCAATAAACAAAAGCGGGAACATATACTGAAGATGTACAGGGGCCGATTGCCAGATTTGAACCCGGGGGAAGGGAAACAAAAGTGAGAAGATGTCACAATAAACCGCTGAAGTCTTGACTTTACGTGTGGTCCCTCTGTGCTTGAAAGGTGTGTGTGCGCGCGCGCGCGCGCGCGCGCGCGCGCGCGCGTGTGTGTGTGTGTGTGTGTGTGTGTGTGTGTGTGTGTGTGTGTGTGTGTGTGTGTGTGTGTTGTGTGTGTGTGGTGTGTGCATGTGTGTGTAAAATGAGAGACAGGCAGACAGACAAACAGACATAGAGATAGATAGATAGATAGATAGATAGACAGACAGACAGACAGACAGACAGACAGACAGACAGACAGATGTAGACAGACAAGCGACACAGCCAGCCAGCCAGACAGACAGACAGACAGACAGTCACAGACAAGACACAGAGATTTATCCTCACTATGGTCTTTGCATGAAAGAACCGAACTGAATGCTACCCAGACCAACTCAGTCCAGCCCAAACACAGACTGACCAATCAACCCAGCTACCAGATACCAGACTGACCAGTCTGCCCAGGTCAACCCAGTTACCAGACCACACTGACCAGACTAAACCAGTTACCAGACCACACTGACCAGATGAAACCAGTTACCAGACCAGTCTGCCCAGATCAACCCATTTACCAGACCACACTGACCAGACTAAACCAGTTACCAGACCAAACTGACCAGATCAAACCAGCTACCAGACCAAACTGACCAGACTAAACCAGTTACCAGACCACACTGACCAGATCAAACCAGTTACCAGACTGACCAGTCTGACCAGACTAAACCAGTTACCAGACCACACTGACCAGACCAACCCAGCTGCCAGAACCAAACATAACTCGTGTGCCAGCCTAGTTTAAATAACCCAGATTTATCAATGACCTAGCTCGTTCTTTTAGCTCTGTTTGGTTACAATAAAGCGTTAAGATTAAAAAATTTCTTATTCTTCATAATTCAACCAAAACAAACACAAAACGCACCCGAAACAAACTAAACCAAAACAAAACAAAACAACAACAACAACAAAAAAGCAGAAAAGTTTTGTCTCCTTTTAATAATACACAAACTAAAATACAAGCACCTAAATATTTAAGCAAAAATCAGCAAAGCACATTCCACACTTTTTTATTTTTTTTTATTAAAGTTGTCTTTTAGTTTAATTTCCAAAGGAAGAAAACTCTGTACTTTTAGAAGGGGGAAAAAAAAAGGGGTGGGGTTGGGGTGGGGGTGGGGGTGGGGGTTAGGGGGTTGGGAGAGAGAAAAGCCTGCTAGTTTGGATAGCTGCAGCACTCCACTATTTGCCTAGTCCCCGGGGCTTTGCCTGCAATAAAGAGATCAGTGGCTCAGTTAAGCACACAGCCACCCCAACTAGGATCGAAGATCGGCGAGTTACCGGCCTTTGCGGAACTCTTCCTTGAGAGGAAAATCAATAATGGTCCCCCCCCCCCGTGCTGCAGAAGTCCCCAGGGAAGAAAGGCAGCGAGAGTCAGCCAACCGAAATCTGGACTCCCGCTCATTGTCCGACGGTGAGCAGAGAGGGAAAAAAACCCTCCCTGGTGTAGGGAGAGTCCTAGGGAGAAAAACGTTGGGTAGGTAGGAAGGTAGGTAGGTAGGTAGGTAGGTAGGTAGGTAGGTAGGTAGGTAGGTAGGTAGGTAGGCTAGGGGCGGTCGGTCGTGTCGGTCGGTCGGTAGGTAGATAGTGTAGTAGATAGATAGATAGATAGATAGATAGATAGATAGTAGATAGATAGATAGATAGATAGATAGATAGATAGATAGATAGATAGATAGATAGATAGATAGATAGATAGTAGAGTAGGTAGTAGTAGTAGGTAGGTAGATAGTAGATAGTAGTGAGATAATAGATAGATAGGTAGATGTGATAGGATACATAGGTAGATAGATAGATAGTAGATGATAAAATAGGTAGATAGAATAGATAGGATATAGATAGTAGTAGATAGATAGATAGATAGATAGATAGATAGATAGATAGATAGATAGAATAGATAAGATAGGATAGTAGATAGGTAGGTAGGTAGGGTAGTAGGTAGGTAGATAGGATAGGTAGGTAGATAAAGATAGATAGATAGATAGATAGATAGATAGATAGATAGATAGATAGATAGATAGATAGATAGTAGATAGATAGATAGATAGGTAGAGTAGGTAGGTGGTAGGTAGGTAGATGAGGTAGGGATAGGTAGATAGATAGATAGATAGATAGATAGATAGATAGATAGAGATAGATAGATAGATAGATAGATAGATAGATAGATAATAGATAGATAGATAGATGATGGTAGGGTGGTGGGTGGTGTGGTAGAGGTGTGGATAGTGATGGAGTGGGGATGATGATGGATGGATGGATGGATGGATGATGAGAAGGATGGATGATGATGATGATGGGATAGATAGATAGATCAGATAGATAATAGATAGTAGTAAATAGATAGAAAATAGATAGATAGATAATAGATAGATAGATAGATAGATAGATGATAAATTTGGCGAAGTGATGGTCATCGATATCTGCATTAAAATGGTTTGCTGATGTCAACAACCAAGAAAGTATTTCTTGACAAAATTAGCTCAGTCAGTCAATCAGTTTTGGCCAGCCATTTAGCAATAAGTTAGCCAATCAGTTATTCAGACAGTTAGTCATTCATTCGTTCAGTCCCCCTCGTTCTGTCGTCATTAGCTGTTATGTCCATCTTTACTTCTGTGCAATCGTTGCTTTGCTCGTTTCTCAAGTTTTCTTTTTCAGGAGGAAAATACTTTTGAAAATAAACTTTGGAATGGATGATTTTCAAAGGCATAATTTTGCTTAGTCAATAAAACAAAGAGACTGTAAAAAAAAAAAAAAGAAGAAGGATGGAACAAAAGAAATGTTGTTTTTTTAATCATGTTTTATTGAAGTACTTTCTCTTTCGATTTTCTTTTAATTCATCTTGTTAGTTCGTGTACGTATTTATTGCTAATCTTATTGTCCTTTTTCATTCATTGTTTGGAAGCCTTCCTGCTTCATATTCATTGATTCTGTTTATATTAATTGACGAACTATACCATAAAACTCCTCCCACCACCAGACTTTTTACCCAGGTGTACGAGTTGACACAGGTAGCTCGAACACACCCACAACACCCACACACCCGCACACAGACCAGCAAACGCGTACCAGTGCAAAAAAAAAAAACCCACTGCAGGCGACTGTATTATACACCTTGAACTTTGAGCGTCTCCGGGATGGGGAGAGAGAGAGAGAGAGAGAGAGAAGAGAGAGAGAGAGAGAGAGAGAGAGAGAGAGAGAGAGAGAGAGAGAGAGAGAGAGAGACAGAGACAGAGACAAGACAGAGACAGAGAGACAGAGAGAGACAGAGAGAGACAGAGAGACAGAGAGAGACAGAGAGAGAGCAGGATGAACAGAGAGAGAGACAGACAGACAAAGAGAGCAGGAGGAACACAGAGAGAGACAGACAGAGACAGAGAGAGCAGGATGAACAGAGAGAGACTTAGAGAGACAGAGACAGACAGACAGACAGACAGACAGACAGACAGACAGATAGAGAGCAGATGAAAAGAAAGGGGAAGAAGAAGGAAGTAAGGAAGGAAGGAGGGAAGGAAGGAAAGAAAGAGAGGAGGGTGGGGGGAGGGCGGGGATTTGTCGGACAGGGAATGAGAGCTGGGTTCCGATCGATATGTTTGCGCCGGCTATGTCCGTCTATGATGCCAAGCAACTCTATGCACGGTTTCTGCTGATGGCTGAGAACATAATGAGATGAATGCGTACACAATAAATAAAACATATATATAGAGAAAGAGAGACTGACTGATTGGCTGACTGATTGGTTGACTGATTGGCTGACTGATTGACTGATTGGCTGGCTGAATGACTGATTGGCCAACTATCTATCTATCTATCTATCTATCTATCTATCTATCTATCTATCTATCTATCTATCTGACTGATTGATTGACTGATTGACTGAATGACTGATTGGCTGACTGACTGTCTGACTGATTGGCTGACTGACTGTCTAACTGACTGATTGCCTTACTGACTGTCTGACTGACTGTCTGACTGATTGGCTGACTGACTGTCTGACTGATTGCCTTACTGACTGTCTGATTGACTGTCTGACTGACTGACTGAATGACTGATTGGCTGACTGACTGAATGACTGATTGGCTGACTGATTGGCTAACTACTCACTGACAGAGAGAAGCATGTAGACAAATAGATTGTGTAGACAGACTGGGGAAGAGTGATCGATTATTATGCTGAGGAGGGGACAGACTGAGAGACTGGAAAAAGCAGATTGAAAGACAAATAAGTTGTTACAAGGATATGGGGTTCTCCTCTCTCTCTCTCTCTCTCTCCTCTCTCTCTCATCTCTCTCTCTCTCTCTCTCTCTCTCTCTCTCTCTCTCTCTCTCTCTCTCTCTCTCTCTCTCCTCTCTCTCTCTCCTCTCCCTCTCTCTCTCTCTCTCTCTTGCTTGATTGCTCCATCTCTCTCTCGCTTGCGTGCACGCTCACACACTCACACACACACACACACACACACACACACACACACACATATATATATAATATATATATATATATATATATATATATGGCGAGAGACCGGAAGACAGAAGCAGACAATGAGAGAGAGAGAGAGAAGAGAGGAGAGAGAGAGAGAGAGAGAGAGAGAGAGAGAGAGAGAGAGAGAGAGAGAGAGAGAGAGAGAGAGAGAGAGAGAGAGAGAGAGAGAGAGAGAGAGAGAGAGTTAATTTGTTTTTTTGTTTTTTTCTACTGCTACTTTCTTTCGTCCTTTCTGTCCCATCCTTCCTCCTTTCTTTCTTTCTTTCTTTCTTTCTTTTTTCTTATATTCTTTTTCTCTGTCTGACTATCCTTTTTTCTTTCTTTTTTCTTTTTACACTTCTACATCTTTACTTCATACCCCACTGCAATACACTTCTACATCTTTACTTATTATTCTATCATTGCATTCTGTCTTTCCTTTCCTTTCTTTTCTTTTCTTCTTTTCTCCTTTCTCTCTCTCACCCCCTCCACCCCTCCTCCCCCTCCCTCCCCCCTTTTTATTTCAGTCATGTACCCAATCAATCAATCCTTTCTTTGTCCCCATTCCACCCTCCCCACCCCACCCACCCCCACCCCCTCCCCCGTCTTCTTCATTCTTTTTTTCCCTTTCTTTGTTTCTTGCTCTCTTTCTCTCTCTTGTTTCCTCTTTACACTCTTTGACTTGAGGTTGCAGGCAATAATGTGATGTATTGTTTCTCTGGCTTGGCTTGTTTCCACTGCTTTATTTTTTTCCCTTTTCCTTCGTTTTAATCCTTTTTATTTTGTTTGTTTGTTCTTCTTGTTGTTGTTAGTTTTGTTAAGGATTTGTGGTTGGGTTGTTTGTTGTTGTTTTTTTGTTCTTGTTGTTGGTTTTGATGGGTTTTGTTGGGGTTTTTTGTTCTTGTTGTTGGTTTTGTTGGTTTTGTGTATGGGGATTTTTTGGTCTTGTTGGTTTTGATGGGTTTTGTGTGTGGTTTTTTGTTCTTGTTGTTGGTTTCGTTGGAATTTGTATTTGGTTTTGTATTTGTTTTTTTGGTTCTGTTGTTTGGTTTTGTTGGTTTTGTGGTTGTTTAGGGTTTTTTTTTTGGTCTTGTTGGTTTTGATGGGTTTTGTTGGGGGGTTTTTTGTTCTTATTGTAGGATTTCTTGGGATTTGTGTTTGTCTTTTGTTTTTGTTGTTGGTTTTGTTGGGTTTTGTGTTGGTAGCTTTGTTCTTGTTGTT
>CM060335.1:38236338-38251338 GCA_030674155.1 Stramonita haemastoma | reverse complement strand
ACCACTTACACACACACACTTACACACACACACATACAATGGACATATGACCTAAGCAATCGATAAACAGGTAAGGATAATAATAATTATACAAAAGTCTATATATATATACAAAAACCTTAAGTACATATTTATAGATCAACATAATTATGCAGACCTGTTACAGTGGCTAATTTGCTTCCAGTGTGTGTTGTGTGTGTTGTGGTTGTGTCGTGTGTGGTGTGTGTGTGTGTGTGTGTGTGTGTGTGTGTGTGTGTGTCGTGGTTGTGTGTGTTGCGCTCGTGGTGTACAGTGTTTGTGTTGTCCGTAAAGTGACATGCAAAGTTCCTTCGCGACTATGTGATAAGTATGCCTACAGTGAGGTAATGCTGATTTTTTTTTTAGCCAGTCGTCCTTAACTAGGTGTGCACGTGTGGTACAGGTGAGCGACCTCTGACCCCCCCACAGCTTGGCCAAGGTCACACAGTCTTTGTCAGTTATTGATGTCAGCTAATGGCCAAGGCTGACACTGACATTGTTGCCATTGCTGTCCAACGCTATGTTGACAGTTATACAAAGCCTACACTGTCTTCAGAGCCTGGGCATTATTACAGTTCTTGATCAATTTAAACCATTGAGGCTGGGGGCAACAGCAAAGTGAGAGGCTGTATGATCAGTGGCTTTCTTTCCCCACTCATGGAATTCCACTTTACAGTTTAGTCTTTTAGTGATCGACGATGACTCTCTGGACTAGGAGGCTTGACTTGCACAAGTCCTTATGTGCTGCGCCCTAGGGGGCAGAGTTGGCTTTTGGAGAATTCACAACGCTGACTGTCTTTATGCTCTCTTGGCCGAGAGAGTGGTGGGGTTGTGCTGTGGGCAAGGCACCTCCACTATAATAAAATTTCTGCCCGGTGTCCAAAACAGCAACTGCCTCCTCTACTGTTTTGGTCATCGTCGAACACGACGGATAAACAAACAAACAAAAAATTGAATTTAGTTTATTTATTCATTTTATTTATGTCTTTATTATTTATTTATTCTTTTATATCGAGGATAATGGAATAAGGACTCCTGTGTTGTTGTTTTTTACATCCAGTTCCCGTGTGTATGCAGTTTTGTAAATCTTGTCATCTGTTCCCACCGGCACACAATGGCCTACTCTTACGACAAGCGGAACAGGATTTAACTTGTGTTGCCATGCTTCCTATTCTGTATCCGTGATGTCTGCAGACTTGATCAGCACCAAGCACAACAGTCTACACTTTACATAAAAGGGTAAAAATTTAAAAAAAACTAAGCATTGGAAGTCGGTGAGATCCTTGAAAAAAAAGGTACAGCTTAATAACTTTTCATCCAGCGTGTGCTGACAGTCTGACAGTGACTGGCATGTGACATGTGACTGCCATGTGACATGTGACAGTGGCTGCCATGTGACAGTGACATGACAATTAATTTGTGAAAACACGGTTAAAAGGAATTTGAAAACACACACACACACACACACACACACACACACACACACACACACACACACACACACACACACACACAACACACACACACACACACACACACGAGCGCGCGCGCGCGCAGATTCACACATTTTCAGGAAAGAGAAAGACATACACAGAGAGACACAAAGACAGATAGAAAGAGAGACAGATTCTAAGAGGACCCAAAAGAGAATAAGAGGGGTGGAGAAGAGAGAGGAGAGAAGAGAGAGAGAGAGGATGAGAGAGAAGAGAGAGAGAGAGATAGAGAGAGAGAGAGAAGAAGAGAGAGAGAGAGGAGAGAGAGAGAAAGAGAACAGACAGACGGATAGACAGACAGACAGACAGTCAGACAGACAGACAGACAGGCAGACAGACAGACACACAAATAGACACACACACAGACACACAGACACAGACACACACACACACACACACACAAGGCGTGAACAAACACACACATGCAAGCACGCACATACACTTACATGTGTATGCACGCACTTACACACACAAGCGAGCGTACGTGCGTACACACACTTACACACACACTACAACACACAACAAACAACAACAACAACAACAAAAACAACAACAACACAACAAGAACAACAGCAGCCCACACACACACACTACAACCCCCACCCCACCCCCACCCACCCCCACACAACACAACACTACTACAACACAAAAAACACAACAAAACACACACACAGGAAGAGGTAGGTGGAAAAGGATAGGCCTAACTAAAAAACAACAAAACTCCCAAACAAAAGCGAAACGTGCACACACCGTGTCTATACACAGTGGCAGCACCATTTCCAAACAATCCTCCTCACTTTCTCAAGATTGCACTTTGCCGTCTTCTGTTCCAGTTGCAGATTTATTCCAGCCAGCCTGCTTTTATCATTGACAGCCTCTCTATTGTCTGTCTGTGCCTGTGGGTGGCACATACAGAGAGAGGGGAAGAGAGAAGAGAGAGAGAGAGAGAGAGAGAAGAGAGAGAGATGAGAGAGGAGAGAGAGAGAGAGGAGAGAGAGAGAGAGAGTCAGACAGAGACAGACAGAGACAGACAGAGACAGACAGACAGGCAGGCAGACAGGCAGGCAGGCAAGCAGGTAGGCAGGCAGATAGACAGACAGACAGAGACAGACAGACAGAGAAAGAGATTGAGAGAGAGCGAGAGACAGAGACGAGAGACAGAGAGTGAGCGAGCGAGTGGGCGAGAGAGAGAGAGAGAGAGAGAGAGAGAGAGAGAGAGGAGAGAGAGAGAGAGAGAGAGAGAGAGAGAAGAGAGAGAGGAAGAGAGGAAACAGAGACAGACAGAAGAGAAGCACAGAGAAACGAGAGAGCAGGAGAAACGAGAAGACAGAGACAGAAGAAGAGACAGAGAGGGGAGGGAGGGGGGAGGAGAGGAGAGAGAGACGAGAGACAGAGATAGACAGAGTACAGACAGACAGACAGACAGACAGACAGACAGAGAGGGAAATAAATCAAAATGAGAAAGCTGTTGGTTCAGGATGGGCCACAGCCTTTGTGAATGGGGGGAGGCATGGGGGGGGGGCAAGGAGGCGGGGCGGGGGGGGGTCGTTATGGCTACAGGTCACATCAATAACATACAGATACAATCACAGATAGTCTTAATGATAAAAACGACGTTATAATTTGTGGTGTATGCCTCCGTGTTTAAAATAATGGAAAGATGTTGCAGCAGATGTTAGTTTAAGAATTAGTCAAAAGGTAGCAGCATGGAGGGGAGAGACAGACAGACAGACAGACAGACAGACAGACAGACAGACAGAGACAGAGAGACACACACAGATAGAGAGGAACAGAGTGAGACACACACACAGAGAGACAGAGAGAGACACACACACACACACACAGACAGAGACAGAGACACACAACACACACACAGACAGAGACAGAGACACACACACACACAGATACAGAGACAGACAGACAGACAGACAGAGACAGAGAGACGACAGAGAAATCAGAGACAGAGAGAGGGGAGAGAGGTGGCAGGAAGATATAGAGCGAAAGATAGAGACAGACATGAAAAGAGAGACAGAGCGGCAGCAGACAGACAGAGAACAGACATGCTGACGCACAAACGCTTTAGATTAGTAACCAGAGACTCTAGACAATGAGGAAGAAGAAATAAGATACGTAAGTGAGTGGTATGTGTGGTGTGTGTGTATGTGTGTGTGTGTGTGTTGAGGTGGTGTGGTGTTGTGTGTGTCTGTGTGCGTGCGTTGCACGCATGCGCGCGTGTGTAATTGCACGCAAGCGCTTTCACATTGTGTGTTATATGTGTGTGCGTGTGCCCGATTGTGTATGTGTGTGTGTGTCATGTGGGTGGGTGGGTGTGGGTGGGTATGTGTGTGCGTGCATGCTTGTGCGTGTTTATGTGCGTGCATACGGTGCTTGTGCACGCGCGCGCATTGTGTCGTAGAATAGGAAGAGAAAAGGAAGTAGAGAGGGATGGAGGGGGTGTGGAGGGGGAGGGGAGGAGGAGGAGGAGGAGGTGGAAAAAGAAAAAGCAGACGTAGTTAGCAGACTGTTCTCCATGCAACAGAAATAAAAGCCGTGGTAATGAGTTGCACGTGCCCTTTGCTCTTCTGCACAACTTGCAGACCCTGCTCTGTTTCTTCATGCAAACACCAGTAATGACTCGGCGGGGGGGGGGGGGGGGGGGGGGAGGGGGGGGGGGGGGGGGGTAGAGACAGCGGGGGGGGGGGGGAGGGGCGAAGAAGGAGGAGAGAGAGAGGGGGGGAGAAGGAGAAGAGAGAGAGAGAGGAGAGAAAGAGGGGAGAAGGAGGAGAAGGAAGACGAGGGAGAGAGAGAGAAGAGAGATGGAGAGAGAGAGAGAGGAGAGAGAGAGAGGGAGAGAGAGAGAAGGAGATGGAGATGAGAGAAGTATGGAGAGAGAGAGAGAGAGGAGAGAGGAGAGGAGAGAGAGAGATGGAGAGATGGAGAATATATATATGGAGAATGGAGAGAGAGAGAAAGAGAGAGGAGGAGAGGAGAGAAGATAGAGAGAATGGAGAAGAGAGAAAGAGAAGGAGAGAGAGAAGAGAGAGAGAGAAAGAGAAGAGAAAAGGGTGGCGAAGGAGAAGGAGAAAGATAGTGGTGGGGAGGGGAGGGTGTAGGAATCTAAAACCAAAGTGTAAAACAACTCGAGGGTAAATAGCATCATTATCTTAAAATTTCCCATCGCACACTTTGAAAGTTGTCGTCTGAACAACAAACAGACCAAAACAGGGAAGTAAGGACCTTGTTTATTTAAATGAAAAGTACATAATTATTATCAGTATGATATACACCAGACAACCCTATGGTTTTCGTCCAAGGTTCCAAATAGTGCATAAAAAGAATCTGATAGTGAAACAAACTTCGCACACACCCGGGCCAGACACCAACGATTTGTATGGAAATTCAACACTGAGAGTCTTGCAAGTAAATTTGTCTGTTTATTTGAAAGAGTATGCATTCGTAATGGGTTTTTCTGGGTGTGTGGTGGGGGTTAACTTGCATTGTTATGACTGGACAGTAAGACGCCATTTTTTATAATTATCATATTGTTTGGTGATTATTAACTTTTTAAGACTAGACAAGACAAGATATTGCAAGACCTGGCATGACAAGATTATGACATGGCATGATTTGATATGTTTGGATATTTATTTATTTATTTTATTATTCTTTTATTTCGAGGATAATGGAATAAGCACTCATGTGCTTTTTTACATCCAGTCCCCGTGTGTATGCATTTTTTTTGCAAATATTGTTATCTGTTCCCACCGGCATACAATGGCCTACTCTTAGGAAAAGTGGAACAGGATTTAACGTGTGCGCAAGATGTTCTGCGTGCGTTCGCACACGGGGCCTCGGTTTATAGTCTCATCCGAAGGACTTGTGGGGAGAGTGGAGTCAGCACTGATGTTAACTCCAGGAGAAAAATCTCCTCGACCGGGAATCGAACCCGGGTCTCAAATTGCAAGCGCAATGTTCTGACCACTAGGCTATCCCGTCCCCCTGATATCTGTCTGTCAGCCAGTCTGCCTGTTTGTCTGCTTGTCTAATTAAAAGTGTCATCGACGAACAAGCTGCTGACAGAATATTCACCTGTTTATGTTTAAAAAAAAATGTTATTGCATTGAATAAAAATGTTTAAATGTACAAATAAATGTGTATCACTAATACACAAACAAACCTATCAATCAAACATATGAACGCCATGGATACATAAACCAATAGTTAGCAAAATAATAAATAAGACGCAAAACTAATTCTTAAAAGCAAGGCAGTTATTAAACAATTACTTCTTTTGAACTTGTAAAGCTACAATGAAGATGTACACATGTCATTCGAAGCAAGAAACCTAAGAAGTGACAAGACGGGAGACAAGGGGACAACTACCTACCCCCCACCCACCCCCCACCCCCCACACCCCCCAAAAAGTTAAAAAGATGGGATGACACAAAGAACAGAAACAAAGATAAGTATCCGTCTGTCACCTTGAGCATCCCCCCTCCCCTCCACCCCTCGACCTCCCCCCCCACACCTCCCCCCTTCCCCTCCATCCCCCAACCACCCCCCTCCTCCCCCCCTACCCCTTCAAAAGTTTAGGAAAAAACCGGGTGAAGCATGAAAGTCACCTTCAACGACAACAAACTGGGTCCTGGAATCTCACCTTGAAGAACACCCCCTTTTGCCCTCTATCTCTCCCCCAAAAATAAAACTGTAAGAGACAACAAAGCCTGCTTGGGGTGGGGTGATGATACCTTACCCTTGTCTTCAAGTCATTGTTAAACCACCACCACCACCACCACCACCACCACCACCACCACCTGAGAACTTTCAAGACTACATACCTAGATAGCAGTCCATTCTTGCAGACGACAACCACCTGACAGGTAGCAACAGAGATTAATGCCGCGCATTTGATATTCACAGTCCACCCGTCTAACTTTCGGTTCGGGTTCGGGTGGGATGGTCAGCCAGGGCCGATTTGTTCCATGGAGAGATAGGGTGGTGGGTGGGGTGGTAGTGGTGGGGGAAGGGGTGGGGGGTGATGTTGTGAAAGTGATATGCCAGAACTACGTTATTACCTTCTCCTGGTTGTTTGAGGTTAATGGCGGGGGTGGGGGTGGGGGGTGGGGGGCTGGCTTGACCGTATGGGGCAGCTATTGTCAGTTTATATCTTTTAGGGGGTGTGTGTGTGTGTGTGTTGTGTGTTGTGTGTGTGTGTGTGTGTGTGTGTGTGTGTGTTGTGTGTGTGTGTGTGTGTGTGTGTGTGTGTGTTGAGTGTGTGTGAGTGTGTGTGTGTGTGTGTTGTGTGTTTTGTGTGTGTGTGTGTGTATGTATATGTTTGTGCGTGCGTGTGTGTGTGTGTGTGTGTGCGTGCGTCTGTGTCTGTGTGAGTGTGTGTGCGCGCGCACGCGCTTGCGCTCGCACGCACGTGTGCACGCGCGCTTACGTGCTCGTATATTCTCACGCATGAGTACGTGCCTACATTCTTGACTGCAACTAAGTATATTATAATATCATATGCCAGCATTATCACAGGCAGGCACGAATATGATGATGATGATGATGATGATGATGATGATGATGATGATGATGATGATGATGATGATGATGATGATGATGATGATGATGATGATGATAACATAATTGTATGATTATTTAAAGCCCAAGGGGATGAAACTGAAGCTGTCAACCCCTGCTCTGACCCTTTCCTTTCTTCTTCAGAGTGCAGTCAGGGAGGGGGAAGGGATTGGGTGACCGTCTCACGTATCCCAGCCCAGGAGATAAGGCAGCCTGGGGGTTTCTATTTCGTAGTTTGTATTTTATACCACCTTATGTCACACAGTATAACTTTCTCTGCGTGAAATTCGGGCTGCTCTCTCTCTCTCTCTCTCTCTCTCTCTCTCTCTCTCTCTCTCTCTCTCTCTCTCTCTCTCTCTCTCTCTCTCTCTCTCTCTCTCTCTCTCCTCTCTCTCTCTCTCTCTCTCTCTCTCTCCTGGGGAGAGCGCGTCGTCGCCACAAGTGCAGCGCCTACCCATTTTTTGTTTTTGGTTTTGTTTGGGGTTTTTTGTTTTTCCTGCTGCATGCAACTGTATTTATCAGAGTGGCTTTTTTCTTTTTACAGAATTTTGCCAGGGTCAACCCCCCTTAGTTGCCGTGGGTTCTTTTACGTGCGCTAAATAGTGATGTGTAACACTCGGGACGTCGGTTTATCGTCTCATCCGAAAAGACTAGCGCCCAGACTACCACTCAGGGTCTGAAAAAATAAAAATCAGTTCAAAAATCAGTTGAAAAATCACTTAATGCGCTTATGCAAAAATGTTTAAGAACTACACATCAATCCAATCAACCATACTTAGAACAGACTAAAGATATTGATACTCTCTGCTAACCCCGAAAAATCTTTCACGTGTGGCTCACTGTGACTGAAAAAGCTACACTTTGCTTGCTATATATGTATGTGGAAGGGGGAAAAGGTGGAGAAAGGGTTGTTTTTTTGTATTTTTTTTTTAATATATAATTTAATTTTGAACAGGATAGGGAATAAGTGATGTATGTAAACACGTGTATATTCTGCAAATTCACAAGGAGAAAAACCAAACCACTGATTTGACGACTAGATTGGATTTTTTTTTTTTTTTTTTTTTTTCACTTACCCAGTTTAATAGTTTCAGGATAAATATTTAATTTTTATTTTATTTTATTAATTATACTAATGAGACTATTAGCACTATTATATTTATTATTATTTTGATGAGTGGAAAGGCCTTACTTTTTTGTTCTGGTTGTTGTTGTGTATGTTTTTTGTTGTGTTTTGTTTGTTTTTTGTTTGTTTGTTTGAATGTTTGTTTGTTTGTTTTTGTTCATATGTGTAGGGTTTTTTATTTATGAAATATAATCATAAATCATTATTATAATTCTTCTGGTTGCTGTTTGTGTTTTCCCCCTTCCTCTTGATACCCCCTCCCACCCGTTCCCACCCCCCCTCCAAATTTTTTTCTTTTTGAGTGTGTGGGGTTTTTTTTGTGTGTGTTTTTTTTTGGGGGGGTTGTGTTTGTTTGTTTGCTTGTTTTTTGTTTGTTTTTTGCTTTAGTTTTGTTTTGCTTGGGTGTTTTTTTTTCGTTCATTATGTTTGTTTGGTTCTCTGTTGCTTTTGTTTGTTTATTAGTTTTTTGGTTAGTTTGAATGTTTGTTAGTGTATATGTTATTTCCTCTCAGTGGAGATTGGTATTATCATATGTATTGCTGCGTTTGTTTTTCGGGGTTTTTATTTTTGTTTTTTTGTTTGTTTGTTTTGTTTTGTTTTGTTTTTTCTTTTCTTCCTCATAACATAAGTATGAATTGAAGTGTGGAGATAATGTAATCTGACATAAGTTGCTTATTGACATTTTATGGATTTTTTTTTTATTATTATTTTTTTATTTTTTTTTTTAATTATTTTTTTTTAAGTCTTAAATAATGGTTGATGACATTGTATTGATATAAGCTGTTGACACCATATGATTTTTAAAAAAAAAAACAATTTTAAATGTGTGCATGCCCATATGTTTGTTATTGTTATTCCACTCAGTGGTGATGGGTATTATCATATGGTATTGTTGCTTTAGTTGTTTTTTCTTTTCTTTCCTTCTAATATATAATCGTGTGGATTGGTTTTTTGATGTTTTGGTTTGATTGTTTGTTTTTTGGTGTGTTTTTATGTGTTTTTTGTTTATTTGTTTGTTTTTGTTTTTCTTTTGTTTGATTGTATGTTTGTTAGCGTATATGTTATTTCCTCTCAGTGATGATGGGTATTATCATAAGGTATCGTTGTGTTTGTTGTTTTTTCCTTATCTTCTTTTAAAAATATAAAGTATGAATTGAAGTATAGAGATATTGTAATTTGACATAAATTGCTTATAGATTTTTTATTATTTTACTTATTTATTTTGAAATTTTGTTGTTGTTGTTGTTGTATTTATTCATTTTTTTAAAAAATTTGTTTTTTTTTTTTTTTTATTATTATTATTATTATTATTATTATTATTATTATTATTATTATTATTAACTATTATTATTATTATTATTATTTTTTATTATTATTATTATTATTATTATTATTAAGTCTTAATGTTTTTTGGTTACATTGTAATTGATATAAGCTGGTGTGTGTGTGTGTGTGTGTGTTGTGTGGTGTGTGTGTGTGTGTGTGTGTGTGTGTGTGTGTGTGTGTGTGTGTGTGTTTTTGTTGGGTTTTTTTTTTGACACTATATGGTGTTTTTTAAAAAAGACTTTAAATGTGTGCATGTACCTACGAGTATACGAGCTGAGTGGAAGAGCGCAAACCGTGTTGGTGTGTGTGTGTGTGTGTGTGTGTGTGTGTGTGTGTGTGTGTGTGTGTGTGTGTGTGGTGTGTGTGTGTGTGTGTAGATGCACGGGTGTGTGTGTGTGTGTGTGTGTGTGTGTGTGTGTGTGTGTGTGTGGTGTGTGTGTGTGTGTGTGTATGGGTGTGTGGGTGTGTGGGTGTATGTGCATATGTGTGTATGGCTTTCGAGTAGATTTTTAAAATATTTTTTTATTTTTATTTATTTATTTTATTTATTTATTTTATTTATTTTATTTTCTCTTTTGGTTGTTGTTATAGTAGTTGCTTGTATTATTTATAGGCATAGTTTATTTTAAAGTTGTTGAAATCATGTTAGCAAGTTAATGTTGGTGAAATGTTTGTTGTTGTTGTTTTAATTGTTTGGTTTGCTTTTTCCCCTTTTCTTTCTTTCGTTGGTTTTTTTTTTTGTTGTTTGCTAGGGATTTTCTACTTTGTCTTTTGTTGGTTTTTTGTTTTGTTTAGGATTTGATTTTTGCTATTGTTTTGATTTTTTTCTTTTCTTTTCTTTAGATAGATGGCTTGATGGAAAAAAGCAGATCGCTGCTTACTCAATGTACCATCTGGAAATAAAAATTTGATTGATGATTGATTGATTGATTGATTGATGGATGTGGGAAAATTTTCGGGCCCAAACGGGGTGCGAACCACCGCACACTCCGACCCGGTCTTTTTTGTTTCTAGGCAAGGCGCGTTACCACCTAGACCACCGATCCACCGATTCAAGGGACTCGTTGTGTAAAGGCATCTGCTCTGATACAGCACTGACGGCAGTAGCGCTATCAGCCGCTTGACTTCAGTCACTCTCTCAGCGGTTGCTGTGCTTGCCATGGCTACTCCACTAAACGGGACAGGATATAGCCTAGTGGTCAGAAACATTGCGCTCGCAATTTGACTCTTGCACCTTGGCTCGAGTACAGTCCCCCCCCCCCCCCCCCCCCCCCCCCCCCCCCCCCCCCCCCACAGTTCACCCAGCTGTAAATGGGTACCTGCCCTCTTTAGGGTCAGGGAAGGTAAAGCAACGAAGGGAGAGGAGATGGGCGCCGCCCTCAACATGCTGGCTCCCTAGAGAAGCTGGGATCTCTGATGCCTCACTCCTCTACGACCACATAGGTTATGGGACACCTTTACCTTTTAAACAGGTTATCGGTGTGGCTTTGTGAGAACAGAAGCAAACGTTGGGGTGCTAGAGTGATCCGTTTGCACCACCCATGTTGGATAAATAAAGTAAATAAAGTGCTTGTAACTCTGCAGGAGGTCTGCCTGCTGGCCTCAGCCGACACATTCCCACTTCAAAGCTGCTCATTATTTTTTAAGTTCATGATTAAAAACATTTCAGATTTGCTTGGAAAAAACAACAACACGAAGAGAATGCTGCACAAGGTAGACAGAAGAAAATTAACATAAAAGAAAGAAAAGATATATAGAGAAGTCAGGGATTAAAACATTTAAAAAAACGGGAGTGATAGAAAAGGGACATTTTTGTGCACATTTTTTTTTTTCAAAAAAGTGGGGCTGCTATATAAATTGAAATTTCTCAAAATAAGGCATTATAGGGGGGAGGGAGAGGCTCGGAATAGAAAGGGAGAGGATGGATAGAGGGGGGTGGGGTGGATAGTGAGGGTGGCGATGGATAGTGGGGGTGGGGGTGAATAGAGGCGGCAAGGGGTGGATAGAGGGGTGGGGTGGACAGAGGAAACGGGGGTGAATAGAGGGGGGGGGGGCAGAGATGGATAGAGAGAGGTAGGGGTGGATAGAGGGGGCGAGGATGTACAATGCCCGGTTGAAGTGATGTATCTTGCCACTTGTCATACAGCAAAAGGGATACCGCAGAAAAAGTAGAAGGAAGTAGAATTGAGGTGTCAAGCTTTTCGTTTTATCCCGTCTTGGGTGAAGTGTGAGAGAAGTGAGTGGAATTCCTGTTGCTGTCCATCTGTCTGTCTGTCTGTCTGTCTGTCTGTCTGTCTGTCTGTCTGTTGTCTGTCTGTCTGTCTGTCTGTCTGTCTGTCTGTCTGTCTGTCTGTCTCTCTCTCTCTCTCTCTCTCTCTCTCTCTCTCTCTCTCTCTCTCTCTCTCTCTCTCTCTCTCTCTCTCTCTCTCTCTGTGCCCCCCCCCCCAATCACGCTTACACACAGGAGAGAGACAGAGAAGAGACAGAGAGACAGGGACAGACAGACAGACGGACGGACAGAGAAGGCAGACAGAACGCAGACACACACAGACACACACAGACACACAACACTCTCTCTCTCTCTCTCTCTCTCTCTCTCTCTCTCTCTCTCTCTCTCTCTCTCCTCTCTCTCTCTCTCTCTCTCTCTCTCTCACACACACACACACACACACACACACACACACACACACACACACACACAGAGAAACACACACACACACACACATACACACACACACGAAACGACATACTAAAAAAAAACATACAGACTGACCGACAAACAGTCAAAGATACACACACACACATAGACAACACACACACACACACACACACACACACACACACACACACACACACACACACACACACACTGACATACTAACACACAACACAGGCACGGTCAGAGAGAAGAAGAAAGAAAGAAAAAAAAAAGCAATGAACTATACAAAGCAAGGGTGCCTGTCAACCATGTGTCTCTTTCATAGCACTTCGCTTGACCTGCCTGTCGTCCATGAAGGAGCTCTGTTTCTTTGGTCGCTAAACCTTCTCGACATTTAAACAAAGCAAAAATGAAAAAAAAAGATCGAGACAAAATAGAAATAAAAAAGGAATAAATCTTAACAAAATTTAAAAAAAAAAAAAAAAAAGAGAGAACCTCACCATAAATCAATTTCAACATGGCAGCCAAAGAGTGACATGGCTAAAGGGAAATAACTCAAATGGAAAAAAATCCCACTGTAGGAAGTCTATACACCCTAAAAAAAAAAAAAAAAAAAAAAAAAAAATCCACAACAACAAAAAAACCTAGGATAAACATCGCGTAATTTCAAAAGCTTTAGTCCACTAAATAAAATCACCAAAAAGGAAAAAAAACCGCCCTGTCAAGTTCGTGATTTAGTATTTTAATCGACAAAAGAATGTTGGTTTAAGAAACTGAAAGGGATCAGGGCGCTTTGTAGTTCATTCTCGTTCAAGCATGCAGACATCAAAATCGCAGATAACAGCGGTCTTTGAATAGAGACAAAACGGGGAGAGAGAGAGAGAGAGGAGAGGGGGGGGGGGGGGGTTTGGTGGCGCTAGCTTGTAGTTTGACATGCTTGATTAAAGGATTGGGTGACGGTGTTTGTGGAAGCTCTGTAAGACTGTTTTGCATGTGTGAAGTTTGTCCTGTGATTTATATTGAGGATCGTATTACCACAGTATTATTATGGCTGGAATGATTTAAAGGCTTTTCTGTCGGTTATATATGTTCCTTCGCTTTCTTTCTCTCTCTCTGCTTTATCTGTCGTAGTGATTTTTTTAAAAATCTTTCTGCACTTCTTCTTTTCCTTCGTGTGTGTGTGTGTGTGTGTGTGTGTGTGTGTGTGTGTGTGTGTGTGTGTGTGTGTGTGTGTGTGTGTGTGTGTGTGCGTTTTCTTTGCTTGCTTTCACTTACACACACACATGCAAGCAAGCGCAAGCAAGCAAGCAAGCAAGCAAGCGCACACACACACACACACACACACACACACACACACACACACACACACACACACACACACACACACACACACACACACACACACACACATTAGAACCGATTTATTTTCATCGTTTTATCCTGTCAAGTTCCATGCGTTTGTTTCTTTGTTGGTTTTTTTTTTAGGTTTTGGGTGTTTTTCTCTTTTTTTGTTGCTGTTTTTTGGTTTTGTTTTGTTTTAGTGTGTTTTTTTTTGGGGGTGGGGGGGTGGGTATATTACGTGAAAATGAAAACAAAATTATAACAAATAAACACTAACAAACAAGAGAGTGGTTAATTCATCAAAGTATTTTTTATAATGTTGTAGATTTGAAACAGAATGTGAGTGGGCATGTGTGCAATTGTGTGTGCAGGTGTGTTCGTTTTTATGTATGCGTGACATCTTTTTCTTTCTCTTTTGTTGTTGTCATTTCTCCTCTTTATTCATTTTCTTACCATTTTTTCTGCCTGTTGGGCGGGCAATGTTTTATTTTTTATTTTATACTTGAAAAAAAGGTAAAGGTGTCCCATAACCTGTGTGGTCGAAGGGGAGCGAGGCGTCAGAGACTTCAGCTTCTCTAAGGGCCAGCATATTGAGGGCCGCGCCCATCTCCTCTCCCTCGCTGCTTCACCTTTCTCAGACCTTTAAGAGGGCAGGTACTCATTTACAGCTGGGGGGAAACTGGAGGAACTGGACTATTTTTTGTTTTCTTTTATTTCGAGGATTGTGGAATAAAGTACTCATATACTTTTTTTAACATCCACTCCCTGTGTGTATTTCAGTTTCCTAAATTTTGTTATCCGTTCCCACCGGCACACAATGGCCTCCTCTTCCGAAAAGCGGAACGGGTTTTTAACGCGTGCGCGAGATGTTCTGCGAGCGTTGGCACACGGGACCTCAGTTTATAGTCTCATCCGAAGAACTTTTAGGGGGGGTGGAGTTAGCACTGATGTTAACTCCAGAGGAAAAATCCTCTTGAAACGAAATTCGAACCCGGGTCAGCAGATCTCAACCGCATCACCCTGTCCACTAGGCTCTCCCATCCCTCTTTGTAAGGACCAGGGAGGCTGACCTCTGCCTGAACCCTTACCACCCCCCCCCACCCCCCCTCAGGCACACATACCTCCCCCCCCCCCCTCCTCACTCATTCAGACAACAACCACCACCTCAAAACCCAAGGACTTCCTTCTTCACTATGAATCATAACGAGACAGGTGACACCACACAACGAGGCTGGATAGAGGGGGAGGGAGGTGGGGGGGGGGGGGGGAGGAAGAGAACCCACTGCGAGACTGGTGGTCTCCCTTTTTATCATCTTTCCTCCTAATTGGCTCCCCTCCTTTTTGTCAGAAATATTATCTGCCGCTTCTTTTCTTCAAAACTCCCCCACCCCCCTAATTTCTTTCACACAAAAACGGTCCTGGGTGAGGGGGGGGGGGTAGGGGTGTGAGGGTGGGGGGTGGGC
>CM060335.1:38226010-38236238 GCA_030674155.1 Stramonita haemastoma | reverse complement strand
TTTTTTTTTGGGGGGGTTTTTTTTGGGGGGGGTTGGGGGGGGGGGTTTTGGGGGTTTTGGGGGTTTTTTTTTAAAACCCAAAATTTAAAAATTTTGGGGGGGGGGGGGGGGTTGGGGGGGGGGGTGGGGGGGGGGGGGGGGGGGGGGGGGGGGGGGGGGGGGTTTTTTTTTTTTTTAAAAAAAAAGGGGTTGGGGGGGGGGGGGGGGGGGGGGGGTTTTTTTTTTTGGGGGTTTTTTTTTTTTGGGGGGGGGGGGGGGGGTTTTTTTTTTTTTTTTTTTTTAAAAAAAAAAAAAAAACCCCCCAATTTTATATATTTTAAAAAAAAAAAAAAATTTTTTTTTAAAAAAAAAAAAAATTTTTTAAAAACCCCAAAAAAAAAAAACCCCCCCCCCCAAAAAAAAAAGGGGGGGGGGGGGGGGGAAAAAAAAAAAATTTTTTTGGGGTTTTTGGGGGGGGGTTTGAAAAAAGGGGGGTGAGGGGGGAGGGGGGGGGGAGGGAAAAAGGGGGGGGGAAAAAGGGAGGGAAAAAGGGGGGAGGGGGGGAAAGGGGGGGGGGGGGGGGGGAGAGGAGGGCGGGGGTGGGGGGGGGGGGGGGGAAAAAAAAAATTTTTAAAAGGGGAAAAATTTTTTAAAAAGGGTTGGGGGAAAGAAAAAAAAGGGGGGGGGGGGGGGGAAAAAAAAAAATTTTTTTTTTTTTTTTAAAAAGGGGGTTTAAAAAAAGGGGGGGTTTTGGGGGGTTTCCAAAAAATTTTGAAAAAAAAAGGGGGGGAAAAAAGGGGAAAAAAAAAGGGGGGGGGGGGGAAAAAAGGGGGGGGGGGGGGGGAAAAGGGGGAAAAAGGGGGGGTTTGGGGGGGGGGGAGAGGGGGGAGGGGGGGGGGTTTTTTAAAGGGAAAAGGAGAAAAAAAAAGGGGGAAGGGGGGGTTGAGGGGGGGGGGAAATTTTGGTTTTTTTTTTTTTTAAAAAAAAAATAAAAAAAGGGGGGTTTTTCCAAAGGGGGGTTTTTTTTAAAAGGGGGGGGAAAAAGGGGGGGGGGGGGGGGGGAAAAAAAAAGGGAGGGGGGAAAAAAGGGGGGGGGGGGGGGGAGGGGGAAAGGGGGGGGAGGGGGGGTTTGGGGGGGGTAAGGGGGGGGAAAAAAAAGGGGAAGAAAAAAAGGGGGGAAAAAAAAAAAAAATTTTAAAAAAAAAAAATTTTTCCCCCCAAAAAAAAAAAAAACCCCCAAAAAAAAAAAAAAAACCCCAAAAAAAAAAAAAAAAAGGGGGGGGGAAAAAAAAAAAAAAAAAGGGGGGGGGGGTAAAAAAAAAGGGGGGAAAAAAGGAAAAAAAAATTTTAAAAAAAAAAAAAAAAGGGGGGGGGTTTTTTTAAAAAAGGGGGAAATTTTTTTAAAAAAAAAAGGGGGGGGGGGAAAAAAAAAAGGGGGGGGAAAGGGGGTTTTTTTGGGGAGGGCCGGGGGGGGGAAAAGGTTTAAGGGGGGGGGGGGTTTTTTGTTTGGGGGGGGGGGAAAAAGGGGGGGGGGGGGGGTTTTTTTGGGGGGGGGGGGGGGGGGTTTTTTTGGGGGAGGGGGTGGGGGGGGGGGGGGGGGTTTTTTTTTGGGGGGGGGGGGGTTTTTTTTTTTTGGGGGGGGGGTTTTTTTGGGGGGGGGTGGGGGGGGGGGGGTTTTTTTTTGGGGGGGTTTGGGGGGGGGGTTTTTTTTGGGGGGGTTTTGGGGGGGGGGGGGTTGGGGGGGGGGGGGGGGGGGGGGGGGGGGGGGGTTTTTTTGGGGGTTGGGGGGGGGGGGGGGGGTTTTGGGGGGGGGGGGGGTTTTTTTTTTTTTTGGGGGGGGGGGGGGTTTTTTTTTTTTTTTGGGGGGGGGGGGGGTTTTTTTTGGGGGGGTTTGGGTTTTTTTGGGGAAATTTTGTTTTTTGGGGGGGGGGTGGGGTGGGGGGTTTTTTTTTTTTGGGGGGGGGGGTTTTGGGGGGGAGGGTTTTAAAGGGGGGGGGGGGGGGGGGGGGGTTTTTGGGGGGGGGGGGGTTTGGGGGAAAAATTTTTTGGGGGTTGGGGGGGGTTTTTTTGGGGGGGGGGTTTTTTTTGGGGGGGGGGGGTTTTGGGGGGGGGGGAAAAGGGGGGGGTTTTGGGGTTTTGGGGGGAAAAGGGGGGGAAAAAAAATTTTAAAAAAAAAAAAAAAAATTTTTTTTGGGGAAAAGGGTTTTGGGGGAAAAGGGGGGAAAAAAAAAAAAAAAGGGGGGGGCCCCCTTTTTTTTTCCCCCCGGGGAAGGGGTTTGAGTTTTTTTTTTAAAAAGGGTTAAACCCCCTTATTTTTTTTTTTCCCCTTTCTTTCCTTTTCCCCCCTTTTTTTTTTAAAAAACCAAAATTTTTTTTTTTAAAAAAACCCCCTTTTAAACCACCCCCCAAAAAACCAAAAAAAAACCCCCACCACCACCCCCCCAAAACACCACCCCCCACCCCCCACCACCACCCCCCCCCCCCCTTTTTTTTTTTTTTTTAAAAAAAAATCATCACCCCTTTTTCCCCCCTTTTCCCCCCTTTTTTTCCTTTTTTTTTCCCCTCTCTCTCTCTCTCCCCCTTTTTTTTTTTTTTTTTTTTTCCCCCCTTTTTTCCTTCTCTCTCCCCCCTTCCTTCCCCCCCCCCAAAAATTTTTTTAAAAAAAGGGGAAAAAATTTTTAAAAAACCCCCCAAAAAAAAAACCCTTTTTAAAAAAAACCAAAAAAGGGGGGGGAAAAAAGAGAGAGGAGATGAGAGAGAGAGAAAAAGGAGAGAGGGAAGAAAGAGGGAGGGGGGAGGAGAGAGGGGAGAGAGAAGAGGAGAGAGAATTTTTTTTAATGATGTCTCTTATTTAGTGAGTGTTGTGAGATGGTTTTTGCAAAAATAGGGGGCCCCCCCCCCCCCTAAAACCCCCTTCTCTCTGTTTCTTTCTCTCTTTTGCTCTTTCTCTGCATGGTCAATAAAGATGAAGTGAGATCTGATTTATTCTTTGTGTTCAGCACGCGTAGTAAAAACTTCGTTAAAAATTTTCCCCCAACCCCATTTTTTTCATTTCATAATCATCATATATCATCACACCCAAACCCCTTTCCCTTCCCCCACCCCAAATCCACCCCCCCCACCACCCCCCCCACCACCACCCCCCAAACCCCCCAAAAAAAACCCCCCCTCATCCACTCATCATCATCATCATCATTTTTATCATCATCATCATTCCATCATTTTACCCCTTTCCCCTCTCTCTCTCTCCCCTTTTCTTCCTCTTTCTTTTCTCTCTCTTTTCTCTCTCTCTTTTTCTCTCTTCTCTCTCTCTTTTCTCTTTTTTCCCCCTTTCATCTCATCATCTCCCTCTCTTCTCTCTCCCTTAACTTTGGGCCCGGGCAAAGAAAGAAAGACAAAAAGAATGTTATTTACCCAGGCCCGTAATTTTCCCAAACTAAAGGACCCATAAAAAATCTAAAATTTTATGTAACAAAAGAGAGGGCAAGGGGACGAGGGTTAAAACCCCCCCCTTTCCCCCTTCAAAACAAACAACCACAACCAGTCAACTTTAAGCCTATTCAAATATGAGTAAAAGCATAGGCCCCACGCTAGAACAGCAGCAGCAAAAAAGGTTCCCCCACTAGTCCTATAGCCCTGGATTATTTCTAGAGATTGTAGAGGAGACTTCGGGTTTTTAGGGAGGTTGGTATATTGGTGACGAAAAAGGTTTAAAATCAGCTAATATGTTGGTTTTTCTCATTGACCGGGTCCCTTTTTTTTTCGTATTTGGGCATACCCGGTTTTAATCGATTTTAGTTTGGTTTTTTTTTTTTTAAATTTTTGGTATTTTTTGTATTAAAAACCCTTTTAAATTATTTGTAGTTTTTTTGTTTTTTTGGGTGTAGATTTTGGGGGGTGGAGGAGTTTGGGGGTTGTGGGTTGGTTTTGGGGGGGGGGGGTTTGTGGGGGGGGGTTTGTTAGGGGTGGGGGGGGGGGGGGGGGGGTTGGCCCCCCCCTTTTTTTTTTTTTTTTTTTTTTTTTTTTTTTTTTTTTAAATACATTTTATGTGTACGTATTTCAGTTGCACCGATTCGAAATCGGATGAGCACATCTTGATGTGTTTGTTAGTGATAACGGTGAAAATACGATTCCAGTGATTAGAGGATTTAAAATTCCGATAAACTGCAAACCTACTGCTTTCTTGAATATGCGCGTGCCAATTTTGACTGTGACAATCAATCAATCTCTGCTTGAATGTAGATAAGAGAGAGAGAGAGAGAGAGAGGAGAGAGAGAGAAGAGAGAGAGAGAGAGAGAGAGAGAGAGAGAGAGAGAGGAGAGAGAGAGGAGAGAGAGAGAGAGAGAGAGGAGAGGAGTAGAGAGAGAGAGAGAGGGGAGAGAGGAGGAGAGAGAGAGAGAGAGAGAGAGAGAGTAAAATAATGATAAAACACGACTGTGTTCAGCTTCATCTCTTTATTATTTAATCTTTATCTTTATATAAATAAATAAACAGTTTATGACTAAATAAATATATAAAAAAATAATATTTTACAATACATTTATGAATAAAGAGACGAAGCTGAAACACAGTCGTGTTTTTATCATTATTTTACTATTTTACCTCAACTGTGTGCCTGGAGGGAGCGGTGCCCAGCAGAACTGTGGGTTTTTATCAAGTCAACTATATATATATTTTATATATATATAAATAATTTATATATATATATATATATATATATATATATATTTTATATATATATATATATATATTATATATATATATATATAATGTATGTGTACGTGCGCTCGCGCGCGCATGTGTTTGTGTGTGTGTTTTGGTGCACGCACACGGTGTGTGTGTGAGTGTCTGTATGTGTAGGTGTTTCTGTTCGTACGCTCCGGTGCCCGTGTATTTTCGCTTGTGTGCTAAGAGCATCCATACAGAGGTTAACTGCGTGCAAACACACACACACACACACACACACACACACACACACACACACACACACACACACACACACACACACACACACACACACACACACACACACACACACACACAGAGAAAGATACAGATGTCGAACGCAAAATAATCCTCCACACTTGAAGGCTAATGAGTGCTTGAGCCTAGCACGTGCCACAGATTTTGCTGGTTCCTCTCTGGCTACGACACATGGACAGCACTTGCCACATGAAGCTCCAGATCCACCACCCATGTCATAACATAAGAGGCCAATGCACCGCCAGCTGTCAAACAACATGGCATGAAACTATGTCTGCAGAAACATATTATAATCATATAATTATATGTTCTATATACCATGCTGACAAACCTTACTGTCAACCACGGTCACTATAATAATAGCAAAACTTCCGAGATAGGAAGAAAGGGGAGACTAAGAGAGGGAAGGAGGAGGGGGGAAAGAGATGGAGGAAGGGGGGAAGGAAGAGGAGGAGGAAGAAGAAGAGGAGGGGGGAGGAAGAGGGGAAGGAGGAGGGGAGGAGGAGGAAGAAGAGGAGAAGGAAGAGGAGGAGGGGGAGGAAGAGGATGAGGATGAGGGGGAGGAAGAGGAGGAGGGGGAAAGAGGAAGAGGAGGAGGAGGAGGAAAGAAGGAGGAGAGTTTTCAGCAGATAATGATGACAATAACAATGTCCTTGATAGCAACGATGACAAAGGTGATGAACATCGACGATGATAATAATGATGATGACAATAATGCTGCTACTGTTGCTGATGATGATAACGATGCCGACGCCACGACCAGGACGATGAAACGGTGACAACAACGACGATGATGACTATAAAGAAAGTGGAAGGGAAAACAAATTAATGGTAGTATTGTTAGTTCCGTCAATAACGATCGACGACAAGAAGACACAATTATATCTGATGATAACAACAATGATAACAATGTGATGATGATAATGACATATAGAATGGCAATACGACGACGACTTTGTCACTGCTCGTTCCTTGTCAGACCATTTCACTTTCAAATCGTATTGACGTGACGAGGCAGATTTGAATTCCTGCCAACTATATTCCAAAACAAAACACACACAATGAAATGGAAACAGAGAGGAGAGGAATGGGTGTGTGTGTGTGTGTGTGTGTGTGTGTGTGTGTGTGTGTGTGTGTGTGTGTGTGTGTGTGTGTGTACGTGCGTGTGTGTGTGTGTGTGTGTGGTGTGTGTGTGTGTGTGTGTTGGGGTGGGGTGTGTGTGTACTGCGTGTGTGTATGTGTTGTTGTCGTGTTGTGGGGGTGGGGGGTTGTGTGTGTATGTGTAGTCTGTATGCGCGTCGTGGTATGTTGTGTGTGTCCGTAGCGCTCGTGATGTATTGTGTGCTGCGTGAGTGTATATGTGTGCGCGGTGTGTGTGTGTGTTTGTGCGCACGCACGTGTATGTGTGTGTGTGGTTATGAGTTTTTGTTTTGCATATTTTCAGTGACACAGTTGATATGTTGTGTCAACAAAATATCCAACGACGCCTACATGCTACAAGAGAGAGAGAGAGAGAGAGAGAGGAGAGGAGAGAGAGAGAGAGAGAGAGGAGAGAGAGAGAGAGAGAGAGGAGAGAGAGAGAAGAGAGAGAGAGAGAGAGAGAGAGAGAGAGAGAGAGGAGAGAGAGAGAGAGAGAGAGAGAGAGAGAGAGAGAGAGAGAGAAGACAGAAGACAGACAGACAGACAGAAGACAGACAGACAGACAGACAGACAGACAGGACAGACAGACAGACAGACAGACAGACAGACAGACAGACGAGAGAGAGAGAGAGAGAGAGAGGAGAGGAGAGGGAGAAGAAGGAGAGGAGAGAGAGGACAGACAGACAGACAGACAGACAGACGACAGACAGACAGACAGAGCAGACAGACAGATAGACAGACAGACAGACAGACGAAGCACAGATAGACAGACAGACAGACAGACAGACAGAGACAGAGTCAGAGAGTGAGAGTAGGATGAGTGTGAGAGGAGTTATTTTATTTCTTATTTTATTTTTATCTATTCTTTTATATCGTGGATAATGGAATAAGCACTCACATGCTTTTTTTAAATTCCAGTACCCGTATGTATGCAGTTTTGTAAATCTTGTCATCTATTCCCACCAGCACACAATGGCATACTCTTACGAAAAGCGGAACAGGATTTAACGTGTGCGCAAGATGTTCTGCGTGTGTTCGCGCACGGGGCCTCGGTTTAAAAGTCTCATCCGAAGGACTTTTGGGGAGAGTGGAATCAGCACTGGAAAGAAAAAATGCCCTCGAACGGGAATCGAACCTGGGTCGTCAAATTGCAAGCGCAATGTTCTGACTACTAGGCTATCCCGTCCCTCATAGACAAGTGAACATAGTTTTTTTCTCTCCCAAAGCACAATCTAAGAACACCACCGGTCTTTTTTTTTTTTTTTTTTTTTAAGAAAGGACAATGGGATAGCCTAGTGGTTAGATTATGGGCGAATAGCGCTCGAGATCTACTGACCGTGTTCGAATCTCGTTTTAAGAGGATTTTTCCTCTGGAATTAACATAAGTGCCGACTCCACTCTCCGCAAATTTTATTCGGATGAGACTATAAACCGAGGTTCTCGTGTGCGAACGCAGCATTAATCATTGTGCACACGTTAAAACCCGTTCCGCTTTTCGAAAGAGAAGGCCATTGTGTGCCAGTGGTAACGGATGACGAAATTTACAAAACTGCATATACACGGGGACAGGATGTAAAAAAAAAAAGATCACATGAGTCTTAATTTCATTTTCCTTGTAATAAAAGAATGAGATAAAGATAAATAAATAGATAAAAACCAACTCAAGGCAGGCAAACTCGACTTACATACAGGCTCATAATTAAAAATAACTCTGGTGTCTAGTCTAGCTTTCTTGAATGCCGTTATACCACCACAGGAGGGCGTCTTTCTCTCTCTATATATAAAAGGAGGTATAAGTCTGGCATGGGTTTCTTTCCTATAATATACTAATATATAGAGACATGGCTTAAAGAAAATAAAAACACATGCTAAGGAAGCGACGAAGAAGCCCATAAAGAAATTGACACTGGCAGAGTTTTTTTTGTTTTTTTATAGAAAATGTCACTCACCATTTGTATCATGTACACAAGTTCCAAGACTCCTTCAGAGACATACATTGTATAGAGAATACTTCTGCCAGCTTAAAAAAGAGGGGTTCTTTTATACTATGTGTAATTCTGGGGAAAAAAAGGAAAAGAAAAAAATCTTATTTGAATAGCTTGGGAAAGCAGGAGTGTCGTTCAAAAGAGATTTAAACTAAGTTGTCATTTTTTTCATATATGTTAGAAAATAATTGAAAAAATTAATAGTGAAAGAAAATAAACAGCAACTAAAACAATACAGAGCACACACAGAAACGCACACACACACACAGAGAGAGAACGCACGCACGCAGACAGACAGACATACAGCACACTCACACACACACGCGCGCGCGCACCCACTACACAGCACTACACTGCACACTACACACACTACACTGCACACTCACTACACTACCTAACTACCTACCTCCTACCACTACCCTACACTACACTACCCTACACTACTACTACCCTACCCTACCCTACACTACACTACCCTACACTACCTACCCTACACCTACCCTACCTACCTACCCTACACTACCCTACACTACTACCACTACACCTACACTACTACACTCACTTACTCACTACACTACACTACACTACACTACACTACACTACACTACACTACACTACACTACACCACTACCACTACCACATACACTACACTACACTACACTACACTACACTACACTACACTACACTACCTACCTACACTACCTACACTACACTACACACACCTACCACCTACCACCCACCACCTACCACACACACACTCACACACACACACATCACACACACACACACACACACACACACACACACACACACACACACACACACACACCACACACACCACACACAACACACACAACACAACACCACACACTAACACACCACACACATTGAGAAAAATAGTTCGACCTTAAACATTTTGGGATTAATTTTGAATCAATCTTTCTTTTTCAAAGATTCAAGGGAGCAAGATACTGATGCAGAGTTTAGTGAAAGGGAAGGTGAGGGTACAGGGTGTGTTGTGTGTGTGTGTGTGTGTGTGTGTGTGTGTGTGTGTGTGTGTGTGGTGTGTGTGTGTGTGTGTGTGTGTGTTGTGATTTTTTTTTTTATTTTGTATTCTTTTATATCGAGGATAATGGGAAAGACACTCTTGTGCTATTTTACATCCAGTCCCCGTGTGTATGAGTTTTTGTAAATGTCATCTGTTCCCACCGGCACACGATGGTCTACTCTTACGAAAAGCGAAACAGGATTTAACGTGTGGCAAGATGTTCTGCGTGCGTTCAATCAATCAATCAATCAATCAATCAATCATCCAATCAATATCAATCAATCAATCAATCAACCAATCAACCAACAATCAATCAATCAATCAATCACAATTTTCATTTTCAGATGGTACATTGAATAAGCATCGATTTGCTTTTTTCCATCAAGCCATCTACATCGCCACACGTGTGTGTGTGTGTGTGTGTGTGTGTGTGTGTGTGTGTGTGTGTGTGTGTGTGTGTGTGTGTGTGTGTGTGTGTGTGTGTGTGTGTGTGTGTGTGTGTGTGTGAAGGGGGGGTGGGTGGTTGGAATGGGGGGGGGGGGGGGTCTGTGAAGGTGACACGATGCCAGAGTAACGCCTACATCATCACAATCATGACAGCAAATTTCCATAGCCATTATACGGGGGCCATACTACCACACACTAATGTCTCAGCTCATTGTGACGCTCCAGTGACATTTCTATTAACATAACTCGAAAAATCACCAACAATATTATTACATGACACTCCTTGTAAAGCCACAAAAATGCACATCCCTTTAGTTTCCTCCTTTTTTCGCGCTGTCGCATGAGTGACATCGTATAGGATTTCAGTCGGGTCAAAAGTATAATGGAAGACCCACTGTGTCAAAATGGGGGATTTTTTTTCTTCTCAGGGTTAAGTTAAGAAATACGGACACAAAGAGTTTACGACATTTTGGTAAAATAAGAAATGGCAGTCACGCGGTTTTTTTTCGAATCACACACGTCAATCATTTCATTTTAATAGAGATTTTGAAAATAGCGAACTTGACAGATGCTGCAAAAATTTGAAATTAAATACGTTTATGTGGTTCTGTCCTATCTCTTTCTGTATGTGTGTGTGTGTGTGTGT
>CM060335.1:38201351-38208851 GCA_030674155.1 Stramonita haemastoma | reverse complement strand
GGACTGTCAGATCTAGTCGTCAATGGCTTGTGATCGACACTGCGCCAAAAAGCCTTGTCACTTTCGCCTACTTCTGTGACTAACCGGAAAATCCTCTCTAGTTGTACGTACATTAGGCGAGCACTACAACTATTACTACTACTACTGCTGCTGCTACTGCTACAGCCTCCCTCCTCTCAAAGTCTGCAACTGCAACAATAATTATTATTGTTGTTGAAGCAGTCAAGAAGAACACGAGAGAGAGAGAGAGAGGGAGAAGGAAGAAGAGAGAGAGAGGAGGGACGGCGTAAGGAGGGAAAGGGAGGAGGGAGGAGGAAGGAGAAGAGAAAGATGGTCAAAAAGCAGGCCGAAACAGGATTTTGTACGCAGCGGAACAGGAGTTTGTTTTTGTAACAACCCAAGATGCGATGCGTTGTTTCTCTTTCTCTCTCTCTCTTGTCTCTCTCTGTGTGTTTCTCTCGCACACCCACTCTCTCTCTCTCTCTCTCTCTCTCTCTCTCTCTCTCTCTCTCTCTCTCTTCCCTGTAGTAGCATGCAAGAACCGTTATTTGGCGCTGGCACAGGCAGAGAGAAAGAAAGAAGAGTGTAGCAGGCAGGCAGGCAGGCAGCAGGCAGACGGCTGATCAATTTGTGCGCCACGCGCCAAGCACACGCTTCTAAACCTCCGCACCACTAACAGCAGCAACCCCTACCACTACCACTACCGCTACGACGACGACGACGACTACTACTACTACGTACTACAACTACAGCTGTGGTGCATGTTCGTCGTTGGGGCGAAGAGAGCTTTGATTCTCTTTGTTTCTGTTCTTCGTTTCTGTCAGCTGGTTTTGTTTCTGTTTCTGTGTCTTGTTTTTGCCTGTGTGTGTTTTTGCGGTATGTTCTTCTCTTGTTTCTATGTCTCAGTGTTGTGTGTGTGTGTGTGTGTGTGTGTGTGTGTGTGTGTGTGTGTGTGTGTGTGTGTGTGTGTGTGTGTGTGTGTGTGTGTGTGTGTGTGTGTGTGTGTGTGTGTGTGTGTGTGTGTGTGTGTGGTGTGTGTGTGTGTGTGTGTGTGTTGTTTCTGTTGTATATCTGTCTCTATTTTACACAAACACATAGGTCTACATACATACATACATACATCCATCCCTCCATCCATCCATCATCCATCCATCATCATCCATCCATCCACATCCACCATCACATACATACATACATACATACATACATACATACATACAACATACACACACACACATGTACGCACACATACACACACAGCACACACGCGCGCACACACACACACACACACACACATCCGCACCCAAGTGCGCACTGAGTGTGTGTGTGTGTGTGTGTGTGTGTTGTGTGTGTGTGTGTGTGTGTGAGTGGTGTGTGGTGTGTGTGAGAGTGTGGATGTGTAGGTGGGTGTGTGTGGTGTGTGGTGGTGTGTGCGCGCGTGTTGGTGGGAGCATATACGCATAATACATGTGCACATAAAATTTGTAAGCCATTGATCATACGTCAACGTAACGTGTTTAATTAGTGAAGGACAAGGAGACAGGTAAGCAAATACATTAACAAGCGAACAAAATAATAGGGAAACAAAGCAAAGAAAAGAGACTGCGAACAAACAGAATGAAGCTATGAACAAATTTATGATCGACACATCAGTTCCTAATAATTATATAAATGAATACAGACAAAGAAAATGATGAAATCACAAATAAGAGAGTAAAAAAAAAAGAAAACAAATAGACTAATGGAAAAACAAAAGAGGAAAGAAAGAAGATCAGAACTATAACAAAACCAACCCCCACCTCCCCCGGCCCCCCCCCCCCAAAAAAAAAAAAAGAAGAAGAAAAAAACCGCTCAGGCAAAAAAACAGAGAAAGAGGGATCAGTAGCCAGACAGACAAAAAAACAGAAAAAAAGAAACGAATAAACAAAGAAAGAAAGAAAAGGAAATGTCTCCGTCTGTCTCTGTCTGTCTGTCTGTCTGTCTGTCTGTCTGTCTCTCAAATAAAGGTAACTGCAGATCTCCATCATAATCATCATTATCCTCGTATCGTCATCATCATCATTCCTATGGGCCACACGTGAGAGAGGAGAGAGAGAGAGAGAGAGAGAGAGAGAGAGAGAGAGAGAGAGAGGAGAGAGAGAGAGAGAGAGAGAGAGAGAGAGAGAGAGAGAGAGAGAGAGAGAGAGAGAGAGAGAGAGAGAGAGAGAGAGAGAGAGAGAGAGAGAGAGAGATGGTGTGTGTGTTCTGTGTGTGTGTACTTTGTGTGTGTATGTGTGTGTGTGTGTGTGTGTGTGTGTGTGTGTGTGTGTGTGTGTGTGTGTGTGTTGCTCTGTGTGTGTATGTATGTATGTATGTATGTGTGTGTGTATGTGTGTGTGTGTGGCGGCGCGCGCGCGCGCGCGCGTGTGTTTCTACCCTCATACCTTTCTTTCGTTCTGCTAATTTTGCTGCATGCTTAGTCTTCAAAGCAGCAGTGATGATGATTGCACCCTGGCATGCAGGCTCACATTGCCTCACCAGCCTTCTCCCTTTGGGAAGATGATGAAGAAAACATCATGGATAATGGGTGCATCTTCATTTCCCTCCTCCTCCTCCTCCCTCTTCTTTTTCCTCTTCTTCGTCTTCTTCAGTTTCTCGCTTGTTTATTTCTGATATTCGTTTACTGCTTGTCTTGTTTACTTGATTCCATTAGTTCGCTAGCTCTTTGATCTCCTTGATTGTTTGTTTGTTTGTTTGTTGTTTTGTTTGCTTGTTGTTTGTTTGCTTGTTTGTTTGTTTGTTTGTTTGCTTGTTTGTTTGTTTGCTTGTTTGTTTATTTTTTTCCCAAAGGATCGGTGGACTTGAGGTAACGGTCTGGCATAGAAAGCGAAAAAATGTGGGTTCTATCCTCGTTGGGGCCAAAACTTGACCCTGTCTATCAGACCTTAGATGATGGTTTGGGTTGGGTGCTAGTCTTTCGGATGAGACGATTAAACCAAAGTCCCGTGTGCAACATGTCTTCAGCGCACATAAAAGAACTCACGGCATCAAGAGAGTTGTTCCTGGCTAAATTCTGTAAAGAAGAAAACTCTAAAAAAAAATATATATATATATATGAAAAATCCACTCGCAAACAAACAAACAAAAATTTTAGGAGCGGCGCTGTTCTTGTGGCGACTCGCTCGCTCTCTCAAGGGAAGAGCAAGCAAGCAGCCTGAATTTCACGCAGATAACTCTGCTGTCACTAGTTGGAAGTGGAATTAAATTGAAATGGATTCAATTCAGATGCTGTCCTTAATTAATCAAAGACCGTACTAGCTGTACAGATGTGACTGCTACTGCTGCTGCTGCTGCTGCTGCTACTGTTGCTGTTGCTGTACTATTTATTTATTGTATTCTTTTATATCGAGGATAGTGGAATAAGCAAATCATGTACTTCTTTTTTTTTTTTTTACATACACTCCCCATGTGTATGCAGTTTTGTAAATCTTGTCATCCGTTCCCACCGGCACACAATGGCCTACTCTTACGAAAAGCGGAACAGGATTTAGCGCGTGTGCGCAAGATGTTCTGCGTGCGTTCGCACACGGGGCCTCGGTTTACAGTCTCATCCGAAAGACTTTTGGGGACAGTAGAGTCAGCACTGATGTTAACTCCAGGGGAAAAATCCCCTCCAACGGGAATCGAACTCGGGTCGTCAAATTGCCAGCGCAATGTTCTGACCACTAGGCTATCCCGTCCCCGTTACTGATGCTACAGCAGCTATGACCACTTGCTGACATCAGTTCAGAGGCTGCTGCAGTTTCTGCAGTGACAGACAGATAGCAAGCAGCTGCTTGGCTTGGCTTTGCTCACCTGATTGGATCACTTTTGCTGCAGCTGCTTTCATCACTATCAGAAAAAAAAGTGAAGACTCTTGTCTGCATCTGTCTCTGTTAAAAAAATGATCTCCATCTGTCTCTGTACATTGCTTCTGTTTCCATTTGTGTCTGTAAAAAATTATACGGTGTCTCCATCTGTCTCTGTACATTGCTTCTGTTTCCATTTGTCTCTGTAAAAAATATTACGGTGTCTCCATCTGTCTCTGTACATTGCTTCTGTTTCCATTTGTAGAGCTGTAAAAATTATACTGTGTCTCCATCTGTCTCTGTTAAAAAGTATACTGTGTCTCCATCTGTCTCTGTACATGTCTCTGTCTCCATTAAAAAAAAATCTTTTATATCGAGGATAATGGACTAAGCACTCATGTACTCTTTTTTTTACATTCAGTCCCCATGTGTATGCAGTTTTCTAAATCTTGTCATCCGTTCCTACCGGTACACAATGGCGTACTCTTACGAAAAGCGGAACATGATTTAACGTGTGTGTGCAAGATGTTCTGCATGCGTTCGCGCACGCGGCCTCGGTTTATAGTCTTATCCGAAGGACCATCTGTCTCTGTAAATGTCTCTGTCTCCGTCTGTCTCTATACATGTATCTGTCTCTGTCTGCACATGTCTGTCTCCATCTGTCTCTGTACATGTCTCTGTCTCCGTCTGTCTCTGTACATGTCTCTGTCTCCACCTGTTTCTGTACATGTCTCTGTCTCCACCTGTCTCTGTACATGTCTCTGTCTCCACCTGTTTCTGTACATGTCTCTGTCTCCACCTGTCTCTGTACATGTCTCTGTCTCCGTCTGTCTCTGTACATGTCTCTGTCTCCACCCGTTTCT
This sequence comes from Stramonita haemastoma, assembly GCA_030674155.1. Lineage (NCBI taxonomy): Eukaryota > Metazoa > Mollusca > Gastropoda > Neogastropoda > Muricidae > Stramonita > Stramonita haemastoma. The sequence continues at coordinate 38,204,161 of CM060335.1, read as the reverse complement.
GTACATGTCTCTGTCTCCATCTGTCTCTGTACATGTCTCTGTCTCCACCTGTTTCTGTACATGTCTCTGTCTCCACCTGTTTCTGTACATGTCTCTGTCTCCGTCTGTCTCTGTACATGTCTCTGTCTCCACCTGTTTCTGTACATGTCTCTGTCTCCACCTGTTTCTGTACATGTCTCTGTCTCCATCTGTCTCTGTACATGTCTCTGTCTCCACCCGTTTCTGTACATGTCTCTGTCTCCACCTGTTTCTGTACATGTCTCTGTCTCCACCTGTTTCTGTACATGTCTCTGTCTCCACCTGTTTCTGTACATGTCTCTGTCTCCGTCTGTCTCTGTAAATGTCTTTGTCTCCGTCTGTCTCTCTACATGTCTCTGTCTCCGTCTGTCTCTCTACATGTCTCTGTCTCCGTCTGTCTCTGTAAATGTCTCTGTCTCTGTCTGTCTCTGTAAATGTCTCTGTCTCTGTCTGTCTCTGTAAATGTCTCTGTCTCCGTCTGTCTCTGTATATGTCTCTGTCTCTGTCTGTCTCTGTACATGTCTCTGTCTCCGTCTGTCTCTGTACATGTCTCTGTCTCCACTTGTTTCTGTACATGTCTCTGTCTCCGTCTGTCTCTGTACATGTCTCTGTCTCCACCTGTTTCTGTACATGTCTCTGTCTCCGTCTGTCTCTGTACATGTCCTGTCTCCACCTGTTTCTGTAAATGTCTCTGTCTCTGTCTGTCTCTGTAAATGTCTCTGTCTCCGTCTGCCTCTGTAAATGTCTCTGTCTCAGTCTGTCTCTGTACATGTCTCTGTCTCTGTCTGTCTCTGTACATGTCTCTGTCTCCGTCTGCCTCTGTAAATGTCTCTGTCTCAGTCTGTCTCTGTACATGTCTCTGTCTCCACTTGTTTCTGTACATGTCTCTGTCTCCGTCTGTCTCTGTACATGTCTCTGTCTCCACCTGTTTCTGTACATGTCTCTGTCTCCGTCTGTCTCTGTACATGTCTCTGTCTCCACCTGTTTCTGTACATGTCTCTGTCTCCACCTGTTTCCGTACATGTCTCTGTCTCCGTCTGTCTCTGTACATGTCTCTGTCTCCGTCTGTCTGTGTACATGTTTCTGTCTCCGTCTGTCTGTGTACATGTCTCTGTCTCCGTCTGTCTGTGTACATGTCTCTGTCTCCGTCTGTCTGTGTACATGTCTCTGTCTCCGTCTGTCTGTGTACATGTCTCTGTCTCTGTCTGTCTCTGTAAATGTCTCTGTGGATCGGTGGTCTAGAGGTAACGCGCCTGCCTAGAAAGCGAAAAAGTTCGGGTCGGAAGTGTGCGGTGGTTTGATCCCCGTTTGGGCCTGAAACTTTATCCCTCATCCACTAACCATGAGTGGTGGTCTGGGTGGTAGTCTTTCGAATGAGACGATAAACTGAGATCCCGTGTGTGACACACAATTATTTAGCGCACTTAAAAAAAACAACAACTCTATGGCAACAAGAGAGTTGTCCGCGGCAAAGTTTTGTAGAAAAAAAGCCACTCTGACAGGGAAACAAACAAAAACAATAACAATAACGAAAAAAAGACCCCCCTTCCCCCCAAAAAAAATACAGTTGCAGACAAGAAAAAAAAAAAGGGTGGCGCTGCTTTTGCTGCGACACGCTCTCCCTGGGGAGAGCAGCCCGAATTTTACGCAGAGAAATCTGCAGTGATTTAAAGAGGTGCAAATGTAAAATGTAAATATGTCTTCATAGGTCTCGGTACATAACAATGGTTTGTTTCTAGCTGCCCTTGGGTATACACGTTTTTATTCTTTTTTATAGCTATTTTCTCTTCTAGTACATCTTTTAGTTAGTTGTGCGTTCCCCAGCTTAACACTCCGGAGGTCACTCAGCAGGTGCACTCTGTCTCACTCACACACATGGGGACGGGAAAGCCTAGTGGTCAGAACATTGCGCTCGCAATTAGACGACCCGGGTTCGATTCCCGGTCGAGGGGATTTTCCCTCTGGAGTTAACATAAGTGCTGACTCCACCCTCCCCAAAAGTCCTTCGGATGAGACTATAAACCGAGGCCCCGTGTGCGAACACACGCAGAACATCTTGCACACACGTTAAATCCTGTTCCGCTTTTCGGAAGAGTAAGCCATCGTATGCCGGTGAGAACAGATGACATTTACAAAACTGCACACACATGGGGACTGGATGTAAAAAAGCAATAGAGTGCTTATTCCATTATCCTCGATATAAAAGAATAAATCAAATAAATCAAATCTCTGTCTCTGTCTCTGTCTGTCTGTCTGTCTGTCTGTCTGCCTGTCCCTCTGTCTCTGTCTGTCTGTCTGTCTGTTTGTCTGTCCGTCGTCAGCCTGTCTGTCTCTGTCTGTCAATCTGTCAATCTGTCAATCTGTCTGTCTGTCTGTCTGTCTGTCTGTCTGTCTGTCTGTCTGTCTGTCTGTCTGTCTGTCTGTCTGTCTGTCTGTCTGTCTGTCTGTCTCTCTCTCTCTCTGTCTCTCTCTCTCTCTCTCTCTCTCTCTCTCTCTCTCTCTCTCTCTCTCTCTCTCTCTCTCTCTCTCTCATCTCCTCTCTCTCTCTCTCCTTCCCCCCCCTCTCTGTCTGTCTGTCTGTTGTCAGTAGTAATGTAGGATTTTTGTTTCAGCGTAAACTTCTCCCCCCTCCCCCCCCCCCCCCCAGCATCCCTAGGTAGTCCTGTTATAAACCACGCACTGTGGGCACAGCGCTATGTGCAGCAGCCAACACTTGGATGTTGTGTTGATGTCCGATTTTGTTGCACCCCCCACCCCCCTCCACCCTCCCCTACCCTCGACCCTCCTCCACC
>CM060335.1:38183851-38188851 GCA_030674155.1 Stramonita haemastoma | reverse complement strand
AAGAGCCATTCTGACAAGGAAGCAAATACACATTACAGCACATGAAAAGAAAACCTGGATGTACGCACACATACATATCACATACACATGCACGCAGGATCATAATATGGACACACACACAAACACAAACACTCACAGGCACATACACGCACATACATACACATACACATACAGTACACACACACACTGACACAGACGCAGACACACACACACACACACACACACACACACACACACACACACACACACCACACACACGCACACACGCATACACACACTCACACACATACACGCACATACACGCACACACCGACACCACACAGACACACACATACTCACACACTGACACACATACACGCACATAAACACACACAGACACATACACACACACACACACACACACACACACACACACACACACACACACACACATGGGTGTGCAGATCAAAAAGCCAGCCTACCCAGCCACCAGTCAGCTGGAGAGCCAACCCTAGAAGCAGAGTTTTCTTCCCCTCTAAAGGCTCCCTGTCCATAGGCACCAATGAGGATCATAGAACATTGTAGTCTGGTATTGTCCTCTGCCCCCATCTCCCCAAAGACTCATTTTCTCTCCTCTGGTCACTAGATTTTGTCCCCACCCACAGAAAACTATGATTGATAGATCACGTGCAGTAAACGGAGCGTTTTGATTGGTGCCCTGGGTCCATCACGCCCTCTAGCCGGAATGTGGATGAATTTCCCGGAAATGAAATACTGACTTTTGTGTGGACAATTTCTGTACTGAAGAAAAAGAGGAGGAGAAGGAAGAGGAGGAAGATGAGGAAGAGGAGGAGGGAGGGAGTGAGTGAGTGAGGGAGGGAAGGACGGAGAGAGAGAGAGAGAGAGAGGAGAGAGAGACGAGAGATGAGAGAGAGAGAGGAGAGAGAGAGAGACTGACACTGACACTGACACTGACACAGTTTTATTGTCCATACAGCATTACAGCCCTGTAGACAAGGGGGAATAACAAGTTCAGATGAATTTGTGTAACATAATAACATTTTTCAAATTTTCCTCTCACTTCGCACTTACAGTATGCTACTGCACATTCTAATTGCCACGCAGGTGACACACACACACCCACACACACACACACCACACCCACACACACACACACACACACATCTCTCTCTCCCTCCCTCCCCCCCCCCCCCCACACACACACACTAACAGAATCAATAAAGGACCATCTAAGGACTAGTTACTCAGTTCCGTTATCTTTTTCCTAATATTCATTGCTTCTCCAATGAATTTAGCTAGACTTTCTATTTTCTCTTCACTGCTGACAGATAGAATATTTGAAACAGAATTCATATCAGCAATGCCTTTAAACACACTTAGCGCCTCACAGTTTCTACGTTTATCAGAATAGGCCATACAATCGAAAAGAAAGTGAAATTCGTCTTCTGTGGCATTTCGGCATGAAGGGAAGAGAGAGGAAGAGAGAGAGGAGAGAGAGAGAGAGAGAGAGAGAGAGAGAGAGAGAGAGAGAGAGAGAGAGAGAGAGAGAGAGAGAGAGAGAGAGAGAGAAGAGAGAGAGAGACAGACAGACAGACAGACAGACAGACAGACAGACAGACAGACAGACATCAACAGAGCAGTTTGAGCCAGTAGGACAGCTTGTCCATTTGCTCAACTAATGATCAAACAAACAACATAGATTGCACTGTGGCAGTTTTTATCAACCCATGATTCATTTTTTTCTCTCTGGTCAACGGATTTGTTCCCCCCCCCCCCCCCTTCCCTCCTGCAAAAAAAAATGATTGATAGATCACGTGCTATAAATGAAGTATTTTGATTGGTGGGTTGGGTCTACAGCGCCTTCTGATGGGAATGCTGACGAATTTCCGGAAATGGAGATAGACTGATGAGGTCAGTTTGTATGAGAGAAGATGAGAGAGAGAGAGGAGAGAGAGGAGAGAGAGAGAGAGAGAGAGAGAGAGAGAGATGTTTGATATCAGACTGACAATTACCAGAAGAGACAAAATGTCTGATGAAGTAAGTTGGTATGAATATAATGGGTTTTATTATCATTGTTGCTGACATTTCTGTTGGTGCTGGTGTTTTCCTTACTACTACCACCATTGCATTTAGTGGTCTTCATTTTCGTTGTGCTGTATTTGTTTTTCTTCACATCTGATGGCTCACACAACAAAGAGTCCAATGTCTGTATGCACATTGTTTGTCCACTGGGTCAGTCCAGAGGCTTTTGTCAGTTACATCACCAAGCTTTATATCAACGTATTGTTATGCTTTATAACGTTGTTTTGTGGAGGGCATCTTCATCCATGACAACCTCCTTGCATAAAAAGGTAAAGGTGTCCCATAACCTGTGTGGTCATAGGGGAGCAAGGCGTCAGAGACCTCAGCTTCTCTAGGAGTCAGCATGTTGAGGGCGGAGCCCATCTCCTCTCCCTCGCTCGCTGCTTTCCCTTCCCTGACCCTAAAGAGGGCAGGTACCCATTTACAGCTGGGTGAACTGGGGGACTGTACTGAAGCCAAGGCACGCAAACGGTCACCCATCCAACTGGTAACCATGCTGGATGCTGCTTAACTTGACTGGGGGAAAGCCAGTGCTCTGACCACTGAGCTATCCCGCCCCTATCCTTGCATAATATCCTCTAATTCAAGGTGTCCAGTGCTATGCAGTCAAGATACTGTAGTCGTCCCATAAAGGAGGGAAACACTGTCCCAAAGCTGGAGCAGGGCACATGCTCAGGGATTTAAAAGCTGTCATAGGCATACTTCTCAGCCCCTGTCTACTCTTACAGGTTTTCTCAGGTGCGCTGAATCAGAGAGGGGGCATGCTGTGGATGAGCCCCACCCAGGGAGCATGAGATAGGAAATGCTCAGCACAAAATCACCACCACCACCATCAACAGCCAGATGTCATACAGGAATTCTGTTTTTCCCATCATGGTTAAAGCACAACATGTTAGTCCAGATATCTATTTCAACCTACCCCCAGATCAGTTCATAAGTACCTTTAAGACATGGTGTTTTAAGAGAATTACAATTCAATCCAATTTAAAGACTTTATTTTCTCAGAGACAGAGAAATTCAAGCAGATTACAAACCATGAATAATAGTAAAATGTGAACATAACATCATGGAAGAAATACCACAACAATATTTAATGAGCTATTTCAGAATTCCTCCGGCTCCTTGTAGAATATACTTCTCATACATTTTTGTCATTGTATTTGCCTGCTAAGTATGCTTCCATTAAACTGAGTACAAAACTGAGCTTTAAGTCTGTTACCCCTGAAGATGATGACTGTGATGTGCAGTATGTTTTTCATTAAAAGCCTCTAAGAAAATAACCACGTTGAAAACAAGAAATTTGGTAAAAAAGAGAAAAAGGACGATGATATAAACACAACTGATAACACAGAGCAGGAAGAGAAATCATTCCAACACTATAGCCACCCCCCCACCCCCACCTCCCCAGCCCTGCCAAATTCCCCCATCCCATCCCATCCCATCCCATCCCAGCCCTCAGATCGTTGGCATCAAACAACAAACCACCCTCCTCATTTCCTAAGCTCCTTCAAAATCCATCTCCCTGGACGTTTGTCAATTTCAATCACCAGCCATGTTTTGTTCCCTTCTTTTCTCCTGCAAGCTCAGAAATTGACCAAAGGCGTCAATCTTCATTTCCGGAAATACGTCAAAGTTCCCCCCGTCAGAAGGCGCTGTGGATCCAGGGAGCCAATCAAAACGCTCTGTTTGCCGCACGTGATCTGTCAATCTTGCTTTTTTGCACGTGGAACAAGTCTGGCGACCAGACGAGGGGAGATAATCCTGGTCGATCAGGGAAGAGGAAAACGTTGCGCTGTTTGTTAATCATCAGTTGTGCAAACGAGGATGCTTTAGCTGAAGGGAAAAAAATGGTTTCTGTCTCTGTCCTCATTACTCTGGTTTTGTGTCCTGGCTGAGTCTGTCTGTGTCTATCTGTCTGTCTGTTTGTCTGTCTGTCTGTCTGTCTGTCTGTCTGTCTGTCTGTCTGTCTGTGTCTATCTGTCTGTCTGTGTCTGTCTGTTTGTCATTACTTGCTCCTTTCCATCTCCTAGCTTGACAACTGTGAATTCCCAAATATTCTACCGAAACTTACCAAAACAACAGCCTGTAATTTCATCTTAAATGCTGAATTTTTTTATAGGTATTTCATTGACATAAGGGTTAAAAATGGTTGTAATTGAAAGTGTATTTCTATATTCAATGCTTTGTTGTTACTTGATAGTTGTTATTTGGATCCTTTTCTATTTAGTTTGCGTTGGTGTGTGTGTGTGTGGTGTGTGTGTGTGTGTGTGTGTGTGTGTGTGTGTGTGTGGTGTGTGTGTGTGTGTGTGTGTGTGTGTGGTGTGTGCGTGCGTGCGGTGTGTGTGTGTGTGCGCACGCGTTTGTTTTATTGTTTTTGTTTGTAGCTGAGTTTTTGTCCTTTCCATTTTTTAAATGAAATTCTAACCACAAAAGACAATCTGATCCTGTAAGTACTTGACAGCCTTTCTACTCAGCCAATCAGAAGCAGGCTTTCAACTCCTCAGGGCCAATCATCTTCTGTTGCTTGTTCTGGCTCAGTCACTATTGTGATTCCATGGGGGGCCCCTAGAAACGAAGGAGAAAACTTGTTTTAGATGTAGACAACTTGGAAACCTTTGCAAGTCCAATCTAATCCAATCATGATGTTTTATAGCCCCCGCCGACCACACAGACCATTGTGCAGATGACTGTAAAAGGTGAAGTAAATGTGTCCCATAATCTATGTGGTCATAGGGCAGTAAGGCATCAGACACCCCAGCTTTTTTTCAGGGGCCTGCACGTTGAGGGCTGCGCCTATCTCCTCTCCCTCGCTGCTGTACCTTACCTACCCTAAAGATAGCAGGTACCTATTTACAGCTGGGTGACTTTGGGGACTGTGCTGAAGCCAAAGCGCGCACATACGGTCACCCATCCAATTG
>CM060335.1:38148055-38153055 GCA_030674155.1 Stramonita haemastoma | reverse complement strand
TATACTTTATCTCCCGTCTCCTGTTCTTTGCCATTATTTTAAATACTATTTTCTGTCCATCCAACATTTACTTTGTCTCCCGTCTCCTGTTCTTTGCCATTATTTTAAATACTATTTTCTTTCCATCCAACATTTACTTTGTCTCCCGTCTCCTGTTCTTTGCCATTATTTTAAATACTATTTTCTTTCCATCCAACATTTTAACTGATCAGCCTGATGATTATTCAAAGCTCTTTTTGTTTTCCTGTCCAGCCTTGTAATTCAATTGCAACGTTGGCGTGTAATCCTTTGAAGTCTTGTTTGTCTGTCACTTCCAATACTGTCGAGCTGCAGCGTTGTTTGTCATGTTGTGTTGTGAAGTACGTACCAACCCATTTGTTGTTGCTGTTGTTGTTGTTTTCGATGCTAGTGATGATGATGATAATGGTGGTGGTGATGATGATGATGATGATGACGATGACGACGACGACGACGACAACGACGACGACGACGACGACGATGACTTGTCTTTTTCTGTCATTCTTTGGCTGCTAAACTGTAAACTCTTTGCAAGTCCAAGTTATAAAAACGCGATCGATGAATCGAAATTCCTGAGCTAATGCTTTTGACAGACTTGGCAAGATTGGTAGTGTACATGCACACGCTCGCATACGCGCACACACATACACACACACACAAATACACAAACACACATCAAACAAAAGTTAGATCAGAACTTGTTTTTGAGATTTGTCATTTAATTCATCTCCTCACCTTAAAAGGTTCAGATATAACTTTTTGTTGGATTCCATCTCACTCTGGTATACATTACAATGAAACAGTTGATCTTTTAGCAAAAAATGGGGCAAAACAATTGATAGATGTGGAAAATTTGACACTTCATTTGTCACTACAAGAATGTTATCAGATTGTGGAAAAAGCAGAACAAAAGTTATTCCAATATGAAGAAAAGAAACTTGGTTGTCAAGGTGTATATGAAAGGATGGTAAAATTTCAGTCCTTTGTTAAAATATATGAAACAGATTTTTATTGTATAAAAGAAATTGTTTCTCTGGCTTGCAGATGGGAAATGAACTGTTTTAAAACAAAATATGTTGGACATGTATCTTGCATATGTGGACATAGTATAACTGTTGATCATATATTGATATGCAGCATGCTGAAAAGTTATATACCTGTTCTTACCTCATCATCCTCATCAGAGATATTCAATGATCCATTACTGAGGTATACATTTTTCAAATCATTACTGCACTGTCCTATTGGTTCTTTATTATGATTATTACGGACTTAAAAGTCATTTCCCATTGTTGATTAGATTTTTCTCTTGTTGGTTATGGTTGTAAATAGTTTTATTGTTCATGCGTTAGATTCTGTTCAGAATTTGGAATTTTTACTTTTTTGTATTCAAGAATTATATACATTTGTGTTTATTTTTATTATTATTATTATTATTATTATTTTTCTTAACTGTTCTGTGTAGATTTTGTGAATTAACCCCCTTCCCCACTTCCAAAACTCCTCCCCCCCTACCCCCACCCCCCTCCCCACATACACACTCACACACACCTTTTTTTTTTTTTTTTTTTTTTTTTTTAAATGTCTAATATCACATTTTGTGAAAAGACGTAAAATGAATCGAACAAACACACATACACACAAAAACATCCCTCCACCCCCCACACCCCCATCTCCACCCCCAACACACACACACACACATACACACACACACACACTTGTTAGGTCTCTGATACACACACAACAACACACACCGCAGCTGATTGTAGTGTATAGTAAAACGTAGGGCCAAGCCTAAAATAGAGAGAGCTGCTGAAAATACCACAGAAACTAGGCCTACTACACTATTCTGAACTGTTACCTGCAGAAAATGAAAGAGACTGGCTAGAGCAGTGAAGCTTTGAAAGCAAAAGGGCAACAGACTTATAAAGAAAGGATTTATTGACTTGTCCTGGTTTTTAGTGGCTAGGTTGTTGTTGTTTTTCTGTGTACGTTTTTTTTTTTTTTTTCGAGAACGATGTAAAGGTCATTTGGGTTTTTTTCATCTCTTTCTGTCTTTATATTTCTGTAATTCTGTCTGTCTGTCTTGTCATTTCTGTCTGTTTGTCTGTCTGACTGTTTATCTGTCTCTGTTTCTCTTTTTGAGGGTATGAGTCACAGTCTAACAATTATTGTTCAGAGCTTTGCTTTTTTTTTTTAAAGTATACTCTCTCTCTCTCTCTCTCTCTCTCTCTCTCTCTCTCTCTCTCTCTCCTCTCTCTCTCTCTCTCCTCTTTCTTTCTCTCTCTCTCTCTCTCTCTCTCTCTCTCTCTCTCTCTCTCTCTCTCTCTCTCTCTCCTTCTCTCTCTCTCTCTCTCTCTCTCTCTCTCTCTCTCTCTCTCTCTCTCTCTCTCTCTCTCTCTCTCCTCTCTCTCTCCCTCTCTCTCTCTCTCTCTCTCTCTTCCTCTTCACTCCTTTGCCCTCCTCTTTCCCACTCACGTTCATTTGAAAAATGACATACTGATTACAAATGGTACCTAATCATTCTGTCATTTTCAGAAGGGAGAAAAATTATTTCTCAATTCTCTCTGTCTCTCCGGACGTTCACATTAAGCAACTTGACACCCGCCCCCCCCCACCCCCCCCCCCTCTCTCTCTCTCTCTCTCTCTCTCTCTCTCTCTCTCTCTCTCTCTCACACACACACACACACACACACACACATTCACACACACACACACACACACACACACACACACACACACACACACACACACAACAGACCAAACGAAAAAACAAAACAAAAAAACAACAACAACGAAACCGTTTAACCCATCCAGAAAATAATACCAACCCACAGCTGACACCTGCACCAATCACCCACCCCATTCGGGTGACGTGACGCGGTGACGTGACGCGCGTTACACAGAAACTGCTGTCACCAAACTGACGCTCATTTTCCCACCACCCCCAAAAAAAAATCACACACGCACACACACCGCCTCGGACAGTTTGATAGTCAAGAATAATGAATTTGTCAGCATTGAGTGTGATTAATAAAAAGCAACCTGTCGTTATGCTCAGAGGTCAGCGCAGTGATTAGATCTGACCTTCAGAGAACTGACCAGGGGGTCTTGTTTGGGACAGCAATTAACAGACGAACAGGGTCCGGTTGGTTGAGGGTGACATGACACGCTGATTGTTACTTAGGTCTCTTTCTGTCACGGTGCTTTAAGTATGGGCGCCAATTTTTTTGTCCCAGCATTGGCGCTGTTATGTTATGTTGAGTCCTGTCAGCAGAGGTGATGGTTCCTTGCTGATGGTGTTGTCTGCCCTTTTCAAGCCCGTGTTTTGGCGACAGTGAGTAGTGACAGATTGGGTTTGATTGGTTGACGTGACAGCCTACGAGTAGGGTCAGTGGTCACTCACTATAAGACCTGGAGTCTTTTGTCTGTTTAGAAGTGTTGTGTAATAATCATAATGAGAGTCATGCTTTTTGTGGGGGATTTTTTTTTTTTGAATAAATGTCTCTTTCGACCCCACAAGTATCACAGAACCTATTATGTGGACAATTATTTAGGCTGTGCTGTGTACTCTCTTTCTCTTTTTCCTCCCGCCCATTTTGCCTATCTGCACTCTCTCCCCGCCCATTTTGCCTGTTGTTGTTCTCTCTCCCCGCCCACTCTTCCTGCCTGTACTCTCTCCCTGCCCATTCTGCCTGTTGTGGTGGTATCTTTCCACTCATTCTGCCTGTGGTTGTGTTGTGTATGTACTATCTCCCGCCCATTTTGCCTTGTCTTCTGGCTCAGTACAGTACAGCACAGCACAGCACAGCACAGAAAGAAACAGAACAGAACAGAAACAGTAAAGTACAGTACAGTACAAACGCAGTACAGAACAGTGCAGCACAGCACAGCACAGAACAGAACAGAATAGAATAACAGTACAGTAAACAGACACAAGCAGTACAGACAGACAGCACAGCACAGCACAGCACAGAACAGAAGACAGAACAGCACAGCACCAGCACAGCACAGCACAGCACAGCCAGCATACACACAGCACAGCACAAAACAGCAGTACACTGCAGTACAGTAGCCTGCAGCATACTGTGGTCCACTTTAAGCCATTGCTGACCCAACTCCACAAATCTTCCCTCCTCCACACCCCACAGGTGGCTGCAGCTGTAGAAGTATCAGTCAGCCTGTAGTACAAGATGGTGGTACGTCTGCATACCTATCTTGGCCATCTTGGTTGATGGTTTCATCTAAAAACCTCTTGTTGAAAGGAGTCAAGTCAGTCCGTTGCCAATGCTATAGCCTATAACCCCATGCATGGAGAGAAAACGTCGCTCCAATGGGCGCCAAACTTCAAAGCCTGCACGCTTAGTTTATGGTCAGCTCATGAAACACAAGCACAACACAAAGCACTAACTTTTAATCACTTCGCTTTCTGCATTTCCTTCAGAGGAATTACAACGTTTATTTATTTATGTATGTATTCTTTTATATCGACGATAATAGAGTAAGCACTTATGTGTTTTTTTAATCAAGTCCCCGTGTGTATGCAGTTTTGTAAATCTTGTCATCTGTTCCCACAGGCACACAATGGCCTACTCTTACGAAAAGCGGAACAGGATTTAATAACGTGTGCGCAAAAATGTTCTGCGTACGTTCGCACACGGGGCCTCGGTTAACAGATCTCATCCGAAGGAATTGTGGGGGAGAGTGGAATCAGTACTGACAACAAACCAACCCAGCATGCATCCTGAGAGATGCAGATGACAATATTGACACAACTGCATACACACGGGGACTGGATGAAAAAAAGCCCATGAGTGCTTATCCTATTATCATCGATATAAAAGAATAGAATAAAAAAAAAATGAATAAATAGATAAATGAATAAATGAATGAATAAATAAACAAATAAATAAATTAATAGGAAAATAAATAAATAAATAATAAACAAATAAATAATAACAAACAAATAAATAATAAACAAA
>CM060335.1:38135789-38147955 GCA_030674155.1 Stramonita haemastoma | reverse complement strand
CCTTCAGCAGGAAAGTAAAGAGAATAATCTCAACAAAACCATTTATATATTTTTTATTTATTCATTTATTTAGTTAATTATTTATTTATTTATTTATTTATTTATTTTGTATCAAGGATAAAGGAATAAGCACACTTGTGCTTTTTGGCATCAGTTCTCGTGTGTATGCAGTTTTTTGTGTGTAAATCTTTCTCTTCATATTTATGTTTTATTTATTCATTCTTTTTTATATCGAGGATAATGAAATAAGCACTCATGTGCCGTTTTTAAAAATCCTGTCCCCATGTGTGTGCAGTTTTCTTTTGTAAATTTTTATCTTCATTTTTAGTTTTTTATTTATTCATTCTTTTATTCATTCTTTTATATCGAGGATGATGGAATAAGCACTCATGTACTTTTTTAAAATCCAGTCCCCGTGTGCATGCAGTTTTGTAAATCTTGACATCTGTTCCCACCGGCACACAATGGCCTACTCTTACGAAAAGCGGAACAGGATTGAATGTGTGCGCAAGATGTTCTGTGTGCGTTCGCATACCAGGCCTCGGTTTTATAGTATCATCCGAAGGACTTCGGGAGAGGTGGAGTCAGCACTGATGTTAACACCAGGAGAAAAATCTCCTCGAACGGGAATCGAACCCGGGTCATCTAATTGCGAGCGCAATGTTCTGACCACTAGGCTATCCCGTCCATATGTTGATCGTGTGTGTAGTCAACAGAACAAGAATGTACACAGTAACTAAAGAGAATGGATGGGTTCCACAGAGATAAGAGAGGGAGGGTGGAAGGCAGGAAAGAGGAAGGAGGAGAGAGAGAGGAGGGTGAGGGGGTGAGGGGTTGAAGGAGTAAGGGTAGGGAGGAGGAGAGAGAGAGAGAGAGGAGAGAGAGAGAGAGAGAGAGAGAGAGAGAGAGAGGAGAGAGAGAGAGAGAGAGAGAGAGAGAGAGAGAGAGAGAGAGAGAGAGAGACAGAGAGAGAGAGAGAGAGAGAGAGAGAGGAGAGAGAGAGAGAGAGAGAGAGAGAGAGAGAGAGAGAGAGAGACAGAGAGACAGAGAGAGAGAGAGAGAGAGAGAGAGAGAGAGAGAGAGAGAGAGAGAGAGAGAGAGAGAGAGAGACAGACAGACAGACAGACAGACAGACAGACAGACAGACAGACAGACAGACAGACAGACAGACACAGAGAGAGAGAGAGAGAGAGAGAGAGAGAGAGAGAGAGAGAGAGAGAGAGAGAGAGAGAGAGAGAGAGGAGAGAGAGAGAGAGAGAGAGAGACAGACAGACAGACAGACAGACAGACAGACAGACAGACAGACAGACAGACAGACAGACAGACAGACAGAGAATGAGAGAGAGAGAGAGAGAGAGGAGAGAGAGAGAGAGAGAGAGAGAGAGAGAGAGAGAGAGAGAGAGAGAGAGAGAGAGAGAGAGAGAGAGAGACAGACAGACAGACAGACAGACAGACAGACACACAGACACACACACACACACACACAGACAGACAGACACACACACACACACAGACAGACAGACAGACAGAACAGACGGACAGAGACAGCTCTGAACATTTTAATTGTACTTCGGCCTTGGGCCACAATACAAGTAAAGGGGACTAAAGGGTAAAAAAAAACAACAACACCCCCACCCACCCCCAGAAATATTCAAAACGACCATTTTCTATGTACACTGTCTAGTGATGCGTACATTCTTCAAACGCGAGTCTAAATGCAGCCACCTATATCGGCACTGATTGGTCGAGCGTATAAAAGAGCAGTGTCTGCTACTGTCTCAGTGTCAAGGACGCTCCTTTTCTATAGCGGCATGAGATTTTAAACCGAGGCCCCGTGTGCGAACGCACGCAGAACAGCTTGCGCACACGTTAAATCCTGTTCCGCTTTTCGTAAGAGTAGGCCATCGTGTGCCGGTGGGAACAGATGACAATATTTACAAAACTGCATACACACGGGGACCGGATGAAAAAAAGCACATGATTGCCTATTCTGTTATCCTCGATATAAAAGAATGAATAAATAAATAAAAAAATAAATAGCGGAAACGGTTGGCTGGGTGTATTGGACAGCTGCAGAAAGTGAGGGTCACAAAGTAAACATTTCACACACACACACAACACACACACACACACACACACACACAACACACACACACACACACACACACACACACACACACACACACACACACACACACACACACACACACCAAAACTTAGACTAGACATACGATTTACTGCGATGAAATCATTTAGATACAAAGATTGAAAAACATGCATGCACACGCACTCCCTCCACTCCCACCCCCCCTTCCACTCTCCAACATGCAAGCATTCTGACCCAAGTTGCCAAGACATGACAAATCAAAACTTTCTAATTACTGTAGGAATTTATTTCATTACAATAAAAACATAAACAAGAATTCATGTAAACAAAAATACACTTTTCTTCACAAAAAGCAGTTCTACTCGAACAACTTTTTAATGATAAAAACCAGATCATTTGATGTGATTTTGACAAAAAGACCCCATGTCCCCACACACTTTCCACACAATTGTATAGATTGATTGCAATTTGCTTGGTTTCATTATTTTAGAGACAACCAAAACGCAAAAAGAAAACTCGCAGGCACTTTTATAGCATTAACATTTTGCGCACATTTCCGTATGTTACATTTCTCTGTTGTATGCTATAATTCTTAATTTAAAATTTTATCTCATTTAAAACGTAAAAAGCACCTTCACATACAAAAAAGCAAAACACACGTAGACATTTTTCACTCATAGATCTATACCTTAAGTCGCATAACTTTAGTCTTTCACATACATTTAAAAAAAAAAAATTATGTTGGTGTCAACAATTTTCCAGCAGAAGATCAAATACACATTTTTCTCAATAAAAATAGCAATCGGCATGACCAGCTTCGATATTCATTTTGTAACTGATTTGAAAAGACAAAAGACCCCTTCTCCCCACACACTTCCCATGCCATTTTACAGACTCTTACATTTATTCAACATTTCGTAACTTAAAAAACTCACAGGCACACTTTACACACCACAAGGCATATGGCATGAAGATGCGCTGGTATAAAATCTGCATCTATCTTCTGCAGATCAGTACACAGATTTGCCACTGACATTAATTTAAACTCATGCTAAGCAATAGTAATGGTAATAACAGCACCAGATTTCTTTTGGTTTTCACATTTGATGTGATGTTGAAAAAAGACCCCCTCCCCCCAGTTACCTTCTACACCATTATACAAAATACTACTCTTTTCCTCCATCAATTTACATTTAATCTCATTATTAAAAAAAAAGGAGAACAAAGTAAATGGGCGTATTTTACCCACTCCTTTACTTTAAATCATGAATCCTTTAGTTTTTCACATACATTTCTATGTAAAATATGTTGGTGTAAAATCTGCCATCAATCTTCCAGCAGAAGATTAATACACATTTTTGCCACCAACATCATCTCAATTACTCTAAACAAAAGTAGCAGTCACATCACCAGGTTTGCTATTCATTTCAAAAGTGATTACAAAAGACAAAAACTCCCTTCTCCCGACACACTTTCCACACCACTATACCCACCATTACATTTTTATTAGTCACATTACATTTGATAGGATTAAAAAAACAAAACTGCATCTGCATCTATCTTCTAGCAGAAGATCAGTACACAGATTTGCCACCAAAGCATCTAAACTCATACCAGGCAATATTAATGGCAATCACATCAAGCTTTCTGTCCGTTTTTACATTCAATGTGAATAAAAAAAAAAAAAAACAACCTCTCTGACATACTTCCTACACCATTATACAAAATGCCAGATTTTTTTGTCACTGTACCTTTCATCTCATTATTCAAAACAAAGGGAAAAAAAAAGACAAAACGTAACCAGGCACATTTTATCCACCTCAATTTTTAAAACCATATGCCATTGTTCTTACACATACATGTTCGTATGTTGGTGTAAAATCAGCCATCAATATTGCAGCAGAAGATCAATACACACATTTGCCACCAACATCATCTAAACTCATGCCAGGCAATATCAATGGCAATCACACCACCATCTCTGTTTTTTAAGTTTTCACATTTGTATGTAATGTAAATAAATAAATAGATGATAATAATAGAATAATAGAATAGATAATAAATAATAGATAGATTAGATACATAGATAGATAGATAATAGATAGATAGATAGATAGATAAATATAGATATAAGAACAAAATCATCTCCCCCACACACTTTGTACAGCATATTTTTGGTTGTTTGTCATTTACATTTCAACTAACTATTCAAAATATAAAAGAAAAACAGGCAGATTACATTCACTCCTATACTTTAAATCATAAAGCCATTAGTAGTTCACATATATTAAAAAAACTAATTTTATGCTGGTGTAAAATCTGCCATCGATCTTCCAGCTAGCAGAAGATCAATACACAAAGTTGCCACCACCATCAACTCAAGTCAGCATTCTCAATAAAAATAGTAATCACATGACCAGGTTTGCTATTCATTTCGTAATTGATCAGAAAAGACAAGACACCCTATCTCCCCACAGACTTTCCACACCATTATACAGACCATTATATTTTTTTTCTAGTGGCTCTACATTTGATATGATCAAAAAAATCTTGCAGGCACATTTTACACACCATAAGACATATGGCATGAAGATGTGTTGGTGTAAAATCTGCATCTATCTTCTGGCAAAGATCAGTACACAACTTTGCCACCAGTATCATTTAAACTCATACCATGCAATGTTAATGGCAATCATAGCATCATCTTTTTCACATTTGATTCGATTAAAAAAAAAAAAGACCTCTTCCCACAATCTCTCTCAACACACAGTCACTCACACACAGTCACACACACACACACACACACACACACACACACACACACACACACACACACACACACACACACACACGTACACGCACACCCCCCCCCCCCCCCCGCACACACCCGCACACACACCACACACACACACACACACCACACACACACACACACACACACACACACACGCACACACACACACACTACATCTCTTAACCCCACTCCCACAGCTCAAACTGTCCTACCATCCTATCCCCCTCCCCCACTTCCTAGTACCTCTTTCCCTAAAATTCTACCACCACCCCCAACCCTCAAGAAATATAATTTTGCCATTGTGTTATTAGCTAGTAACATTGTCATCTACCTGTCTTTTGTGTCCACATGACGGGCCAGGGTTAGCAGAAAGGTCAGGATTAGTAGGAACAGATGGGCCTAGCATGCAAAAAGGGGAAGCATGCAAAGAGGGGAAGCATGCAAAAAAAGGGGTTAGGGTTGTCGGTCGGTTGGTTGGTTTGGTATGTCTGCGTTGGAAAGCATGTGGACACAACAGCAGATAGAATTGATGGAACTTAGCTGTAAACACAATGATGTGGAGCTTTGTTCGAACTCAAAATCGAAATGACCTGTCCTATTAACTGCTAGCACTCTGTTGAACCTTCACGGGTAGAAATCCTATCCACAAATTTCCAGGTTTGCTATTAGCAAAGTAGTTCCATTCCTCGGCTTAGAGCTCTGAGTTTTACTAATGGCGAGATTGTTCGCCTGTCTGATCCCATCATTTAGTCAGCCGTATCCCATCCACTTTGCGGACATAATTGAGAATTCAATTCTGCCAGGACAGTCAAGAGGTACCTCCTTGCTCTTTCCGATTTGCAACTGTCCTGGGTTCTTTTGACATTTAATTCGATTTTTCCGTCTAATCGCGAAGATAAGAGCAAGGCTGGGAATCAAACCCAGAACCTCAGTGTTAAATCCTTTTTTTTTTTTTTTAAAAAAAAGGCTGAACCCAAAATAAACCATTGAACTTTGCTTTTAAAAATAATCACGGCCAAAACTCACTCAAGTGAAAAAAATCTAAGACTGTAAGTCGCCCCTTTTCTATCCCCACTGCTTCTAACCTGTATACTAACCCCTGCTCCTGACACCCTTTTCATACAATAACCTCTCCTACCAAAGCCAATGTCCCCTCCTCACTGCCACCCCATTCACTCACACCACACCCACACACACATGCGCGCGCACGCCCACACACACGCGCAAGCAGAACATCTCGCGCACACGTTAATTCCTGTTCCGCTTTTCGTAAGAGTAGGCCATCGTGTGCCGGTGGGAACATATGAAAATATTTACAAAACTGCATATACAAGGAGGCTGGATGTAAACAAAAGCACACGAGTGCTTAGTCCATTATCCTAGATATACAAGAGTAAATAAAAAAAATTAAAGCACGCACGCACGCACGCACGCACGCACGCACGCACACACACACACACACACACACACACACACACACACTACCACCACCACCGCCCACACACACACACACGCACACACACACGCAACACACGCAACACACGCAACACAACACGCAACACACCACACCCCCCCCCCCCCCCCCCCCCCCCACCACACACACACACATACTATAATAATACGTCTATTATGACTCGTTAATAACTCTTGCTTTATCTTATGGAGCAGAAGTTTGGTTTCCATTTTGTTTTCATGGGGAGACAAAATGTCATTTTGTTGAATTGTTTAAGACATGCTTATCAAATCAATTTCTGTACGAATATTTTCATGTAAAATTTTGTAAACAAATACTGGGAGTTCATAAAATAGCATTAGTACTACCCACTTTAGGTGAATTAGGAAGATTTCCACTGACTCTTAAAATCATATGCCAGATAATATCCTTTTGGATTCATTTGATAGAATCAAAACCAGACTCAGAATAGAATATGATAATTTTTTAAAATAACACACACACACTACCACCACCACCGCCCACACACACACACACGCACACACACACGCAACACACGCAACACACGCAACACACACGCAACACACACGCAACCCCCCCCCGCCCCCCCCCCCCCCCCCCCACACACACACACACATACTATAATAATACGTCTATTATGACTCGTTAATAACTCTTGCTTTATCTTATGGAGCAGAAGTTTGGTTTCCATTTTGTTTTCATGGGGAGACAAAATGTCATTTTGTTGAATTGTTTAAGACATGCTTATCAAATCAATTTCTGTACGAATATTTTCATGTAAAATTTTGTAAACAAATACTGGGAGTTCATAAAATAGCATTAGTACTACCCACTTTAGGTGAATTAGGAAGATTTCCACTGACTCTTAAAATCATATGCCAGATAATATCCTTTTGGATTCATTTGATAGAATCAAAACCAGACTCAGAATAGAATATGATAATTTGTATCAGAAGAATGCATGTGATATAACTAATGGATCAGTACAGTAGAAAAAAAATCTTTTACACAATTGGATTTAAACATGTATGGAAAAACCAGAGTACTCTCGATGTTCATCCGTTAAACTATGCTGTTCAAAGAAAGCTTGAGGCCCTGTATAAACATTCTGGAACTACCAGAAGAAACAGTATGCAAAGCTGAAATATCATGACTTTGTTACCAAAGAGTACAGACTGGAACCATATTAAATAAGCTCTGATACAAAACCCATGAAAATACTTTTTGTAAATTTTGCATATGCATAGGATATACCAAAATAGAAAACGAATTTCATTTACTCGAAGAATGTGTCTTATATGATGAGCTAAGAAACGATTTGTTACTAAAGATTCAAACTAGAGACAAAGGGTGTTAAAAAAAAAGTATAGATTAGTTAAGCGACATAATCACAGTTGATGTCTATCAAGCAGATAATATTAGATATGTGAATGAATGTTTGTAGAACAGAGACAGAGAAAAGTAGACTGCTACATACTTTTAGTGAACATCATTTGGGAAGATAGATAATTAAATCTGATGTTTGTTTTGTTGTGTCAAATAGGTCTGCATGAATTAAATGGCAAATAAATATTCTGAATCTGAATATGAAATCTGAACCCCCCCCCCACGCGCAACCACACACCCACACCCGCACCCACACACACGCCGCGCGCACACACACACACACACACACACACACACACACACACACACACACACACACACACACACACACACACACACACACACACACACACTCACTCTCTCTCTCTCTCTCTCTCTCACACACGCACACACGCACACGCACACACACACACACACACACAGGCCCTTGTGGACCCTCTAACCTGCCTGAAACTATAATCTAAGCTATACACAACTCACGCCCCCTTCCCTCTCATGTCCCTCAACACTGGTCATGCAAAAACAAGTCAGGCAGCAAAACTTGACGTGACGAGTTTCTTCCTAGGCTGCTGCACAAAATCTTCAGAGTTCTGCACCACAATGTGCTGGGAATATCCTCCTCTGCGGTAGCGATGTCCTTGGCGATGCGATGTCCTTGGTGATGTGTTGCCCTTGGCAACGGTAATGCGATGTGGTATCTTGGGCTATGCATTGTACGCGGCAGCGATGTCCTTGGCGATGTCCTTGGCGATGTCCTTGGCGATGTCCTCGGTGATGTCCTTGGCGATGTCCTTGGCGATGTCCTTGGTGATGTCCTTGGTGATATCTTTGGCGATATCCTTGGTGATGTCCTTGGCAATGTGATGCCCTCGGTGATGTCCTTGGCGATGTGATGTCCTCGGTGATGTCCTTGGTGATGTCCTCGGGGATGTGATGTCCTCCGCGGCGATACGATGTCCTCGGCAATGTCCTTGGTGATGTCTTTGGCGATGCAATGTCCTTGGCGATGTCCTTGGTGATGTCCTTGGCGATGCGATGTCCTTGGCGATGCGATGTCCTTGGTGATGCGATGTCCTTGGCGATGTCCTTGGTGATGTCCTTGGCGTTGCGATGTCCTTGGCGATGCGATGTCCTTGGCGATGTCCTTGGTGATGTCCTTGGCGTTGCGATGTCCTTGGCGACAGTGATGGGATGTCCTCGAGTGGATGATGTCGGTGTCCAGCTCCTCCTGGACTGCTGAACCTGGCTAAAGCTGTTCTGGTGTACAGACGCACAGGCGACGTTTCCTCTGTTCTGGTGTACTGACTTTGGCACAGGCGATGTTTCCTCTATTCTGGTGTACAGACGCACAGGCGATGTTTCCTCTGTTCTGGTGTACTGATGCACAGGTGTGTGATGTTTCCTCTGTTCTGGTGTACGGACGCACAGGTGTGTGATGTTTCCTCTGTTCTGGTGTACGGACGCACAGGTGTGTGATGTTTCCTCTGTTCTGGTGTACGGCACAGGCGATGTTTCCTCCTTCTGGTGTACTGACTTTGGCACAGCGGATGTTTCCTCTGTTCTGGTGTACTGACTTTGGCACAGGCGACGTTTCCTCTGTTCTGGTGAACTGATGCACACGCGATGTTTCCTCTTTTCTGGTGAACTGATGCACAGGCGATGTTGTCTCTTCTGGTGTACTGACTTTGGCACAGGTGATGTTTCCTCTGTTCTGGTGTACTGACTTTGGCACAGGCGATGTTTCCTCTATTCTGGTGTACTGATTTTGGCACAGGCGATGTTTCCTCTGTTCTGGTGTACTGACTTTGGCACAGGCCATTTTTCCTCTGTTCTGGTGTACTGACTTTGGCACAGGCGATGTTTCCTTCGATCTAGTGTACGTCACAGGCGATGTTTCCTCTGTTCTGGTGGATTGACTTTAGCACAGGAGCTGTTTCCTCTGTTCTGGTGGATTGACTTTGGCACAGGCGATGCCTCCCGTCATGTAGTGACTGATGGCGCTAGACTTGACATTCTGACTGTTTTTGTACCTGGTCAAACAGAACGAAGCCCCAAGCTTTAGAAAAAGAAGAACAAAGACAGCTAACGTTAAACCTAAACGCTACATTTATATAATTATGACAAAAGAAAAACAGTTAGGCAGCTGCCACAACGTAAAAGGTAGCACACTAGATTCTTGGTTGTTAGGTCCTGGGTTAAAATCCCATAAGTAGCACAAAGAGTGTTCTTTATTTTTTTTTTCTTTCTTTAAACCTAGCCAGTCCTGACCCAGAACAAAACTTACGGGTTCAATGGGAAGATTGACCACAGAGTTAAGCATCAAGCACGTTACAGATGTATTACTGAGTGTTTGAATAAACAGCTTGACCAACACTATAAGTCCTCGAGTCTCTCCGGTCTGATTGACACTAGAGCATGTTTTGAAAAAAAAAGGGGGGGCCTTGTTGAGTAATCTCCAAGTTGATGAATTCTACTACTGTGCTACACACACCAAGTACTATGCAGTCAAAAAACAACAACTAGTGGCTCCTGTTGCTGTGATCTCGTGGTGATCTATACTTTTTATTTTTCATAGTTTCGACCTCGAGACAGGCATACAAAAACGTGTGAAAGATGAAAGACAAGTATAGAAACACAGATTCTACTAACTAATGATGAATCATTTTGAGAATGAATAACAGGCTCCGAGAAAGACGGAGAAGAACAGGACAAAAACGACAGTAATACAGCTATACAAGCAAGAACAGACACCACAGACAGAAAGTTTCAGGGATAGTCGACGACAGACATAAAGAAATATTTCGTACAAAGGCAGATACTAGCTCAGGGAGATAGATGTGGGGGTGGGATAGCCTAGTGGTCAGAACATTGCGCTCGCAATTTGACAACCCGGGTTCAATTCCCGTTCGAGGGGATTTTTCCCCTTTAGTTAACATCAGTGCTCACTCCACTGCCCCCCCCCCCCCCTCCCCCAAAGTCTTTCGGGTGAGACTATTAACAGAGGCCCAGTGTGCAAACGCACGCAGAACATCTTGCGCACACGTTAAATCCTGTTCCACTTTTCGTAAGTGTAGGCCATCGTGTGCCGGTGGAAACAGATGACAATATTTACAAAACTGCATACACACGAGGACTGGACGTAAAAAAAGCATATGGATGCTTATTCCATTGTCCTCTATGTAAAATATTTTTTTGTAAAACTAGTACCTTATTTTCTTTTTTTTTGTTGGACACGATGTGACAGCACCGAATGCTGTTGGACTTCAGCGGCGCTTGCTGGTCTCCTATCATCAGGTCCTTGATGACGGATGGACGCGTTGGTCGACAGTTTTCTCCAAGCTGGTCTGTCTGTCTGTCTGTCTGTCTGTCTGTCTGTCTGTCTGTCTGTCTGTCTGTCTGTCTGTCTGTCTGTCTGTCTTCAGCCTTTTGCAGCAACACAGTTACCATGTCAAGGCCGGTCCATTATTTGATCTTGGAACTCCTGAAGAGAACACCTGTACCTGTGATCCACATGATGACTAACCAGGTTAGGACCCGTGTCGAATAAAGAGCGAGAAGGAAAATCAAACCTGAAGGAAATGTTTGGAAAATGTGAGGGGACGGCAGAGTCAAATATTCCTCATAACCACTGTCGCAAAGATGAAGTCACTCTTCATCATAACCGCTGTCCCAAAGATGAAGTCACTCTTCATCATAACCGCTGTCCCAAAGATGAAGTCACTCTCCACAACCACTGTCCCAAAGATGAAGTCACTCTCCACAACCACTGTCCCAAAGATGAAGTCACTCTCCACAACCACTGTCCCAAAGATGAAGTCACTCTCCAAAACCACTGTCCCAAAGATGAAGTCACTCTCCGAAATCACTGTCCCAAAGATGAAGTCACTCTCCAAAACCACTGTCCCAAAGATGAAGTCACTTTCCAAAACCACTGTCCCAAAGATGAAGTCACTCTCCACAACCATTGTCCCAAAGATGAAGTCACTCCAAAACCACTGTCCCAAAGATGAAGTCACACTCCCTCATAACCAATGATATCTCTCTCTCTCTTTCTGTCTCTGTTTCTGTCTGTCTCTCTGTCTGTCTCTCTCTGTCTCTGTCTCTCTCTGTCTCTGTCTGTCTCTGTCTCTCTCTGTCTCTGTCTGTCTCTGTCTCTCTCTGTCTCTCTCTGTCTCTGTCTCTCTCTCATAACCACTGTTCCAAGGTTGAAGTCACACTCCCTCATAACCAATAATCTCTCTCTCTCTCTCTCTCTCTCTCATCCTCTCCTCTCTCTCTCTCTCTCTCTCTCTCTCTCTCTCTCTCTCTTCTCTCTCTCTCTCTCTCTCTCTCTCTCATAACCACTGTCCCAAGGATGAAGTCACTCTCTCTCATAATCAATGTCTCAAAGCCTTTGTAAGTGACG
>CM060335.1:38120789-38123289 GCA_030674155.1 Stramonita haemastoma | reverse complement strand
CACGAAGGAAGAATCCAAAAACCTAAATGACATGGAAACCACAATAATAGCCTGGATAATTAAAACAGGATGAAGTAAAACCTGACCTAAAAAAAAGATTAATTGACTGAAATGAGATTTAAAGTCAGAAGAAAGATTAATTAAGCTCGTGTTAAAATGTCATGATCCTAGATTCTTTCCTTTCTCTTCTCTTTTTCCTGTTTTTGTCTGTCTGTCTGTTTACCTGTCTTTGTGTGGTGTGTGTGTGTGTGTGTGTGTGTGTGTGTGTGTGTGTGTGTGTGTGTGTGTGTGTGTGTGTGTGTGTGTGTGTGTGTGTGTGTGTGTGTCTGTGTGTGTGTGTGTGTGTGTGTGTGTGTGTGTGTGTTTGTGTGTGTGTAGTGTGTGTGTAATTACAGTCTGTATTCTTGTACATTACAAGATTATTCTCTGTCTCTTCTCGTCTCTTCTCTCTGCTCTCTGTCTCTTCTCTGTCTCTCTCTCTCTCGTCTCTCTTCTCTCTCTCTCTCTCTTCTCTTGTATCTCTCCGTCTGTCTGTCTCCCCTCTCTCCTTTCCTTCTCTCTCTCTTCTTCTCTCTCTCTCGTCTCTTCTCTCTCTCTTGGTCTCTCTCTGTCTCTCTCTGTCTCTCTCTGTCTCTCTGGTCTCTCTCTTCTTCTGTCTGTCTGTCTTCTGTCTGTCTGTCTCGTCTGTCGTCTGTCTGTCTCTCTGTCTTCTCTCTGTCTTAAATCTTCTCAGCTCAGCAGCTCACCCTACTATCTCCCTTAAGTACTCTTCTCTTTCATCTTGTCTGTCTCATTCTTCGCTACTGTCTTCTGTTTCTCTCTCTGCTATCGCTTGTATGAGCTGATCTAACCATCCTGCCTGTCTGTCTGTCTGTCCATCATTTCTGTCTCCAGGTCATGTTCTCTACTTCTTCACCTTCCTTCTCTCTCTCTCTCTCTTCTATCTCTCTCTCTTCCTCTTCTATCTCTCTCTCTATCTCATCTATCTTCATCTCTCTCTTCATCTCTATCTTCTCATCTTCTCTACTCTCTCTATCTCTCTCTCCCCTCTCTCCTTTTGTTGGTAGGAAGAACATTGAAATCGTATTTCAGCAAGAGCAGCTCGGAAGCCATACGTATCAATACCATTAATGTACTTTTCTCTTTCAAAGCTTGTTTTGAGTTAACTACAGAGCTGATACATTTCACATTGACAATAGTTTCATTCCATTCTTGCCTAAGCCAATCAACATGCCTTTGTTTGAGAGTGACTAACCAATCTCTTAGCGTCTCCTGCTGCTCCGTCCTGCAACAAAACAACAACATTATCTAGTCTCACAGGGAAGCTCATATTTGTAATCTAGCAATTTTAACTATCTTTCTAACTCTCTCTCTCTCTCTCTCTCTTCTCTCTCTCTCTCTCTCTTCCTCTCTCTCTCTCTCTCTCTCATCTCTCTTCTTCTCTCTCTCTCTCTCTCTCTCATCTCTCTCTTCTCTCTCTCTCTCATCTCTCTCTCTCTCTCCTCTCTCTCTCTCTCTGCCTGTCTTTCTGTCTGTCTATCTATCTATCTATCTATCTATCTATCTATCTATCTATCTATCTATCTATCTATCTATCTATCTATCTATCTATCTATCTATCTATCTATCTATCTATCTGTCTATCCCTTAGTCTGGCAATCGTGGGGCACCCCTGAAGACTTGACAACCAGTTCCCTCCATTCCTCTGACTGTTCTGCCTTTCTCAGGGTTTTGTTGAGTTCTATTCGCTGATGTTGTCCTCCCATCTCTTCTTTGGTCTGCCTCTTTTTCTTCCTCCTTGGACAGTGCCTTGCAGTACTGTCTTTGTAAAATCCTTTTGATCTTTTGACTTTCACAATATCTGTCTAATTCAAACAACATTTTATACGCTGTACAGGGTAATGATCTTTCATTGTCCATATGTACTACTTTTAAACACCGTGAGGTTCTGGGTTCGATTCCCAGCCTTGCGCCTACTTCCCAGTTTGACGAAAAAATCGAACAGAATGTCAAAGTTCTTCTTGTCGAGACTGCTGGAAACTTTCCCATTTAGTTTGGTACATGAGGGAAAATTCAGATAAAAACAGTGTGCTATCAATGAAACTGAAATAGAATCATAAAATGAACCAGCTAAAAAAACTGATATCTAAAATTATCTTTTAACTTCCATCAAAATAGAAATAGACTATTCGTAATGTGTCTCAAATCTAAACTGATAATCAATGTACATCAAAATCAAATTTATTTCAGAGATGTGTGTGTGTGTGTTTACGTGTGGTGTGTGTGTGCGTGTGTGTGTGTGTGTGTGTGTGTGTTGTGTGTGTGTGTGTGTGTGCGCGTGTGTGCGTGCGTGCGTGTGTGTGTGTATGTATGTGTGTGTATGCATGCGTGTGTGTGTGTGTGGTGTGTGTGTGTGTGTTGTGTGTGTGTGTGTGTTGTGGGTGCATGTTTGTGTGTGTGAGTGTGAAGGGGAATATAAAAACAGAGAAAGAAAGAAAGA